>NC_069399.1:8667309-8679809 GCF_026875155.1 Cherax quadricarinatus
CCTGCAACTCCAATTAGGTGAGTACAATTAGGTGAGTACACACACACAAACACACGCACACACACACACACACACACACACACACACACACACACACACACACACACACACACACACACACACACACACACACACACACACACACGCACACGCAAAGACGGGATGTTCCAGAGAGGGGACACAGACACAAGAGGTCACAATTGGAAGTTGAAGACTCAGATGAATCAAAGGGATGTTAGGAATTATTTCTTCAGTCATAGAGTAGTCAGACCGTGGAATAGCCTAGAAAGTGACGTAGTGGAGGCGGGAACCATACATAGTTTTAAGGCGAGGTATGATAGAGCTCATGGGGCAGGGAGAGAGAGGACCTAGTAGCAATCAGCTGTGACTCGACCCCTGCAACCACAAATAGGTGAGTACAAATAGGTGAGTACGGGAACGTGGAGCTCGGGTAGGGGCAGAATCGCATCTCAGGTATACTCTTCATTATGCTTTCACGCCCACAAATTGGTCAGACCTAAGCTAGCAACACAACATGGACTCTCTCCGTTTGGGATCTCTCGCTCTTCCCCGTCTCCTCTTACTCAGCACCCCTTTCCCCGTCTCTATAATCGCCGAAAGCTCCTTTTTTTAGCTGTTTTTTCGGGGGAGGCTGGGATGCGTTCCCTCTACCTTCCCTGTTCATGTTTGTTGTTATTTCATGTTTTTCCAGCCACTTTCCATACTCACTACCACATTATGTTGTTTTTCTTAGTTTTAAGTTAGTTGTATGTTATTTCGACTTACACTGCCCCTCCAGTTCTACCTCGCCCCTTCCGTTTCGTCCATTCCGGTGCTGAATTTTGCCCCACCCTTCTGTAGGACTTCGATGTTAATGACAAGGAAGGGTCTAGTACAGCATTAAGACCAATGGAGCCCTAGAGGGCTAGACATTTGAAGGCTCCCAATAAGCAGTACAGAATCGCCAGAGCAACAATGACCAGCTGATCGTAATAAGAGTCATGCATTCAAAGATAACTTTCTCGTTTAAGCTTGGAGCTAAACAGCAAGAAAGATTGGGATATATAATTATATTATTTTTAAAGGGGTGGACCGGTAAGCCAGCGGAAGGCCTCGGTCAGATGACCAATGCTCCAAAGGTGGGTCATCATCTGACTAAGACCCGCGTCAGGAAAAACTTGTCCCATTTCCTGACGAACCTTACCTAACCTAACCTAGCAAGAAAAGGGAAACCTGCAGTGGTTCACCTCCTAGTCAGTTATGGACAAAGAAGGCATGCAAGCAGTTTCAGCTCACCAAGAAGTCAGAATGAAAGTGAAGTGAACAACGAAAGCAACCAGTAAAATCAAGGAGTGGAATAATTGACATCTGAAGTTCAAAGACCCGACGAAACATAAGAAACAGGAACACCAATAGCCGACAGGTACTTTCCAGAATGAGAAAATGAGCAATGATAAAACGATCAAGCCCCTTCCACAACAAAAACAATAGTACTTTGCATTGAGGAACTATGTCTGAGCAGAGGTAACCACAGCAGGAAACGAGGTTACTGGACACAGAAGAATAAGCAATAGTTAAGTGAAATGAATCATAAATAGACTGCCATGTTCAACAAGAAAACCTGCTTAAGCAAGAGATAGGAAGAAGACATGAGATTCACCTGAACACAGAAGCAGCAGCATCATCTCAAATAGGAGAAAGACCTCTTCGTGACAGGAGCAAAAAGTCGCAGGCTCACGAGATTCCTAAGCAGCTGAGAAACGAACAAATTCAAATTTCTTTAGTCCTTTACAAAGAGGAAAGGAATTTTATCTGCTTTGAATGGATGGGTATTTTCTGTCAAGGTTCTCTGATAAAACGCAGTCTTCAACAAAGTTTAACTCACAATTAAGTAAGGTTAGAAAAACATTTAGGAATTTGATCAGAAACACACATATTGGGGAAAAAATATTTTTCTTAGTCATAGGACTTTATAATATGTTGTTATAGTTTAAGGTCCTAAACAATGCCCTGTTATTTTGTCATTATTTGGTGAAATATTAATTAACTATTTATGATATATAAGATTTTTTGTAGGTTATGAAGTAAGGAGTAGATATAAATTGGTAGTCAAGACTGTTATGCCTGAGTGAGGTAGCAGTCTGGTCAAGGGTAGACGTAGCACAACTCCCTCTGGATAAACATCATTATCTTAGCTTAGGCTTGAGGCCTTTTTTAATCCTAGAAGATGATCAAGAGGTTGTTAACCACTGGGAAAGTGGTTAAAGCAGTATGTTGATTGTTAGTATTGGTGGTATGTTGATTGTAAGTAATGGTGGTATGTTTATTTTAAGTAATGGTGGTATGTTGATTATAAGTCAAGGTGGTATGTTGATTGTAAGTAATGGTGGTATGTTAATTGTAAGTCACGATGGTATGTTGATTGTAAATCATGGTGGTATGTTGACTGTAAGTCACGGTGGTATGTTGATTGTAAGTCATGGTGGTATGTTGATTGTAGGTCTTGGTGGTATGTTGATTGTAAGTCATGGTGGTATGTTGATTGTAGGAAATGGTGGTTTGTTGATTGTAAGTAATGGTGGTATGTTGATTGTAAGTCATGGTGGTATGTTGATTGTAAGTCATGGTGGTATGTTGATTGTAGGAAATGGTTGTTTGTTGATTGTAAGTAATGGTGGTATGTTGATTGTAAGCCAAGGTGGTATGTTGATTGTAAGTAATGCTGGATGTTGATTGTAAGTCAAGCTGGTATGCTGATTGTAAGTCATGGTGGTATGTAAATTGTAAGTCATGGTGGTATGGTCAAGGTATACAATACTACAAGTACATAAGTAAGACACATGTGCAAGAGTTAGGTAACCTTATCGCAAAACGTTTCTCCTACACAGTAGACTTCTTCAGTCGAGTACAGGAGAGGCAGCAGAAGCAATATAAATATAACGACGATGTAATCAGTTCATAACTCTTGAAAACGTAGTTTTGAGGTAGTCAGTCCCTCAGCCTGGAGAAGAGTATTGCTCCATAGCCTGGAACAATGTGAAGATGAAGCAACAGACTGAAGACACATCAAGTCAAAGGTGAGACGAAAGATAATCTGCGACTCACCTGCGCGTCTTTTCACCTCTACTGCCTCTCTGTACTCGACTGAAGAAGCCTACTGTGTGGGAGAAACGTTTCAGAGTAAAGTTATCTAACTGTTGCACGAGTGTCTCACTTATCAACGTGGAATGTTGATTGTAAGTCATGGTGGTATGTTGATTCTTGTCGATGGCGTCTATAAATTGTAAATATGAGCACAGATGATTGTAATTAATAGAGTGTAATGGTAGTTATGCAGTATACACAGCTTTCTGGATAACGAAGGGGATGTCACAACGAGAAGAATAACTTTAGTGGTAACTACAGTGTTCCTGGTATATATTATGTAAGGTAACGAACGTTTGTCTGGGATTAAAAGTGAGCAGCTGTAGGTGTTTCATTTCCTATAATTTTTTTATATAATAACTGGTTTGAAGTACATATCTTTATAATAATTCCCTGATACACTGGTATTAATACTGAATGATGGTAGAATCATATGGAAATTAATGGCAGTGAATAGTATTTATTCATGCTTGATCAATCTTTAATTGCATTATTATTATATGGATCTTAAACTGGTGAGAGGATTACTAATAATTGTGACTTTATTGTTATATGTAATCCTTGTGATTATTAATACAATCAACATTTATCATTCCTCATTCCATTTTACTCTTTCCCCTTAGTGACTCTTTCTCAACAAAATTCTTGGGATAGCTTAATTTAGATGGAAAATAAAAAAGTCTTATTTATTTAGTCATCCAAGAATTCTGGGCTACAGAAGCGCAGGGTTCTCAAGAACATATATATAAAAAAACAGTCCTATTAAACTTCACTTCATGATTAGAATCATGCAGAATATATGTCCACATATTACTTGGCTTCCCGTACACTGAATTTATAGCTCATTACTGTTCTGTGGACGGATTCGTGTCTGTGTTCTCCCTGCACTGTTTGGTCGTCATGGAAGAACTTCTCGAATATTTTTGGCTTTTAAATTAATTAACTGGGGCAGGAAGAAGTCGCTGACACGAGAGGCAGTTGAACAGGTCACTGGATTACATAAATCAAACAACCAAACAAGGGGAAGAGTTGAAGCCATCAACATGTGTCAGCCTTCATTCAAGAACTGATTGAGTTGGCTCCTAGAGGACAGTGTTGATTGATGTCTTGTCTACACCAAAACCACGCCCAGGAAAGCATGGAATAAAAAGTATCTACTAACATTCCTAGAACTGCTCTATGATCATTTTCCCGAATCTTTAGGGTTTGGCATTGAAATCCAGTGATTACGGGAGAAATTTATTGCCCCGTAGTCATTCGAAGTATACAAGCATCCTCATAATTTTGGAATGTTGATATCAGGCAGGACCAAGCAGAAGCATCCTCATAATTTTGGAATGTTGATATCAGGCAGGACTAGGCAGCGCATCCACAAG
The DNA here is from genome assembly GCF_026875155.1 of Cherax quadricarinatus. NCBI lineage: Eukaryota > Metazoa > Arthropoda > Malacostraca > Decapoda > Parastacidae > Cherax > Cherax quadricarinatus. The sequence continues at coordinate 8,671,830 of NC_069399.1, forward strand.
CTGCCACTCTTCGTTGAGCATTATTTAACCGAAAAGGTTGTTATTTTAAATAGGCGGAGAAGAGTAAAGTGCATTTGTTGAAAACGTAGGCAGCTGAATCGAAGGCAATTTTCTCCCACTGCAGCTAAAAATATGTCGACAAATTGGGTCTGATTAATTCTTTTTAAGAGATCACCAGAATTTTTTTTCCCTTCCTACATCTAAATTTTAATTTTTATTTAATTCTTAAAACGTGAATATATAAATCGAGTAGTTTCAATGTTTCACCACTGGTGCATGGCAACTGGGCAAGATTCATGCAACTACTGGCATGGGCAAGTGCCCTTTAACCAAGATTTCTGTAATGGGTCTCGTAACTTTCTAAGGCCTTTGCTCCTTCTCATCAAGTGTTCAAAACAATGGTGGTTCTCACTGGTACCTTGTGCGTGCGTTTCGGCGCCTACCTTGCCACTCCTCGCCTCTGCACTAGTGATTAGCATGATGATCGCCAAGCTGCTGACGAACCTGTTCTTCCCACACCACCACTTCCCCGCTCACCTCACAAGCGTCTTACCTATACTCTCCGATCCAGGTGAATCCCGTCTCTTGTAATGTCTTACAGATCTTCCACCTCACCTTCCACAGTAAGGCGGTGGGGTCGAAAAATCTCATGTCATTTTCTGATTTCAATTATTTTTTATTGTAGGGTAAAATAATGACCAAAAATCTGTAACTAGAAATGCCATAATGTTTGTCTAAAAATTTAGAGAAAAAATAACGAATTTTAATGTGGCAACACTGTGGTGCAATTTTAGCAAAACTGATAAAACTTATGATGTTGTAGTTGACTTTGCATGAACAAATGAAAGCTAGTGAAGAATTTTACTTTGAGAAAAGAACGATATATTATTATCTTATATTCAATAACCCCCCCCCCCAAAAAAAAAAAAAAAAAAAAAATATTTTTTATGTTTTTTTTTTTGTTTTCGTTAAAAAAAAAACACAAACTGCTAAAGCTATTACAAACATCTAAACATAAATTTATAAAACCATGACTCCTGAATACTGTGTGTAAAAATCGTAAGAATATATGCATAAATACTGAAGAAAAAGGATACTGGTATAAGAGTAAGTTACTTTTGAGAAAACCCACAAAATGTTGTTGTTGGCCACATAACATTATTATTATTGGCCCTCCAGCAACGTTGTCACGTAATGTAGGAAGTACAGACTTCACTGAATATAATAAGAAAATAGCGATAAAACCCAAGAAAATCGTATCACTGAAAGTACAAATTATGCTGAATTATGCACTATTTTTCTGTAAGATCTTTTTTCTTTTTATTTTTTATCATATTGTTAGATCTCTCCATTCTGGTGCTTCAGCTTCACATTATTCCAGACCATGGAACTGAACTTTTTACCAGCCAGAGGGACTGACCACCTCAAATACTATTTCTCCCAGGTTGCTGGAATGATTACACCATATTTAATTCGCTACTACACCTTGTTGCCTCTGTATTAACTGAAGTTCAGTGACGGTTGATTAGTCGTTAAGGAATATTTACGTTGGCGAAAGTGTATAGAGGCTTCCGCAATTACTGTCAGTGACACTGTCCATCAAATGTCCAAAAGTTATATCATATCTACATTACTGATCAACAGGATATTACCCATTCTGGAGACCCCAGTAACATGATGTTGACAGGTCCTTCTCAAACCCCACCCCACTCATCTCAATGGTAGTACTACTACTAGTATCTTCTCGCGGCTTACCACTAAACTCCTGCCACTATATATACCCGTTCTTATTTATTTCTGTATTAGGACTGAAGAAAACATTCTTGTCAAAATGTTTCGTCAAATAAAAGTCTTGATCCGTAGAGAAGTGCGCTTTTCTACATCTTGTAGGTATTACCATACCATTTTTCAGTTGACGAATTAGACACATGTGCAACATCTGGGTATCTTTAATTTGTAAACGTTTCACCATTCAATGGCTTTATCAATACAGTACGAGAGCATAATGTGAAAACTGTAGATGTATATACGACACATGAGATAATAGTTCAGCAGCCTGAGAGCAGGTGATGAGCACAGCAGTCATGAAGAATCCGAACCACAGACAGGAACAATGACGTTTATGTACTGGCAAGAGATGAGGAACGTTCAGCAGACGTAGTATTATTTTCTTAGTAATCATATTAACTCTGGTCCATCTGTCCTATAGTGTCGTCAAGTTTTAGTTCCTCTGGCCTCTCCTCAAATTTCAAAACCTCAGCTCTGGAACTACTTCGTTGCAAAGCATTGCACCCTTTCCAATTTCTTTACATGCTTTAACAGATATGGGGTCCATACTGACGCTGCATACTCCAAGAAGGACCTGACATACGCCGTACATAAATTCGCGAACGCTCCCTTGTTAATATCCGTCTTTCGTTTTCTAGAGCGGTCATTCGGTTGATTTGTGTGTCAGGCAAAATGCTGGGAACTATGCTCACCCCGTTGTTCTTCTCTTTTAGGGATGTTTGTAACCTTTGTCATCCAAGCTGTACACTGTTTTCTAAAGTCTTTGCCCTTCTCTGATTTTCATAACCTTGTATTTGCGGGGGTTTAAATTCTAGTAGTCATTTATCAGACCATTTTTGCAGCTTGTCCAGATAGTCTTTCCTGATATACTCTTGTCAGTATCCTTTTCATTGTTTTCACATCATCATCGAACAAGGACACCTCTAACGCGATTTTTTTTTCTGTCACATCTTTTGCATATATAAGAAACAGTCTTGGTCCATGCCCTGACCCTTGTGGAACCCTTCCCATTACAATCGCCAATTCCAACTCCTCCCTGACAGTAAATCGTTGATCCACTGTACTGCTTTTCCTGTAATTCCTGCCTGCTCCTCTGGCTTTGTGCCAGAGTTTCTGTATTACATATAATAAATAAAATATATTGTAACAACAAACGTTGATGCATGGTTTACACAAAGAGTAACGCCTTAGATAAAACTTATTAATATTGATCTAACAAAGAAAACAAAATATATTAAATAAAATACAATAACAAAACTGTGCCTGAATAAAAGAAAATTAATTTCGAATGCAGACAAAATTTGCAGATCATAACAATAAATAACATTCTCTGATAATATGACTTGTGTTCAGATAGACTAAAACCAGTGAAAAATGGAACACATAAGTAGCAATGTTATCATTAGATTTATTAGCCATAAGAGATTTATAAGATAATGAGTAAGACAATTCAACGCTATTTCAACATATAAACAAAACAAAATGAATTAGTTAATAGGAAGGTTTGTCCAGTTAATACAAGCAGAGAACCCTCGAGTTGGGTACATGTTGTTGCAGTGGTACAACCATCAAAGTTTTGCTCTTTTAATTACATCACTGTATATATATAATTATCACCATCGCTGATGGTGCAAGATTTCTGCAGTCATTGTTACCACATTACCACTGATAACTCCACCGTTGCTGCAATATTATCACCATCAATATTTCTGCAGTGTCTTTCCAGTATCACTGCTGATGAACTATTCTCACTGTGATTATTGTCCTAGAAGACAACCAACCCTCAATAACACTAGTCATTCATATTACAGAAGTTTTGAACACTGACACAATCTCTTCATTGTTGAATAAGACGCTCCCAATTCCTGGAACTAAAGCTTTTGCAGATTATTGAAGTGAAGTCAGTTTCCCAATCTAGATACTGGGATCCGGTGAGAAAGTAAATTGCGGATTATTGGATTCTCTTCCAAGCGACTTCCCTAAATCCTATTTGCATTCTTTACAAAATTTCTTATCTTTTCGAAAACTCCAAAACTAGATTGCAGTGCTATACAATAAAGAAAATACGTTAAATAAATCTTTAGAAATATGTAATATTAGAAATATGTAGACACACATGTATTTTAGCTATATCATGATTCATTCTGATAATGTGTCTTCCATGATAAAATAGCACTTTGTGTGTACAGTATATCTGAGAGAATGTGCAAGAATGGTATATAATACCGACAAGATGAAATTAAGACACATGTGCAACATCTGGGTATCTTTATTGCAGACGTTTCGCCATCCAGTGGCTTTATCAATACAAATTCTAGGACATAATTTGAAGACAGTAGGACTATGTACAGAAGATGAGGTAATCAGTCCCTCAACCTTGGACTAAGTGCGAAAAGCACCGTAGTAGTGGAGATTCTACGGTGCTCTTCGCACCTACTCCTAGGTTGAGGGACTGATTACCTCATCTTCTGTACATAGTTCTACTGTCTTCAAGTTATGTCCTAGAATTTGTATTGATAAAGCCACTGGATGGCGAAACGTATACAATAAAGATACCAAGATGTTGCACATGTGTCTTAATTTCATCTGAGAGAATGCATCACACGTGTTTGTGTGTGCACTCACACACACACACACACACACACACACACACACACACACACACACACACACACACAAACACACACACACACACACACACACACACACACACACACACACACACACACACACACACACACACACACACACACACACACACACATGAAGCACTAAACTGCAGACCAGTGTCACTGACATGTAAAGCATTCAAAGTCATGGAGAAGATTATCAGGAGAAGAGTGGTGGAACACCTAGAAAGGAATGATCTCATCAACAGTAGCCAACATATTTTCAGGGACGGGAAATCCTGTGTCACAAACCTACTGGAGTTCTATGACATGGTGACAGCAGTAAGACAAGAGAGAGAGGGGTGGGTGGATTGCATTTTCTTGGACTGCAAGAAGGCGTTTGACACAGTTCCACGCAAGAGATTAGTGCAAAAACTGGAGGACCAAGCAGGGATAACAGGGAAGGCACTAGAATGGATCAGGGAATACTTGTCAGGAAGACAGCAGCGAGTCATTGTACGTAGCGAGGTGTCAGAGTGAGCACCTGTGACCAGCGGGGTCCCACAGGGGTCAGTGATAGGACCAGTGCTGTTTCTGGTATTTGAGAACGACATGATGGAACGAATAGACTCCGAAGTGTCCCTGTTTGCAGATGACGTGAAGTTGATGAGAAGAATTCATTCGATCGAAGACCAGGCAGAACCACAAAGGGATCTGGACAGGCTGCAGACCTGGTCCAGCAATTGGCTCCTGGAGTTCAACCCCACCAAGTGCAAAGTCACGAAGATTGGGGAAGGGCGAAAAAAACCGCAGACTAAGTACAGTATAGGAGGGTCAGAGACTACAAACCTCACTCAAGGAAAAAGATCTTGGGGTGAGTATAACACCAGGCACATCTCCTGAAGCGCACATCAACCAAATAACTGCTGCAGCATATGGGCGCCTAGCAAACCTCAGAACAGCAATCCGACATCTTAATAAGGAATCGCTCAGGACCCTGTACACCGTGTAGGTTAGGCCCATATTGGAGTATGCAGCACCAGTTTGGAACCCACACCTAGCCAAGCACGTAAAGAAACTAGAGAAAGTGTAAAGGTTTGCAACAAGACTAGTCCCAGAGCTACGAGGTATATCCTACGACGAGAGGTTAAGGGATATCAACCTGACGACACTGGAGGACAGGAGAGATAGGGGATACATGATAACGATATACAAAATACTGAGAGGAATTGACAAGGTGGACAAAGACAGGATATTGCAGAGATGGGACACAGCAACAAGGGGACACAGTTGGAAGTTGAAGACACAGATGAATCACAAGGATGTTAGGAAGTATTTCTTCAGCCACAGAGTAGTCAGGAAGTCGAATAGTTTGGGAAGTGATGCAGTGGAGACAGGATCCATACATAGCTTTAAGCAGAGGCATGATAAAGCTCACGGTTCATGGAGAGTGACCTAGTAGCGACCAGTGAAGAGGCGGGGCCAGAAGCTTGGACTCGACCCTTTCAACCTCAACTAGATGAGTACAACTAGGTGAGTACACACACACACATTTTCTTTGACTGCAAGAAGGCCTCCGACACAGTTCCTCACAAAAGATAAGTACAGAAGCTAGAGCATCAAGCGCATACAACAGGGATGGCACTACAATAGACCCGAGAATACCTGACAGGGAGGAATCAACGGGCCATGGTACGTGATGAGGTATCACAGTGGGCGCCTGTGACGAGCAGGGTCCCGAAGGGGTCGGTCCTAGGACCAGTGCTATTTTTGGTTTATGTGAATGACATGATGGAAGAGATAGACTCAGAAGTGTCCCTCTTCGCAGATGATCTGAAGTTAATGAGGAGAATCAAATCAGAGGAGGATCAGGCAAGACTACAAAGAGACGTGGACAATCTGGACGGGCGGTCCAGCCACTGGTTCCTCGAATTTAACCCCGTCAAATGCAAAGTCAAGAAGATCGAGGAAGGGCAAAGCAGACTGCTGACAGAGTATAAATTCGGTGGCCAAAGACTGTAAACCTCGCTCAAGGAGAAAGATATTGTGGTGAGCATAACACCAAGCACGTCTCCGGAAGCACACATCAACCAGATAACTGCTGCAGCATATGGCCGCCTGACAAACCTGAGAAAAGCTTTCCGATACCTCAGTAAGGAACTGTGTACGTCAGCCCTATACTGGAGTATGCGGCACGAGTTTGGAACCCACACCTGGTCATGCACGTAAAAAAATTAGAGAAAGTGCAAAGGTTTGCAACAAGGATAGCTCAAGAGCAAAGGGGAATGTCCTACGAAGAAAGGTTGAGGAAAATCTGGCTGACTACACTTGACGACAGGAGGGTTAGGGGACACGTGATAAATACATACAAAGTACTGCAAGGGATAGATAAGGTGGACAGAGACAAGATGTTCCAGAGAAGGGACACAGAAACAAGGGGTCATAATTGGAAGTTGAAGTCTCGGATGAGTCAAAGAGATGTTAGGAAGCATTTCTTCAGTCATAGAGTTGTTAGGAAGTGGAATAATCTAGCAAGTGATGTAGTGAAGGCAAGAACCAAACATAGCTTTAAGACAAGGTATGATACAGCTCATGGAGCATGGAGAGAGAGGACCTAGTAGCTAGTAGCTAGCTAGTAGCTAGCGCTACACTTTGATCCAAGGCAGCCAGCTTTCTGGGAGAAGGCTGACAGCTTATCATCTCATCCCCTGCATGCATCATCCTTACTAGTGAATTTTAACAATGCAAGGAATTCGCAAGAGCAGGCGAAATATACACAAACACTGATCTCTGGCTGAAGGAGACTCGAACCTACGAACCTTAGAACAAGGTACGCAGTGCTATAAAATTCTCTAGTAAGGTATTGTCCAGTGTGGGTAGATTGATATAGCACTGCGTAGCTTGTTCTAAGGTTCGTAGGTTCGAGTCTCCTTCAGCCAGAGATCAGTGTTTGTGTATATTTCGCCTGGTCTTGCGAATTCCTTGCATTGTTAAAATTCTCTAGTAAGGCTGATGCATGCAGGGGATGAGATGAAAAGCTGTAAGCCTTCTCCCTGAAAGCTGGCTGCCTTGGATCAACGTGTAGCGCTAGCTACACGCCAAGGTATTGTCGAGTGTGGGTAGATTGGTATAGCACTGCGTACCTAGTTGTAAGGTTGGTAGCTTCGAGTCTCCTTCAGCCAGAGATCAGTGTTTTATATATATATATATATATATATATATATATATATATATATATATATATATATATATATATATATATATATATATATATATATATATATATATATATATGTATGTGTGTGTGTGTGTGTGTGTGTGTGTGTGTGTGTAGGTAGTAGGTTGGTAGACAACACCCACCCAAGGAGGTACTTCCGTCCTGCCAAGTGAGTGTTAAACGAAAGCCTGTAATTGTTTTACATGATGTTAGGATTGCTGGTGTCTTTTGTCTGTCTCATAATTATGCAAGATTTCTGGTACGTCTTGCTACTTCTACTTACACTTAGGTCACACTACACATACATGTACAAGCATATATATACATACCCCTCTGGGTTTTCTTCTATTTTCTTTCTAGTTCTTG
>NC_069399.1:8682309-8684809 GCF_026875155.1 Cherax quadricarinatus
ATGCGTGATTCTTCTAGGATCAGTGGCACAGAGGTAAGATTCTGTTTGGCAGTAAGAGAACTAACTTCCAGCCTACGCAGCGAGCTCAACATTTGGTACCTGGATGACGGCACTCTGGCATGTACTGAAGAGTCACTTTTAGAGGACCTGCAACTGGTGAAGACACAGGGGAAAACCTTGGGAATCATCTCCTGAATCTCTCCAAGTGTGAAACCATCACAAAGAACCAGGAAATAATGAATGAGGTGAGAACAATCCTTCCGAAAGCCTCTACTAACACTCCATCCAACAGTGCCCTCTTGGGAGTACCACTGGGTGACCAGGCCATCGACACTGTCCTAAAGGACAAATTATATAACCTGAAGAGAATGGAGGAGAAAATAAGTGACCTTGATGACCATGATGCTCTGTATCTCCTCACAAGATGTCTTACTATGCAAAGACTCACTTCCTGAGGTGTGCACCCTCTTTTGACAACCCAGCACTCGACGAATATGATGCACACCTGAGATCAACCTTTAAGAAGGCACTGAATTTGTCACTAGAGGATCGGCAATGGGAGCAGGCAACCCTCTCAGTTCGACTGGGAGGTACAGGGGTGCGCAAATCAACGCAGGTAGCGTTACCTGCATTTCTGTCTTCGTGTTTGACTTCCAGTGGATATGTCAAGAAGATTGTTCCCGAACGCTTGAGAGACGCGGTAGGAGCTCAAGACCCAAGGTTCACTGAAGCAGGCTTGCGGTGGGACACCCTTGCAGACTCATTCAGTAGAGCAGCTCCTCCCAAAGAGCACAACCAGTCCCAATGGGACAAACAGATCATGGAAAAAAACGCGAACATAATGCTCACCAACGCTTGAGGAGAGGACAAAGCTTGTCTCCTGGCAGTGAAGGCACAACACTCAGGAGATTTCCTTCTAGCTGTTCCCAATTCCTCCCTGGGCACTCGATTCGACCCACAGGCCATTCGGATTGGTGTTGCTCTTCGCCTAGCCGCCCTCATCGTCAACGAACATAGGAGTATTTGGGCAGGTAGATGGCGGGATTAATTCGGACTTCATGGTCTCGTGTGGCACACGTCAGAAGGGAAGTATGCCAGACATGAGGAGGTCAACGACATCATAAAGAGAAGCCTCGCCCAGCCCAACGGAACCCCAAGTGCAGAGGTATGACGGAAGTCAATAGCGTCCTGAAGGAGCCACTATGCAACCTTGGGAGGATGGAAAGCAGATTGCCTGGGACTACACCTGTGCTGCCACATTGGCAGACACCTACTTCCTATACTCCTTTGTTGAAGGAGATGGAGCAGCCAGCCACAGGGAGACCCAGAAGACCCGCAAATATGAAGGCCTTCCCTTTTGCCATAAATTCATCACAAAAGGGCCTTGGAGCATCGGGCGAGTGTGTTCTAAAGTTCCTCAAAGAGCTGGGTGAAAAACTCATCATAGAAACCAAGGACCACAGGGCAGCCAGCTTCTTATTTCAGAGACTCAGTGTTTCGATGCAGAGGGAAAATACTGCGGCATTCTGGGCACGCGGTCCACTGCCGCGGGGCTGGACGAAATATTTGAGAAGTAGCTCTAGGTTGTCATTTATATTGTTTTACTCTTCATGGTATTTTTGTCAATGCATTTGTCGTTGTAATTTTTCTTTAAATGAAATTTATGTTAAATATAGGGGTGGTAGGAGAAAATTTTCAAACTGCTTCACGGAGAACCTTGAGTTTTCCCTGAAGCAAGTTTATTGTTTTCTTTGGGGATGAGGCTCCCCAGGACAGTTCTAGAGGTGGGACCTCCTAATAATATATATATATATATATATAATATATATATATATATATATATATATATATATATATATATATATATATATATAATATATATATATATATATATATATATATATATATATATATATGCAGCAACAATTCGGTGAGGTACTATCGTACTACCAAGTGAGTGTAAAAAGGAAACCTGTATTTGTTTTACATGATGGTAGGGTTGCTGGTGTCTTTTTTCTGTCCCACAAACGTGCAAGATTTCAGGTACGTCTTGCTACTTCTACTTATATTTAGGTCACACTACACATACATGTACACGTTTATGTAAGCACATTCATCTAATTTTTTTTATTTAATCTTAATAGTTCTTGTTCTTATTGCTTTTCCTTTCATATCTATGGGAAAGTGGAAAAAAAATCTTTCTTCCGTAAGCCATGCGTGTTGTGAAAGTCAACTAAAATGCAGGGGACAATGAGCTAGTAACCCCTTTTCACTTATAGCCTTCTGAAAAGATAAAGAAGAAAACCGTCAAAGTGGGATGTTTGAATGTGCATAGATGTTGTGCGAACGATAAGAAAGAGTTGATTGTGGATGTTATGAATGAGAAGAAGCTGGATATCCTGGCTTTAAGTAAAACAAAGCTGGAGGGGGTGGGATAGTTTCAGTGGGGAGAAATAAATGTGGTACGGTCAGGAGTTTCATGTAGAGTTAGAGCTAAAGA
>NC_069399.1:8689809-8734889 GCF_026875155.1 Cherax quadricarinatus
ATTTCATTTTCTTGTGCTCTCCTCAGATCAAATTTTTGAGGTTCCCCATCCCACTTTCACCCCCATCCCAATTTTTTTTTTGAATTTCATTTTCTTATGATCTCCTCGGATCAAGTTTTTTGGATTTCCCCCCCCCCCATTCTGGGGGTAAGCATTCAAAATGGACTCCCACTTTCACCCCAAATATTCCTCCTACATCTCCTTGGATCAAGGTTTTCTCGATAATACAAAGACTCCAACTCCTTGGATCAAGGTTTTTTGGGTTCCTCCCTCTGGGGGTAAGCATTCAAATGAACTCCCACTTGCATCTCAAATTCCCTGCTCCAATTCCTTGGATCAAGGTTTTCTCGATAATACAAAGACTCCATCTCCTCGGATCAAGGTTTTCTCGATAATACAAAGACTCCATCTCCTTTGATCAAGTATTTCTCGATAATACCAAGACTCCATCTCCTTGGATCAAGTTTTTGGATTCCCCCCCTACGGGGGTAAGCATTTCAAATGAACTCCTATGGGGCATGGTACTTTCTCTTACTACAGGTCTAAACAAGTGTGACGTCACCCCACCAGTGTTTACTCAGCGGTCAGTGACGTCACGTGATGACCTCACACATACAGGCTGAATCTTGTCGACTTCCCCCTATGTCAGTGACGTCACGTGATGACCGCACACACAGGCTGAATCTTGTCGAGCAGACAATAACTTAATAAAATGCAGGATAACATTATTTATTATACAACCAATGCATTTCATATACATCCAACAAAAAAAAATTCATTGGAAAAAAGGTACAATTCATTGACTAAAATCAACATATTTTTCTTTTGAAGTAATTCTATGCATTTTTGTTCTGGATCTTCTTCGTCACCATCTCAGTATTACACATTTCATATACAACATAGGGAAAACATTTTCACTTTTAACCCAGGATAACCCAAATACTTCCACATTTTTTCGTTAATGCCCACAACAATCCACAATTTCTTTACAAAAGATTCACTCTCCTCAAGTCTAGACATTTTTCTCGTTTTAACTATTTCATCTCAGGTCACTCCCCACGAAGTAACCTTCTCTCTCTCGTTCTCCCCACCCTCCCGAACCCTCACACTCCCACCAGCACCTCACAATTTTCACTCATAACCCACAATTTTCTCGTTTTAAATATTTCATCAGAAAAAGTCACCACAACATTTAAACAACTTATAACCACTTTTCGATAAATTCATAGTCACAATTTTACATATTACGAAGTTAATACGCACACACACACACACACACCAACACAAAACAAAACCACACACACACACACACACACACCTCACTTTACTTTAAAACACCTTCAAACACTCTCAAAAAATCATTTGAATACTCACAAAAATACCTTTGAACATTTCCAAACAACACTGAAACACTTCCAAAATATCATTTTGACTACTCCCAAATACACCACTGAATACTACAAAAAACACCCACTGAATACAGTCAAAACACCACCAAAATCACCATAAACTAAGATCAACATCACAGACAAAACACCCATTTTCACACAAATCCCTTTAAAATTTCACTATAACCAAGACGATTACCAATTTCTATGAGTACACTCACCTCCAACTTATAACATGAATGCAAAAACATGAACACAAATCAAAACACACACGAACATTATAACAGAATCCTTCTTTTTCGGTATCTCTAGTTCGACAACAACACCCACATCCCACAACACCCACATCCAACAACCCACAATTTTTTCTCGTTTTAACTAATTTTATCAGAAAAAGACACAACAAAAACCCACAATTATAAACATTTTCGGGCATCTCTAGTTCGACAACAACACCCACATCCCACAACCCCCACATCCCACAACACCCAAAACCCCAAACATCACCCAAACCCACATTTTTTTCTCGTTTTAACTAATTTTATCAGAAAAAGGCACAACAACAACCCACAACTTATAAACACTTTTCAGCATCTCTAGTTCGACAACAACACCCACAACCCACAACACTCACAACCCACAACACCACAACAACGACCCACTTATAAACAACTTTTTTTGATATATCTAGTTCGACAACAATACCCACAACCCACAACACCCACAACCCACAATTTTTTCTCGTTTTAACTAATTTCATCAGAAAGGTCACAACAAAACCCACTTATAACATCTTTTCGGTATCTCTAGTTCGACAACAACACCCACATCCCACAACACCCACAACCCACAACCCCCAAACCTATAAACAAAACCCACTTATAACATCTTTTCGGTATCTCTAGTTCGACAACAACACCCACATCCCAAAAACACCCACAACCCAAAATTTTTTTTCGTTTTAACTAATTTCATTCTGAAAAAGTCACAACAAACAACCCCAAAACCTTATAACCACTTTTCAGCATCTCTAGTTCGACAACATCACCCCAACACCCACAACCCACAACACCCACAACCCACAACACCCACAACCCACATCACCCCACCCCACAACACCACAACCCACATCACCCACCCCCCACAACACAACAACATCAAACCCACAACTTATAACATCTTTTCGGTATCTCTAGTTCGACAACAACACCCACAACCCACAACACTCACAACCCACAATTTTTTCTCGTTTTAACTAATTTCATCAGAAAAAGTCACAACAACAACCCACTTATAACATCTTTTTCTATATCTCTAGTTCGACAACAATACCCAAATCCCACAACACCCACATCCCACAACACCCACAACCCACAACACCCACAACCCACATCACCCACAACAACCCACTTATAACATCTTTTCGGTATCTCTAGTTCGACAACACCCACAACCCACAAAAACCCCACAACCCCACAATTTTTTCTCGTTTTAACTAATTTCATCAGAAAAAGTCACAACAACAACCCACTTATAACATCTTTTTCGATATCTCTAGTTCGACAATAATACCCACAACCCTCATCACTTACCAATTTATTCACATTTTTTTCGATACAAATTTTTCCCCTTCTTTTTATTGAATCTTAAAATGCAATACACATTCCTCCCTACATTACTAAAATTCTAATAAAATCCTCTCCATACCCATCCCCTTTGTATCCACATAAATTGATTTATATCCAACAACTAATCATTTCATACCCAACTACTGCGACATGTTTCTACACCCTCTATTCTTTTCCAATATTTCATAACTTTTCACTTCTATAATTTTTTTTTTAAATATTCACACATTACCTTAATTTTCAGTAAAATCCCCCCCCCCTCCATATTTCATTAAATTTCTAATACAACCCTCCCATACCCCTCTCCTCTCCCCCACATTTCTTCACATCCACTCCCCATCTCCCAACCACCCTCTTCTAAAACACACACAAAAATCACATTTCACATCCACAAATGCATTCATCACCCATCTAAAATCTACTAAAATCACTGTAACCAAGATATTCACAAAACTCTATGACCACCTAACACACACACACAGACACACACACCTCACTTTACTTTGAACACCTTCAAAACACTCTCATACATCATCATTGAGGACCCCTTTCTCAAATCTTTAAGAAATCCTCTTCATTCACAACCTTTATCATCTCACTACAGAACAACCCCAAGATTACTTCGAACACTCTCATAAATTCATTTGAATACTCACATAAACACCTTTGAACATTTCCAAACAACACTGAAGTACTTCCAAAATATCATTTTGAATACTCCCAAATAAGATTTGTATCTCTAATTTATCTACATTTAAACATATTTCATTAAATTACAATCATCCACCTTTACTACTCCCTCGTCTCCAGACTTTACATCATTATCACAAAAACTAATCATACACTTATGACATGAGACATTTTACCAAAACTAACACAAACACACCCACACACAGACAACTCACTTTACTTTAAACACACCAAAAAAACCAAAAAATTTTACCATTGAATACTAAAAAATATCATTCGAACACCCCCAAATCACACTGAATACTACCAAAACACCGTCAAAATCACCAGAAACTATGTTTAGCATCACCAGCTAACACCCTTTTTTATAGAACTCCCCCTCGAATCACTATACCAAGACGATCCATCATCTCAGACTATTATATAACATGAGGCAAAAAAAAAAAAACTCATAAATCATTTGAATACTCACAAAAACGCCTTTAAAAACTATCCAAACAACACCGAAACAACTTAAAAACAGGATCCCCGCCAACTGAAAACATAACATGTACACACATAAATCTAAAGACAACCAGCATCAACAAACACCCACATTCACTTACCTCAAAACCACTTAAAATCGCAGAAAACACTATTTTTTTTAAACATTCACAACAAAAAAAAATCACAATCACCAACTCCATACAATATCTAATACACTCCCCCTCACTACCACCAACACATACCAGCACAGATAGGGATACCTCCCATGACATCACACTCCATCCTGTGTTTACTTGGCAATCAGCAACGTCACACCCCACTTTTACTTCATTTAACTTAACGAGAGGAAGTTACTTGTTTCAACCTGTTATATCTCCAATATCTAAGATCACCACAATCAAGACGTTTACCCAAATTCTATAACCCCACCACTAAGATCACACATTTTTTTGTACACATTCTCTTGAAACATCATCAACGAAGATCACTAAAACTATCTTAATTTTACTAACATTTACATAACATTTTGTCTTCTCTAACTCAACTCACCAAATTTACATTCACACTTACACATTCATTAACCGAAATTACATCTCATCCACCAAAACTCCTCCCATTCTCCAACTTTACAACATTAGCAACAAAAAAAACTAACTCATACACTTATGACATGAGACATTACCAAAAACTAACACACTGACTAACTTTGAACCATCTCTGAACAACACCAAAACACCACGGAACACCTTCAAAAAATACTTGCACATCATTTGAAAACCTTCAAAAAAACACATCAACCACCCCCGAATACTCCCAAAACACTGCTGATTACTACCAAATCACACTGAATACTGCCAAAACACCGCCAAAATCACCAGAATCTAAGTTTAGCATCACCAAATAACATCCATTTTAAAAGAATTCCCTCAAATTACTATAACCAAGAACTCCCTCCCTGGACGCAAAAAAAAAAAAAAAACTTGAACACAAACCCAATACGCAAACACTTAGTACATGATCACCATCAACTGAAAACATATTTGTACACACATAAATCTAAGAACACCAACAACAATCACCATGTTCACTTACCTAAAAAATCACTAATATCACAGAAAACACTCATTTTTTATAAACATTCACACAAAAAATCATATTTGACAATATCTAAGCGCACTCACCTCACTACCACCAACACACGATGTCACACCTCACAGGACCGGCGAGGTCACCTCCAGTGACGTCACACTCCCAAACTGTGTTTACTTGGTGGTTTGGGAACATCACACCCAACCCAAACCCGTTTCAACCTGTTGTACCCTACATTATCTAAGAACACTATAACCAAGGAAAGATTACCAGATTTTATGACCCCCCCACCAAGATCACAGAAAAACACAAAATTTTTATAATTATTTCACACAAAAATCACGATCACCATTTCCATATCATGTTTACCGTCATCTATCAACACTCATCACCAAGATCACCAAAAATCTAAGATCTTGCATCTCAAAACTACTATGATCACTGAAAACACTTATTTTTTAAACATTCGCACAAAAATAAGACATACACAAAAAATACCACAACACTTCCACCAACATCTATAACATGACATGAGCACTATAACATATCACTATCACAAAAAAAAAAATAATAATACACAGACACCCACATCTTATACATTTCAATCACAAATTTAAGACATGATACATACTCACCAAATCTAAGACATTCACCTCCAACTAAGACATACACATCTTAACTAAGACATACACCAAAACCTATACTTGACATATTGCGGTATGAATATTCATACCGCATTTATGTTGCATATAACATTCCTCATCCACATCATCCCTAAAACATCCTTTCTTATTCATTCCGTATATCTCCTAGAGTTGTTTTAACCCCGAAGGCCTATCACGACGTAGGAGCCAGAGCAACCATCACAACTCCAACACCACCTACTACACTCTGGCTCCTAATGTCATGATGGGCCGTCGGGGTTAAAACAACTCTAGGAGATATACGGAATGAATAAGAAAGGATGTTTTAGGGATGATGTGGATGAGGAATGTGATATGCAACATAAATGCGGTATGAATATTCATACCGCAATATGTTTTAGAAAGAACTTATTTTTAAATGAGTTCTTGCTAATTGACCAGTTTTACATATTCGGACGACATTAAATATATATTTTTATATATTAATATATATATATATATATATATATATATTTTATATATATATATATATATTTTATATATATATATCCACCCCCCCCTCGGGGATGGGTGGAAAGAGGTGCGGTATCTAGATGGTGAGTAAAAAACATTGGTTCAGCAGGGCCCCTACCCACTTGTCATAGTGTACATGGAATCAAATAATGTGTGTATTGTAAGACAGTGTGAACAATATATAGAGTGCAAGTCCATGTGTATTGTACTCCCCGGAATAACCCCACTCAACAACCTGCGCCTCCCCCACCCAATTCCCAGGGGAAGTTTTCCCCTTCCACTCCCAGCCCCTCACCAGCCCCTCAAACTCCACCAGGCCACCACGGTCAAGTTCACTACCTTCCACGCACCATACCCACCCAGCATGTCATACTCCACTCCTATTGTCTAGTCTAGCAGATGGATGCCAACCAGGGAAATGGCACGGCTGGCAATACTAGGAGAGGCAAGTGTCGGTCATGCTTACAGCTTCGTTGTCTCAACTCTAACGGTTTCCTCCGCAAACACGGTAGTTGCCCTGGTTCAGGATGTCCTCCTTTGGAAAGTGACGATCCAGAGCCACCTCAGGCACCTGAACCCACTCCAACAGATCTCATCTCATCAGACAATATCTTGGAAGCAATTAAAGCAACAGGTACGAGGACACTCACACATATTCCCAAAGCAGCCCGTCCACACGCAGCTGGGAAAAATTACAGAAACCTCCTGAAAAAAGTAAACGATGGTTCCACTATCTTAAATGCTCAACCAACCATCAAAGCATGGCACAGCTTGATTCTTTTTGGCAATGTTGCTTAGCTGTGCCGGAAATGAAGGGGAAAAAAGGGCTAGCCTCAATGATAATTAAATCCTTAAGAGATTTTCCTATAGCTGATAAACCCCATTCGCCTTTCCCGTCAACACAAAAAAGGGAGAGGCAGAACCCTCACTCACTCCACTGACAGTGAAAAAGTCAGAGTCCAGGTGAGCAAGAAAATTGAAGAGGGCAACACAGTGGGGGCAATCAGAATTATTACCAGTGAAGATACAGTTGCTCCCAGGGATGCTGACACGGCTGAAGCACTTAGAGGAAAGCACCCTGCCAGGGAAACCAGTGGCACCAACAGTTCCAACACCTCTGTCCCCACTGTGGAACCATTGATTGTGGAAGACTCAGACTTTAAAAGCAATAATGTCGTTCCCATCTGGCTTGCTGGGGTGTTACACTGGAATAAGGCCACAGCATTTAAAGGAAATGGTTAATCCAGTTATTGGGGCAATTGCAGAGACACTGCTTTCAGAGATCACAAGGTTCGTCAACAATTCCTTGGCTGGTTGATTCCTGATGAAATTAGACCTATCTTTTTTGGTGCAACACTTTGTGCACTTAAAAAGAAGGATGTAGGAATTCGGCCAATTGCAGTAGGCAACACGTTATGCCGCCTCGTATCCAAAGCTACTGTCCGAAGTATTCGTGCACAGGCAGCCATGATGCTTCAACCAAACCAGCTTGGCTTTGGGGTCTCAAGGAAGTGAAGCAGCGGTTCATGCAACAAGGGCGTATATCAACAACCTGCCTGAGGACAATGCAGTGGTAAAATTAGATTTCAAGAATGCATTCAATCTCCTGAAAAGAGACGTGGTATCAGCAGCAGTACAAGAACATTTCCCTGGTCTCTTCCCTTTTGTTGCAGCTGGTTATAACAAGGAATCAATGCTTCTCTTTGGAGAGCATGAAATCACATCATCGGAGGGTGTCCAACAAGGAGATCCTCTTGCACCATTTCTCTTTTGTATAGCAGTTAGGGAAATCACAGTCAGACTGACCAGCGAGCTAAACAACTGGTTCCTAGATGATGGCACACTAGCGGGTACAAAGGAGTCCCTCCTACATGATCTTACACAGGTAATGACACGGGGACAGGAAATGGGTCTCATCCTGAATCCATCCAAATGTGAAATCATTCAGTCAATCAACAAGGGGATAAATGCAGTTTAGAACAAAACTACCAGGAGCAGCAGTCATTGCCCCCACAAATGTGTCTTGCTAGGACACCTCTGGGAAGCAATGCCATTAACACAATTCCAGGAAAAAATTGAAGAGTTAAGGAAAGGACAACGATAGGCAATCTGGACACCCACGATGCCCTTGTGCCTTCTCACAAAGTGCTTGAGTCTGCCCAGGGTCATATTTCTAAAATGTGCACCTTCATATGAAACCCCCATAGCACGAATATGACGTATCCTGAGGCAGATTTTTTGAAAGTACTAACCTTAAAACCTAGAAGACGGGCAATGGAACCAAAGCTAACTTCCAGTCCAGACTAGGAGGCATTGGTGTCCGCAAGTCATCAAAAGATTGCGCTTACCTGCTTTTCTGTCCTCAAGTATTGCATCCAGAGGGCTTTAGCAGCGATTCTCCTGAACATCTTAGGGACAAGATTGGAGTCCAGGACCAAAGTTCATTGACGGAGCCATGTTCTGGGTAATCTAAGGGTCTGAAACCAAAACCTGCTCCCCCAACAACTAAACAATCCACTGGGATGGTCCAATAGGGTAAAAATTAGCCCCTAAAGATGTTTCAGAGTGTGTCAGGGAAGGATAGCGCCCGCCTCCTTTGGGGTGAGAGCCCCTCATGCGGGGGTTTTCTGTTGGCTATCCAAAATCCTGCCTTGCACACACCTCGAAGCACAGACCATCCGCATCGGTGTTGCCCTTCGACTTGCAGCCCCTATTCACGCCGAACACAGGTGTATTTGTGGTAGTGAAGCAGCAGACCGATTCGGGTACCACGGTCTTGTGTGCCGTAAATCCGAGGGAAAGATTTTTGGGGGTTTAAGACATGAGGAGTTTAATAACATTATCAAGAGGAGCCTCACAACAGCCGGATGCCCAGCAGTAAGGAAGCCACCCCAGCTATGCAGATCTGATGGCAGCCAGAAGCGTCAAGATGGTTTCACCCTTCAAGCCTGGACAAATTGGAAGCAGGTGGTGTGGGGCTATACATGTGCATCTACCTTGGCTGATACCTATCTTCAATACACCAGGGAGGAAGGAGGGGCAGCTGCCAGCTTCAGGGAGTCCCAAAAGTCTAGAAAATGTGGAGAACTTGCCCATCATTACATGTTTGTTCCCATAGGTTCAGAGACCCTTGGCTCATGGGGAAAGAATGCATCTATATTCCTTAAGGAGCTGGGACAGACTCATCAGGGTAACTAGGGATCCCAGGGCAGCTAGTTTTCTGTTCCAGCGGCTCAGTGCGGCTGTTCAAAGGGGTAATGCCTGGGCACACGCCCCAGCTCTGAGGAGCTGGACGAGATTTTCACCTTATAATCGATGATACACACGTAACAACATGTACCGTATATGCCACCTTTATATCAACAATGTATCTCTTAAATCTTTTGTACCATATTATGTAATAAAATATTCCTATTGGTAAAAAAAAATATGAAAAGATGGGGTGGTAGGGGAAGTGGAATATTCAAACGGCTTCAGGAAGAAATCCAAATATTCTTCCTTGAAGCCTTTTTATCCACTTATATATATATATATTTATATATATATATATATTTATATATATATATATATATATATATATATATATATATATATATATATATATATATATATATTATATATATATATATATATATATATAATATATAAACATATATGTGTGTACGTATTTGCAATGCATTCTCAAACTAGCAGATTTACTGGTGTAAAACAGGCCGATAAAGATAGAAAAAAACTAACCAATTGGAACAGTTGGGTGAGAAAGAAACTTTCTCTCAGTAGAAGGAATCTGTCTAGCACACGGCCCTGTGTAAAACACACATGTGTCTGATGATGTGTTCCTCTGATGTGAAAGCGAGTTGTAATTTAACAGAATACTTTATTGGCTAAAATAAAAACTGTTTACATTTTTATTTCATATTTACTGAAGCTCTCGGTAAACATATCGGGAAGGAGGGAGGGAGGGGGAGAGAGTGGGACAACATAGTTTGTTCCGTTGGAACAGTGATTCCTCGGGCCCGGCTGCAATTGAGAGATGTCAATCACTTTGAAATGAGAGAAAAATACTCGCGGAATTTTTAAATATCATTGACAAGTGTTCTTGCTGTTGTTACCAAGACGTAGAATTTATCTGGTCTGAGGTAGTTCCTCAGACCATGGCGATACATAGACCAACCATCACGTTATGAAATTACATAAAGCAACAAGCACAATTATGATACATAGATCTACCATGGGATCAGATCTTGGCGTTACATAGACCAACCAACAGACATTGGTTTAACACAGTTCAAAAAATATTATGTGCTTAGAGGATCATATCATTAAAATACAAAATTATAATAAGTTCTTTTTTGGACAACAACGATAACACCATCCACACCTTGAATAATTGTCGATACTCCGTCTCTTCAACAAGGAAAACTTGGATAGAGATAAATGATATAAAATACCGACACGATTGAAAAATAAGCACAAATGCGGTAAAATGCTTCCTTTATTGACAACGTTTCGCCCACACACTGGGCTTTTTCGAGTGAATAATTCCTTACTGGTCTGTCTCAAATCTAAGTTACCCAGCATTCTCCACCTGACTCTCCACCCTATAAATACTCATGTACTATTCACCCAAGCAGATCTGTTTGTGCCTTGATAAAGCCCACTGTGTGGGCGAAACGTTGTCAGTAAATGATCGCATTATACTGCTTATGCGTTGATTTTTCCAAGGATAACTTGATTCAGGTGAAAGACTATGGTGACTAAAATTTAGAATTACTTTAAGTATATTCCGTTTTCTAGTATCTAGGCGCTGGATGAACTCTACTTGTTAAGGTTTTTCTGCCATTATATGGATTGATGGTGTTGTTAGGTAAGACACATATGCAACAGTTAGGTATCTTTATTTCGAAACGTTTTGCCCACACAGTAGGCTTCTTCAGTCGAGTACAGAAAAGTTGATAGAAGCAGAAGAGACTTGAAGACGATGTAATCAGTCCATCACCCTTAAAGTTTTGAGGTGGTCAGTCCCTCAGTCTGGAGAAGAGCATTGTTCCAAAGTCTGGAACAATATGGAGTTAAAGTGACAGGATGGAGCCTTATATAGCGCCAGGAGGTGAGACGTAGGTCACTAGTAGAACGCAGATGTTGGGAGGTCAGGTCCCTCTCAAATCCAGCCGTTCTCACTAGTAGAGGTTGTCGAAGTTAAGAACATAAGAACATAAGAACGAAGAAACACTGCAGAAGGCCTACTGGCCCATGCGAGGCAGGTCCAAGTCTCCTACCGGCTTAAGCCAATGCACCCAACCTAGTCAGGTCAGGTCACATTGACTTAAGGGAGGAACACGGCAACCGACCTGTTAGCACAAGCTATCAGGTCTAACTCACACCCACCCACATCTACTCATGTATTTATCCAACCTATTTTTAAAGCTACACAACGTTCTGGCCTCTATAACGGTACTTGGGAGTTTGTTCCACTCATCCACAAATCTATTACCAAACCAGTACTTTCCTATATCCTTCCTGAATCTGAATTTTTCCAACTTAAAACCATTGCTGCGAGTCCTGTCTAGGCTAGATATTTTCAGCCACACTATTTACATCCCCTTTATTTATTCCTGTCTTCCACTTATACACCTCAATCATATCCCCCCTAATTCTACGTCTTTCTAGAGAGTGCAGTTTCAGGGCCCCTTAGTCTTTCCTCATGGGGAAGGGGGTTTCTGATACATGGGCCCATCTTTGCCCATCCTCCTTTGTACATTTTCAAAAGAATTTATATCCTTTCTGAAAATACGGTGCCCAAAAAACTGTGCAGCATAACCCTTAAATGGGGGCCCTAACCAAAAAGGGTGTTAAAAGTTGAAGAACAAAACCCGAGGGGACCTCCCCCCCCTTTTTTTTATGCTTTTTTGATATGAAAACCAAAGGAAATTTATTAGCTTTATTGCGAAAACTTAGCCCCTGTTGTCTTGGTTTTTAGATTCTGCTAACCCCGAAAATCCTAAATCTTTTTCGCAATCCCTAATTTTTTAAGATCTTACTTATTTTTGTTTAAAATGTGGCATGGTTATTGTCCTGTCCAACATTTAGAACTTTGCATTTGTCTTATTAAACTCATTGCCATTCCCCGACCCTGATCAGTCTATTCAAACTTCCTGGATTGCTCGTGTCCTCGTCAGAATGAATTCGGGGCCCTATTTTGGTGTCTGGGAAAAACTTCCCGATGTCGCTCTTTATGCCCTATCTATGTTTTTATGTAGATTGTAACAGCGGGGGGCCCAACACTGACCCCTGTGGACCCCCTCGTGCCGTTTCCCCCACTCTGATTTCTCCCATTTATGCAAACCCCTTTGCTGCCATTTGTCAACCATGCCTCTTCCGGGGAAAAAATTTTTAATCCTATTCAATGTGTTTTTTAATTTTCCTCAAAGTCTCTGATGTGGGCCCCTGTAAAAAGCCTTACTGAGCCCATATACACTTCATTTTTATTCCATGATTCCCTCCTCAAAACCTTAGTAAAAAAAAGTTAAAAAAATTGTAAGGCAGGAACGCCCTTTGTAAACCTGTGAGATTTTTGATTAATTTATGCTTTTAAAGGTGGTCAAACGCTGGGGCAATTATTGATTCCAAAATTTTTCCCCACTATGGGGGTTTGGGGGCTTATTGGTCTATGTTCGAAAGCTAAGGACTGTCACCTGTTTTGAAAATAGGTATCACATTTGCCATTTTCCACTTATCTGGACCATCCCAGTTTGTTTTTGATATGTTGAAAAAATTAGCCAAATGTGTGCTAAGCTTTCCCCTTTACATTCCTTTTTGAACCCTTTCATACAGTTTCGGGTGGGGATTTGTTGGTTTTAATTTTTTATTTTCCTAAGGACCAGTCACTTGTGCCTAATAGTGCACAGTTTATTATCGTCCTGTTTTAATAATTTATCATTTCTGGAATATCGCTGGTATCCCCCTGTGTAAAAACTGAGAGGAAGTATGTGTTAAAAATTTTTCACATTTTCCTTATC
This sequence comes from Cherax quadricarinatus, assembly GCF_026875155.1. Lineage (NCBI taxonomy): Eukaryota > Metazoa > Arthropoda > Malacostraca > Decapoda > Parastacidae > Cherax > Cherax quadricarinatus. The sequence continues at coordinate 8,703,267 of NC_069399.1, forward strand.
ATTTGTCAGTGAGCTGACCCGGGGAACTTTTGAGTGGGCCTATTCTTGTCCCTGATCTTACTTCTGTATACCTGAAAGAATCCTTTTGGGTTAGTCTTCGATTCTCTTGCAACTTTAACCTCATATATCTCTTTTGCTTTTCTAATTCACTTTTTTATTTCTCTCTTTAACTGAATATATCGATTTCTTAATTGCCCCTCTCCTCTTTTGATTTGCACTATTATGCTCTCTTTTGGACCAATCAGTATTTTAATCTATTGTTCATCCATTTAGGATCATTTTTTGTTTGATCTGATTTCCCTATTTGGAACATAATTTGACTGAGCAGCTAGAACTATGCCATGGAAAGCATCATATCGGCAACCATCACCACTACCTGACCCTTAGTCAGGTCATTCCTAGTTCAGCCCACCTAAGTAATTTTTCAGTCCTATGAAATCAGCCAAGCGAAAGTCAGGGACGGAGACTTGATTGCCATTATTGGGGAATTCCATGATATGTTAAAAACTGAGTGATTTGTGATCACTCTCCCCAAGCTCATCATTAACCTCAAGATTATTTAATTAGTGTTTCCCTACTGGCAAGAACCAAGTCAAGGAGGTTATTTCCCCTAGTTGGCTCTGTCACAAACTGTTTTAAAAAAACAATCCTGGATCGTTTCAAGAAAGTCACCCGACTCTAAATTTCTGTCAAATTGCTCCAGTCAATCTGTCTATAGTTGAAATCTCCCATTAGCACAACATTTTCGTATGTAGATGCCTTACGAATTTCGTCCCATAGAAGTTTAACTGCACTCCCTATCAAGATTTGGGGCCCTGTAATCACACCCAAAATTAGTTTTTCTCGGCCCTCGAGAAGCTGTAACCAAAATATTCAGTGGCTGACGCTTCTAATTTAATATCTTGTCTAACACAACAATTTAAATTGTCTCTGACATACATCGCTACTCCACCACCTTTCCTGTTGACCCTGTCAGTGTGGAATAATTTATAGCCTTGTATGTGACATTCAGAGGGCATCTCTCTATCTTTCAGATTGAGCCAGGTCTCTGTTATAGCAATAATATCTATGTTTCCTGCACTTGCAATTAATCTTAGCTCATCTATCTTATTTCTAACACTCCTGCTATTAGTATAGTAAACCTTAAGGGAGCTAGTCCCTTGCTGCCCTCTGCTGTCCCCCTTTGTTTGCTGACCTGTTCTATTGTCTTTATTTATAACTTCATGCTGAATGCTTTTATACATTTACTGTTTCCAACCCTAGTGTTGCAAACCTGTTGTTTCCACACACACACCCATACCTCTATCTTCCATCAGTTTAAAATCATAGGCATTTCACCAATGGCCTTCTCAATCGAGTCAGCAGTGCTACCACCCTGCCCCAGAGAGATGTACCCCATCCCTTGCATACATATCATGTTTGCCATAAAAGTTGTTCCAGTTGTCAATGAATGGGATTGCAAAGTTCCTTGCAGTAATCTGTCTAGCCAGCAATTTACACCAATTGTCCTAGACAACCATTCATTTCCTACTCCCCTTCTAGGCAAGATGCTACATATGATTGGGATCCCTCCCTTAGACTTAATGAAATCTATAGCTGACCTGTACTTATCTAGCAGCTCTTCTCTCCTACCCTTCCCAATATCATTTCCACCAGCACTGAGACAGATAATGGGCTTGTTCCATTACCTGACATGATATTATCAGCCTGTTGACAATGTCCCCAACACCAGCTCCGGGAAGCACACTCTATCTCTCATCTTCTTATTCCTATTACAAAAGCACGGTCAACATATCTTACTGAGAGTCACCAACCACAAGAATGCGCTTACCTTCATTAGCAGGGGCAGTAGTACCCTACCTTCACTGGCCACTGAAGTACATTCATCCTGGAGACAGAGAAGCGATTTCCTACCTTCAGATCTTCACTCTTAACTTTCCTTACTCTGATGGCATCCCATTACTGTGAACAACTCGCCACTTGTAGCAGGTGCTGGGCTGCACCTCACTGCTGGTAGCCGTTGCTACCTCCCCACCTACAGCCTCCTCACAGTGAGAGACAGACTGCACCTCACTGCTAGAAGCCTCATTTCCCCACATCTCCAACCACCTCACACTCTCTCCCAGGCCCATTGAGGTGGAAACCTTCAGCCTCCAAATTCCCCTCCTGGAGAAGCAAAGACCCCTCCTTCAACTCCCCAAAACCTCATTTTTTTAAAACACTGCAAAAAGGCAAGCCGTGCTTTGTAACCGCCCACCCTAATCCCCAAAGAAAGTCAGGGTCTGTGCCCCTCCGTGACGACTGACCACTAAAACCACTGCCCGACTCCCCCCACTAAAACACTGTTTTAAAAGTCTGTCCAAGATCCCCTTTGGGTTTGTTGCAGTTTTCTGAAGGTTGAACTTTAAAAAATGGTAAAAAATTTCCAAACCGGGGTTTTGTTAGGTAAGACACAAAAGCAACAGTTAGGTATTTTTAAATTTCGAAACGTTTCCCCTTACACAGTAGGCTTCTTCAGTCGAGTACAAAAAAGTTTGATAAAAAGGGCAAAAGAGTTGGGAAGGCGTTTGTAATCAGCCCATCCCCCTTTTTAAATTTTTGAGGGGGTTTCAGTCCCTCAGTCTGGAGAAGAGCATTGTTCCATATTTCTGAAAAATTTATGGAGTTAAAGTGACAGTATGGAGGTTTTTTAACCGAAGGAGGTGAGATGAAGGCCACAAATAGAGGTAAAGATGTGGTCGGGGGGAGGAAAGTTCCTCTCAAATCCACCCCTTTCTCACAGATGAAATTGTCCAAGTTTTTTTTTGCCCTGAAACCAAAGGGATCCCCTTGTGTTGCAGTGTTGACAGGTGAACCCCAAAAATGGTATAAAATACCGCCCGGGTTTTGTTAGGTAAGCCCACATGTACAGTTAGGTATCTTTTTTTTCAAAAACGTTTCGCCTACACAGTAGGCTTCTTCAGTCGAGTACGGGAAAATTTGACAGAAGCAGAAGGGGCCTTGAAGCGTTTGTAATCAGTCCATCCCCCTTTAAATTTTTTAAGGGGGGTCAGTCCCCCCTTTCTGGAAAAAGAGTATTGTTCCATAGTCTGAAAAAATTGGAGTTGAAGTATGTATGTATAATGTTCCCCAAAGCCCCTTATTCCGGGCCCACGGGTCTCAATCTTGCGAGGGACCCGTCTCTGGCCCCCGAGGGAGAAAGGTTTTACAATGTTTGCGGTATGTCTAAAGGCATCTTTGGTCAGTTCAACTGGTGCATTCATAAGCCGGGCAACCCCCCGTTTTGTACTCCTAACTTGGACACTAGCGAGGAGGAGGATATGTGTTATCACGGGTAAAAAGTTGTCTGGGGTTTGTTGACCCTGGTACACTATTGTGGGCCCCAGTCATCTTTGGGTCCTCTTGGGAGGGGAAAAATCCCCTCCTAGTTGCCTTTCGGAGTGTCTCGTAATTCAAAATTCCCGAAGGGTAGTGTGGGTTTAAAGGGGCCGGGGTGGAAAAAACGGCTGACAGACTGGCACCCTCTCCTCCCCAGCCATGTTTCCATTTCTTGGCTGTCGGGAAAAACCCAAAAATAAGCGATGGGAAACGGTTTCATGCCCCTTTTGGCCGGGTTTTTATTTATTGGGGGGGGTTCCCCTGAGTCGCTGGGGTCGGTTTCCCCTGTTTTAGATGGGGTTTTCACCTAAACCTCCCCCTTAAAAATTTTATGGCTCTGGCGGCCCCCCCCCCGGGGGGGTTTTGGGCTGTCGGGAGGCTGATGGGGGACAGAAATTTCCCCAAATGTGGTTTGTCCCGGGTTTCTGCCTTTGGGTGCATCATCTGCCGCCTCATTTCCCCCCCATGCCCGCATGGCTGGGGAATTCGTTCAATGTCGATCTGTTACCCTGAACTTTAAGGCTTTTCATTATGCTCAGGGGTCGATTTTGATGAGGTGAACATTGTCCTGTGGTTGAGGGTTGGGGGAGGGCATTTTATTGAGAGGGTGGGGAAACAACATGTACGACAGGTCGGAAATCGATGTCACAGGGCAAGTTTAAAATGCCTGCTGAATGCCCCAAGCTCAAAATTGAAGGAAACGTGCAGTGGTCATGGAGTCGCCAGCCTTATGTGTGACCCTTTTGGTACAGTCCCCGCGCTGCTCTCTTCCCGTCAGGGTCGACAGAACCAGCGGGTGTTTAAAAAACATGCACATGGGGCTCCTCTACCGTGCCCCGCTTGGTCTCAGCATGATTGCTGAGGGGGTCTTTACTTTTCAGAGACGCTTAGAATGGGGTAGCTGCCCTGATGCAAAAAATCGGGGTGGATTTTAGGGGTCCAGGGAGGTGGTGGAAAAGGTAACCCAGCAACAGGAAAGGGAGAAACTCTTTCTCAAGGGGTTTGTTTTAAAAAGCACCCGCTTTCCCCCCAGCCCGCATAAAAAAGACGAATCCCGGAGTAGTCCGGGGAAGAGTGTGGGATTCTTGTTTTCATGGTTTTCAAATTTCCCTCTCCTTAGTGGGGGTACCTTGCTGCCGGGGGCGAAATCGTGGCTACTTTGCAGGCGTTTATGTATCTTATTCTGTCAGCCAAGGAAGGGGGAAACCGGGGGGCCCCAGATCTGAGGGCTACTGTGTTGGTCCGGATGGGGGCCCCCAAACAGGGGTTCTTATCGCCCGGGTTTTTTAAAGACCCCCCACCCTTTGCTGCCTTTGCGGGGAAAAATGAGCTAACGCCCGGGGGCGCCCCCTAGTCAATGAGTGAGCGTTAGGGTTGGTAAAAAATTTCAGCAAATTTCATCTTTGCGGGCCCCTTTCCCCGGTGCCTCGTCATGGTTCTCATGGCGTTGAGTCTGAGTAGAGCACGTGACCCGACATACTCGGCCTGTTTCTGAAAGGTCAGCTTTTTATCAATGTAGATTCCCAAGTACAGGTAGGAGCTTGTCCACTCAAGTTCTATAACCTGAATACGTAATCTATTCACAGGATCTGGTCCCTTGAACATCATTGCAAGAGATTTCTCGGGCCCAGATCTTGAGGCCTAGTTCCTTGCAAGACTGCGTAATTAGGTCCAAAGCTCTCTGAGCCTGTCGCTCTAAATGTCCTTTCCCATTCACTATGAGTGCAAGATCATCAGCATAGCTGAGGAGCTGTGTACCACTGTGAAAGGGAAGGCTCACAAGTTCCTGCATAAGGATGTTAAACAGGGTAGGACTGAGCACACCTCATTGTGGCGTACCGTTTTCCAGGGTTTTAAAGGAAGAGTAGTGTCCCTGAAAGTTGACACAGGCCTGCCTGCCCCTAAGGTAGGACTCTATCCAGGCCAGGAGGCGTCCTTTGATTCCCTTCCGAGCTAGTATTGCCAGAATTGCTGAGGGGCTGGCTAGTTCAAATGCCTTTTCAAGGTGAGGTAGACACGATACTAGGTTTTTTTTGTTACTATCAGCAATCTGGGCCTAGTAGAGGGGTTTAGAACTTGCTGTACCCACCCCTTTTGGTGAAGCCAAATATGTGTGATGAGGGGGCCAATTTCCATAGGAGGCGGTTTAACACCTCCCTCAGCAGTTGGAAAAGCGCTGGTCCGATTTTGGATCCAACTGCCTGGGTCCTTGGGCGGGGGAATTGATACAATGGTAGCTTTCTTCCAAGCTGCTGGGAGTGTCCTGGCCCTCCACGACTTGTTAATGACGTCTAGTATGGCCTCCCATCCACTCTGCCCAGCCCGTGCAATATTGGAGCACGTAACACCATCGATGCCTGGGGCAGTGTCACCTGTGTTCTTAATGGCAAGTCGGAGTTCCAAGTCCGTGAGGTCTTCATCAGTCACATCTTCTGACTCACATGCAGCTTGTATCCTTAGCTGGCGCTGTGTTGAAGTGACAGTATGGAGCCTTATATACTGCCAGGAGGTGAGATTAAGGCCACTAGTAGAGGTAAGAATGTGGTCGTTGGGAGGTCACGTCACTCTCAGATCCAGCCATTCTCACTAGATGAAGTTGTCCAAGTTGTTTTTGTTTTGTACCAAGATACCCTTGTGTTGCAGTGTCTGACAGAGTGAACATCAAAATGGTATAAAATACCGAGAGGTTGTTAGGTAAGACATATGCAACAGTTAGGTATCTTTATTTCGAAACGTTTCGCCTACACAGTAGGCTTCTTCAGTCGAGTACAGAAATGTTTTTAGAAACATGAGACTTGAAGACGATGTTATCAGTCCATCACCCTTAAAGTTTTGAGGTGGTCAGTCCCTCAGTCTGGAGAAGAGTAACGTTCCATAGTCTGAAACAATATGGAGTTGAAGTATATATGTATAATGTTCGTCAAGACCAGGGTCCTGGCACGGGTCTTAATCTTGAGATGACCCGTGCCTGGCTCCTGAAGGAGAATTGATTCTTCATTGTTGCAGCATATGCTGCTCAAGCACTGTTCTGGACAGTTCAGCTAGTGTGCCTCATAAGCGACCATCATATGGTACTGTGGCTACTCCATCTCAGCTGTTTCCTGAGCTGGGGACTGGGCTCTGTGCGCTCTGATAATCTGCAGATTCATGGCATCCACTGTTTCCTCCTCTGTCAGTAAGCACACCTTCAGGAGTGTGCTGACCATCTGCCGGAACATGCTCTGTTGTTCCGTGGAGGTGATTGTGTTGCAGATAATATCCGTGAATGCCTTGATAAGTGTTAAGAGATCCTCCCTGTTGAGGGCCTGGGTTGTCGGTGGGTTCGAAGCAGTGGATATTATCTGGGCTCTTGTAATCTGTGGGGACTGCTGATGGTTGTATTTCTTAACTGTGCACACCATGGCCTGTTGCTGTATGCCAAGTTGTGTACCCGGCATCTGCTGGTGAGGTGCAGGCACAGCCTGCATAGTGTCTGTGCCTGGCAAGGATGCCGGTGGGGGCTCGTGTAGTGCCATCTGCTGATTGCGTTGCTCAGATGTTTCCTGTTGGGGCCGCTTGTTCCTCATGTTTTTTTCTTCGTTGCGATAGTGGGGGAGGATTCTCCTGTTCATGACGCCTGGTTGAGTCTTCAAGGGTCGGAAATTCCTGGGCATTGAGTTGGGTTGCCCGATGAGAGTTCTGCAGTATGACAGGATTCTCTGCACTCATCGTCTGCTGAGGGTGATGCCTCACGAATTCTAGGAGCCTCTCGGGGCATCGAGGGTTACAGGCATGGTGTTTCTGCATGCAATTTGGGCATCGCGGAGTGGGTGGTGGTGCATTCCTCAGCTTGGTGATGCATTCCACGGTAGGGTGGGGCTGGCTGCAGACACCACAGATTACTTTGTTCGGACAGAGTGCACCCAGGTGTCCGTAACATTGGCACTTGAATCAGCGAACTGGTTCTGCCATGAAGGTTTTGACAATCGTACCTGCCCCAAGAACCGAGGTCCAGCTGGTATGGCAGCGGTCCTACATGCTGAATGAGGACCTGCCGGGTTGGTGCGTTGCCTGCCGACTTTGCCTTGAGACGCTGAGCTGACACGACACTGGGGTGAGCTGCTACTGCCTCGATATGCATCATCAGCGGGTATCGTATCACTACACCCTTGATGACCTTCTGCCGAGAATCCAGTTCCTCCAGGGCGAAGGAGCGGTCTATCTCCATGACTCTCTTCAAGGTGTTATGCATTTCCCTGTTGATAGGAGTCAGTACTGGTTCTCCCCTCAGGTTGAACCATATCTTGAACCTCAGTTTGTGCTGTGTTTCCAGGTGTGTAACCACGCCATAATGGGTTTTATGTTCCCGATAAGCCTTTACCTTGAATCTGGAAGGTGATTTGAGCTGGTTTACCTATTCCTGTTCACACTGATCCATCCTTCCGTATTCGCTGGCTGCATGACACGGAGTTGTCTCGCAACTTCTTCGCTAGGATTGCGCCCCACATTTCTAAATCCGAGTCCTCCGTCGTGTTCCTGGAACATCGTGACCTTTTCCTTTCGGCAAAAGCCATGTGTTGAGTGGACAACTTGGACAACTTCATCTAGTGAGAATGGCTGGATTTGAGAGGGACGTGACCTCACAACGACCACATTCTTACCTCTACTAGTGGCCTTCATCTCACCTCCTTGCGGTATATAAGCCTCCATACTGTCACTTCAATCCATTGACACACTCTCAGTTCACGGAGTTCACTACCTTATCACAAGATAGGCACATGGCTTCTGCCGAAAAGAAGAGGCCACGATGCTCCATAAACACGACGGAGGACTCAGATTTGGAAATGTGGGGCGAAATTCTAGCGAAGAAGTTGCGAGAGGAAGAGGAAGATCCTACTCACATTGTAGCAGATCTGACAGTCCCAACCATGGAGCTAGCGACAATAGAAACAGGTGCGGAAATAAACACCTCACCCCCCGAAAACCAAGAGGGATGGAACACTGTGGACAAGAAGAAGAAGCACTGTCCGTCCAAGGAGCGGCAAACCAGCTCAAAACCCACCTTTGGGAAATTTTAAGGTGAAGTCTTTCGGGACCCCCAAACCCCTATGGGGGTTTTTTCAAAAAAGGGGGTCAAAGAAAACAACCTGAATACAAGAAAAGGTTTTTTAACTAGAGGGGGGGAAAACCCAAAAGACTCCTCTCAAAAAGGAAATGTTTTACCACCCCCAAGAAAAGTCATGGAGGGCAGATCGCTCATTTTAACCCGGGGGGAACTGGACTTTTCGGCAGAAGAATCAACCAAGGGTTTTAAAAATGGCCGGAAACCCCGCTGATGAACCCAACGAGGGAGTAGCAAACCACTCCCCGTGGGTGTCCCGCCAAACTTTTCAACCCAAAGACGGCAGGCAAAAGCTCCAACCCCCCACAGGTCCTCTTTTAGCATGTAGAACCCCCTGCCATCCCACCTGGGCCTCGTTTTTTTGGGCAGGGAAAAGATGGGGCAAGGGACCTTCCCCCAGCAAACCAGTTTTCCCGTTTCAAGTGCACGTTATGGACCCCCTGGGGGCATTCTGTCCGAACAGAGTAATCTGGGGGTGCCCGCCCGCCAGCACCACCCTACCAGGGAAAGCATCCCAAAGGGTGAAAAAAGCATCGCCCCCCCACTCCACAATGCCCGAACTGCAGGCAGAAACAATGCCTGGAATCCTCGACCCCGAGAGGCTCGCCAAATTTTATGAAGTCTGGGAAAACGGGGCCAAAAAACGGCAACAGGGGGAGGGCGGAAAACATCACTCTCATCAAACGATGGGGGCAGGGGAACCCTGGGCCCTAAACCCCAGATCTCTCAGCACTAACCCAAGTCAATAACCCCCGGGAAACCCCCCAAAACCCCCAGAAGCCTCAACCAGGCGTCAAGGGCAAGAACCCCTGCAACCCCTACCCCCCAACGAAGAAAAAAACAAGGGGGAACAGGAGGCGGGCAACAGGTGCAAACTGGGCAATGGGGAAACAGCAGGGGTCACTAAACGAGCCCCCACCGGCCATACACACAAAGCAGGCAAAATCTTTAAACCCGGGACAGGGCTTTGCCCGACTCAACGGCACCTCACCCCGCAGATCCCCGGGTACTCAACCCGGGATACCAGCAAAACCCAGGTCATACAATAAAGAAATTTCCCAAACCCCCACCAGTCCCCCACAGCCCAAAAACCCGCCCAGATAAATCCCCCCTTTTCGAACCCATCCCAAAACAGCCCTCACCAGGGGGGATCCCCCGTAGCCTGAAACAAGGTTTCAAAGGAAACTTTTTTGCAACCAATCAACTCCACGGAACAACGGGGGGCATTCCCCGGGAGAAAGGTCACTTTCTCTCCTAGATGTCTTTCCCGACCCCAAAAGAGAGGAGAACAGTGAAAGCCATGAATTTGCAGGTTCCTCCGACGGGCAGGACTCAGTCCCCCATCAAAGGGAAAAAACAGCGATGGAATAAACCTTTGGGGACCAAAAAACAAAACCCTCAAGGTCCTACAATGGAACATTTTTAGGGCCTGAGGGGGAAAAAAGCACCTTTTTGCTGGATGGTAATTCGGGATCGTTTGAACCAAACCGTCTTGCAAAAAAGAAACCCGACTGTCCCGACTATGTTCCCCAAAAATTCCCGGGTTTTTTCTGGGTAAATTTTCCCCACATGGAACCCGGGCGTTTTCCCGCAGAGGCACCCCTGTTTTTTTTATCCAATACAATACCTCCAGGTTTAAAAGCCAACCCTGTGGCTGTGGGAGGATTTCGAGGGAAAAAGGCCATCCTTGTGGGACAAAACCTTGGGGGGGGCCCCCTTTTCCACTATAATATCTACAAAAACCCCCAAAACCCCACCCTCGACATTGCAGAGCTCCCCCGCACTAGCACGCCCCTGATTTTTTTAAATTTGGGTGGAGAAATTTTTAAAGCACATTTACCCAATTCTGCTCCCCCACCTCAGCAAAACCCCAAAGGGCCTGGCAAAACCATAGCAATGCTCCTCAAAGATATTTCCCGAGGGAAAGTTCTAAAAAAATGGAGACCCCACACACCTGTTGGGTGGCCCGCCCCCGACCTTTTCCTTCCCGGGCAAGACAACCGCAAACAGGAGCCCAAAATGGAAACTCATCCCCCACCTTGTCAGTGACCACTTTGGGGGATCACCACCTTCCAAAATCAACAAGCCTCCCACGTTGGTTTAGCGCCTTTTTTTTGATGGACGTAAAGGGGGCCAACTGGGAAGGGTTTTCCCAGGATTATTTTTTCATAAAATGGGTCCACATACCTCTATCGAAAACTGTACGGCTGAACAGGGGGCTTTAAACACTGTTCCCAACCAGGGAGCAGGGGTGGGGCAAAATTTCCAAAAGAAGTGCAGGGGCCAATAAAAAGATTTTCCTTTTGGTGGGGAAAAACTACAAAAGAGAGGGTCCTCCGGGGGGAGCAGAACCCCCTGGGATCAACTCTTTTTTGGGAAACCATACAGGCGGGAACCCAAACGCAGAAAAACAGGGAAAAACCTGAGAGGCCCCCCCCTTTGTGCAACATGCCCCGGGAAGTCTCTCTCAAGTAAAAACGGGGAAAAAGGGGTGGAGGGGGGCTCCCAAAAATTCGGGCCCTCACACCAACCCTTAAACTGAGATATTGGGGGAAGCTCAACAAGCAAAATGGCAAGCAAAAAAAACCGAGGGCCCCCCAGCACACCCGAACCCATCCCAGGAAGTTAGAAACAGTGGGGCTTTTTTTACTTTCCGGGGGGCCTCCCCAGCTCCCAAAAGCACATCAATATACAGATGGAACTTTTGCCAAAGGGGCCCCGCCCCAACCCATACAAAGCTGGCCCTTTGAGTCGGAAGAGGGGACTGAAAGAAAAACCTTAAAGGACTTGGGAAATCCGACTTGCCCCTTAAGAACACAGGTGACACTGCCCCAGGCAAAACGATGGTGTTTTCATACTCCATGATTGCAAAGGGGGTGGGGCAAATTGGGTGGGAGCCATACTAAAAAGTCATTAAACAAGTCGTGGAGGGCCGGACACACCCACACTTGGAAAAAAGCTACCATTGTACAAAACCCAAAACCCAAGGGCCCAGGCAAATATAGATCCAAAATCGCTGACCACTCTAAGCCAACGCTGAAGGGGGGGTTAAACCGCCTCCAATGGAAACTTTAAACCCCCCTCTGCATCACAAATTTGGGGTTTTACCAAAGGAGTGGGTAAAAGCCCGAGTGCAAAAAACCACTCTACTAACCAGATTTGGGGAAGTAAAAAAAAACCTATATTGTCGTCTTACCGACCTTGAAAAGGCAAATTTTAGCCCACCAGCCCCACAGCAATTTTTGGCAATAAAGTCGGGAAAGGGAAACCCAAAGGGGCCCACCCCGGCCCCGGATAGAGTCCTACCTTAGGGGCAAGGCCCGGGCCGGGGTCCTTTTAGGGGCACTACTCTTTTCCTTTTAAATCCCGGAAAAAAGGTAAAGCCACAAGGAGGGGTGCTCATCCCACCCCCGTTTAAAAAATCCTTATGGGAGGAACTTGTGGCCTTCCCTTTTCCTAGTGGGGTTCCCCCGCCCTCACTTGCTGATGGTCTTGCACTCCAGTGAAAAGGGAAAGGCAATTTAGAACGACAGGCTCAGAGAGGGTTTTGGGCCTAATTACGCAGGGCTTGCAAGGAACTAGGCCTCAAATCTCGCCGAGAAATCTCTTGCAATGAGTTCAAGGGACCCGAATTTTCCCGTGAATAGATTAAGTATTCAGGGTATAGAAAATTGAGTGGGCAGGCTTTCCCAAACCCGAAAATTTGGGAATCCCCAGATAAAAAGCTGGGCCTTTTCAGAAACAGGCCGAGTATTTCCCCTTTACGTGCTCTAATCAGACCAACGCCCCTGAACCATGAAAGGGCAAACCGGGAGGGGCCCAAACAAAGATGTACTTTTGCTTGTAAAATATATACAAGGGTATAAAAGCTCGCTCAATTTTACAAAGGGCACCCGTTAGCTTTATCTCTTCCCGCAGAGCAGGCAAAGGGTGGAGGCCCTACAAAAACAGGGGATAAGAAAATATGCCTTGGGGCCCTCATCGGACCCAAAACAGTATGTCCTCAGATCTTTAGGGCCCCGGGTTTCCCTTTCCCTTGGGGGTGAAAAAGAGTAAGATAATAAAAAGCCCCGCAAAGTGCCACGATTCTGGGGGGGGAAAAAGGCCCAAAAACAAGGTACCCCACTAAGGAAAAACGATATTGAAAACCAGGCAAACAAAATCCCACAATCTTCACGGGCTTTCTCCTGGATTCGTTCCCTTTTGTGCTGCTGGGCGGGAAACGCTGGGGCCCAAACAACAAATTTCCTTTTAGAAGAGTTTGACCCCTTTCCCGTTTCCCACCACCCCCCTTTCGGGCCCCGATCCGGGGCCCATTTTTTGCATTTATACAGCTACCCATCTCTAAGCGTCCCTGGGAGGGCCCAAACAAACCCCCAGCAATCATCTGGGGACAAGCATGGCACTGGGCCGAGGGAACACATGGGGGCATTTTAATTTCCCCAAAAAATTTTTTCTGTCGACCCTGACAGGAAGAGAAAAAGGGAGCGGACTGGGAACCACAATGGCAACACAAGGTGGGGGACCCCCCCGACCACTTCCGATCCTTCAAGCTGAGGGTTTGGCGATTCAGCAGGGGTTGTCACATGCCCTTAACCCACAAACACTTTCCCACCCCGTCCAAATTTAAGTTGATTTAAAACCCTGCAATCAATGCCCTCCTCCCTCCTCAAACCCCAGGACCAAAGTTCCCCCCCATCACATCCCACCTAGCAAAATGACGCCTAGAAGTTCAGGGGAACCCAACGACATTAACCCGGGTCCCCAGTCCCTGCTGGCACCGGGGGAAATGGGGGCGGGGAGATAAAGCAGGGCCAAAGGGAGCAAAAACTATCCACAAGTTTTGGGAAATTTCTGCCCAAACAGCCTAAGACAGACCAAAATGGGGGCTGGCCCCGAGCCATGAAACTTATAGGGGAGGTCCCTTTTGTGATAACCCCATCTCAACATTTGGGACCGAGCACGACCCCCAGGGGGAACCCCCCCATATGAAAAGCTGGTCCAACCAGGTAAACCGCCATCCATCGGCTTCGTTTTGGGGGCCCTTTTCCCACCCGCCAAGATGAAGGTAGACCCAAAGGGTGGAGAAATTTCCAGTACTGCACACGTTTTTCCCCAGCCCCTAACACCTATCTTTTGGATGCCCAAGTTACTGAGACACTCCGCAGGGGAACCAAGGGTGATTTTTCCCTCCCCCCAAGAGGACCCAGAGAAGAACCTTTCCCGGGCCAAAACTATGGGACCAAAGGAGGGCAACGAAAACCAAACCAAAACCCGTTAAACCTTTATAAACGAATACCCCTCCCCTCCTCGCTATTTCCATAGATAGGATGGGGGACCAGTTGAAAAGAAACCCGAAGATGCTTTAACACATATGCGCCTCATTTAGAAACCTTTCTTCCTCGGGAGCCAAAAACGGGGGTTCGTAAGATTGAAACCCGTCCCGAATAAACCCGGGCTTGGCGGGAAAATTATACATACATACTTCAACTCCATATTGTTTCAGACTATGGAACAATACTCTTCTCCAGATTGAGGGACTGACCATCTCAAAACTTTAAGGGTGATGGACTGATTATATCGTCTTCAAGTCTCTTCTGCTTCTATCAACTTTTCTGTACTCGACTGAAGAAGCCTACTGTGTAGGCGAAACCTTTCGAAATAAAGATACCTAACTGTTGCATATGTGTCTTACCTAACAACCTTTCGGTATTTCATACCATTTTGATGTTCATTTCATGGATTGCTAGACTATTCAGTCATACATAGGAAGGAACTTCGATGTTTTCATGGAAATAAGAAAGCGAGGATGATGAAGCAAGTTTTATGAGAATTTTTGTCACAGATAACTTTCCTGATAATCTCAACTCATCCGAAATATTTAGTTAATTTGATCATTACGTTCAATTGGTTGTGATACTGTGCTTGCAAGAATATGATCTTATTAAAAACTTTAAAGTTTCCAACTTGTTGTCAACAATGCGCCAGGGAATCACTTCAGTCAACTATGTAAAATTAAAAGATCACTTTAGAGGAACTTCACGACGCACTCAACAAACAAGTTAAAAAAGTTTGCAGTTAGCTTAGAAATACATTAAACGTCAACAAAGATATCATAAACTACCCTCTAGTGCTGCAGCTGCTGGTCCAAAAGTCAGCCACTACGAATGACTACCCTTCCACCCCGCTATATCCACTACGAATTAAATATCTCTGCCTTTATTAATCATTTATCAAGTTAAATACATCCATCTATTCACAGCTCATCGACATTCACAGCTCATTCATCTTCGGTTCTTCTACCACGAGAGAAATGTCCACCCATCCAAAACTCATCCATTGAGGGTGAAACATCCATTCATTCACATGTCGTTCAAACATACATTCGCCTACAACTTATCCACCATGAGTGAATCATCCATCTATTGACAACTCTACACTGATAATCCACTCTACACTGACTATCCACTCTACACTGATCATCCACTCTACACTGATCATCCACTCTACACTGATCATCCACTCTACCCCTGATCATCCACTCTACACTGATCATCCACTCTAAAACTGATCATCCACTCTACACTGATCATCCACTCTACACTGATCATCCACTCTACACTGATCATCCACTCTACACTGATCATCCACTCTACACTGATCATCCACTTTACACTGATCATCCACTCTACACTGATCATCCACTCTACACTGATCATCCACTCTACACTGATCATCCACTCTACACTGATCATCCACTCTACACTGATAATCCACTCTACACTGACTATCCACTCTACACTGATCATTCAATCAGCACTGCTGTTCCACTCAGGTCTACTCATGAAATCTGCACTGCTCATTCACTACACACACACATACACACACACACACACACACACATACACACACACACACACATTACACACACACACACACACACACACACACACAACACACACACACACACACACACACACAAACACACACACACACACGCACTCAAATACACACACGCACTCAGACACACACACACTCACACACACACACACACACACACACACACACACACACACACACACACACACACACACACACACCACACACACACACACACTCACACACACGCACACACAAACACACATACACACACACACGCACTCAGACACACACACACACACACACACACACACACACACACACACACACACACACACTCACACACACACACACAAACACACACACACACACGCACTCAGACACACACACACACACACACACACACACACACACACACACACACACGCACGCACTCACACACACACACACACACGCACACACACAAACACACACACACACACACACTCACGCGTGCACACACACAAACACACACAAACACACACATACACACACACATAGACACACACACACACACACACACACACACACACACACACACACACACACACACACACACACACACAACACACACACAAACACACACACACACACACACACACAGAGCTCATAAAAAGGGATCATGAATGGGAAAAGAAACTAGAAGAATTAGCATGAGAATGGAAGAGAGGATAGATATGGAAAGCAGGAAGTGGGAGGTGCATGTCAAAGCAGCAGAAGCTAGGATACAGAGTTTAGAAGAGGAATTGAAAAATCTGAAACAGCCTAAAGAACTAAAGAACATTTTGGGATTGACAACAGAGACTGCTACCTAAGCCACAAATAAGGGGACTGTAGGGAAAGAAGGGGCACAACTGCATGGAGATGCTCTATCAGAGGAGACTGTAGCAAATGAAAGAGCTAAGCTTTATGTGGAGGCCCTAACAGACAACAACAGAGCCCAAGGAAAGCCGAGAAGGGAAAATGACAGGCCACTGAGCCCAAGTACATTAGCCAGTGAAACTGATGAAAGGAAAGCGCAGTGGAGGAAACCAAATTAAATGAGGGGATACACAGGATATGCAGGGGGAGAAGAATGGGTGAGGTCAGTCTTTGTGTATGGGCTCCAGGAAGTCGAAGGGGAAACATATGAAGCAAGAAAACAAGGGAAAAAAAAGAAATTGAAAGCATCATGAAAGCAATAGGAGAAGACGATATACCCAGATGGAAAATTTTCGGAGAAAAAAGGGGGGTTTTGTAAAAAAAAGAACCCGGCCAGTGAGAGTGACCTTCAAGGCAGAAGCGACCCCAAAACCAGGATACGGCAGGAGAAAAGCACCGATTAAGGGACATGACGGCAAAACAGGAGGGTGTATCCTCGACCGACAGAACACAAGAAGAAAGGAAGAAACTGAGAGAGATGGTACAAAGGCGAAAGGAGGAAAGAGAGGGGATGGAAAGACAGACAGGAGATCCCAGACCCAGGAAGAAGATCTAATACAGCCTCCCTCACAACTTTCTATAGAAGCCTCCCAACCAGTCAACCCCAGTGCAACCAAACACTCTAAATAAAAACACCCATGCCACATCCAAGGGCCCCCACCCCTACATTACAAACTTCACCCCCACAGCAACAACCCATAGTTCCTTACCAGGTCTCCCATTTCCCAACCCCAATAACTTCCCAGACCACAGTCTTAGAAAAAAAGTTGAAGGTGTGGTATACAAATGCAGATGGAATAACAAACAAGAATGAGGAGTGGCACGAAAGAATCAAAAAGACATCCCCAGACATAATAGCACTCACAGAAACAAAACTCACCAGAATAATAACAGATTCAATCTTTCCATCCGGATATCAAATCTTCAGGAAAGACAGAGGGAGGAGAGGGGAGGAGGAGTTGCACTGCTCATTAAAAACCAGTGGGGGTTTTTAGAAAATGGAAAAGGGAAAGGATGGCATGGGCGAAAGGGACTACTTAGTAGGAACAATCCAGTCTGAGGGACATAAGGTGATAAAATTTCAGTAATGTACAACCACCACAGAACTGCAGGAGGCCAAGAGAAGAATACGATGAGAGCAACAGAGCAATGATCAACACACTAGCCGAGGTGGGCCAGGAGAGCACACATGGGGGGAGCAAAGTTACTAGTTATGGGTGATTTCAATCACAATGAGATTGACTGGGAAAACCTGGAGCCCCATGGGGGTCCCGAAAAAAATGGAGAGCCAAGATGATGGATGTGGTACTGGGGGAACCTCATGCATCAACCATGTTAGAGACACTACCAAGGAGAGAGGAGAGGATGAACCAGCAAGGTTGGACCTTGTATTCACCATGAGTAGTTCGGACATCGAGGGTATCATGTATGAAAGGCCCCTGGGAGCTAGTGATCATGTGGTTCTGTGCTTCGACTACATAGTTGAGCTCCAAGTGGAGAGAGTAGCAGGAATAGGCTGGGAAAAACCAAACTACAAAAGGGGGAACTACTCAGGCATGAGGAACTTCCTTCAAGACATTCAGTAGGAGAGGGAACTGACAGGAAAACCAGTACAAGATTAGTCCCAGAGCTAAGAGGTATATCCTACGAAGAGAGGTTAAGGGAAATCAACCTGACGACACTGGAGGACAGGAGAGATAGGGGGGACATGATAACGACATACAAAATACTGAGAGGAATTGACAAGGTGGACAAAGACAGGATGTTCCAGAGATTGGACACAGTAACAATTGGACACAGTTGGAAGTTGAAGACACAGATGAATCACAGGGATGTTAGGAAGTATTTCTTCAGCCACAGAGTAGTCAGTATGTGGAATAGTTTGGAAAGCGATGTAGTGGAGGGGAGGATCCATACATAGCTTTAAGCAGAGGTATGATAAAGCTCACGGTTCAGGGAGATTGACCTAGTAGCGATCAATGAAGAGGCGGGGCCAGGAGCTAGGATTCGACCCCCGCAACCTCAACTAGGTGAGTACAACTAGGTGAGTGCACACACACACACACACACACACACACACACACACACACACACACACACACACACCACAACACACACACACACACCGCACGCACACACACACACACACGCACGCACACACACACACACGCACACACACACACATACACACACAGACACACACGCACACAACGTACACACAAAACCCCATGCACGCACACACACCTCACACACACACACACATACACACACACACACACCCACACACACACACACACACACACACACACACACACACACACACACACACACACACACACACGCACGCACACACACACACACGCACGCACACACACACACATACACACACAGACACACACCACACACGTACACACACAACACATCCCACACACACACACTTTCACAAAACACACACACTCACACACACACACATACACACACACACAACACACAAAACACACACACACACACACATACACACACAGACACACACGCACACACGTACACACACACATGCACACACACACACACTCACACACACACACACATACACACAAAACACACACCCAACACACACACACACACACACACACACACACACACACACACACGCACGCACACACACACACACACACGCACGCAAAACACACACACACACACCCCACACACCACACAAACGCACACACAAACACACACACACATACACACACAAACACACACACACACACACTCACGCACTCACACACCCCACACACATCCCACACACACAACACACACACAACACACACACACACACACACACAACACACACACCACACACCCCGCACACACACGCACTCATACACACACACACACATACACACACAAACAAACACTACAAACCTCACTCAAGGAAAAAGATTTTGGGGTGAGTATAACACCAGGCACATCTCCTGAAGCGCACATCAACCAAATAACTGCTGCAGCATATGGGCGCCTAGCAAACCTCAGAACAGCATTCCGACATCTTAATAAGGAAATAAATTCAGGACCCTGTACACCGTGTATGTTAGGCCCATATTGGAGTATGCGGCACCAGTTTGGAACCCACACCTAGCCAAGCACGTGAAGAAACTAGAGAAAGTGCAAAGGTTTGCAACAGGACTAGTCCAGAGCTAAGAGGTATGTCCTACGAGGAGAGGTTAAGGGAAATCAACCTGACGACACTGGAGGACAGGAGAGATAGGGGGGACATGATAACGACATACAAAATACTGAGAGGAATTGACAAGGTGGACAAAGACAGGATGTTCCAGAGATTGGACACAGTAACAAGGGGACACAGTTGGAAGCTGAAGACACAGATGAATCACAGGGATGTTAGGAAGTATTTCTTCAGCCACAGAGTAGTCAGTAAGTGGAATAGTTTGGGAAGCGATGTAGTGGAGGCAGGATCCATACATAGCTTTAAGCAGAGGTATGATAAAGCTCACGGCTCAGGGAGAGTGACCTAGTAGCGATCAGTGAAGAGGCGGGGCCAGGAGCTCGGACTCGACCCCCGCAACCTCAACTAGGTGAGTACACACACACAAACAGAACTGCAGGAGATCAAGAGAAGAATACGATGAGAGCAACAGAGCAATGGTCGACACACTAGCCGAGGTGGCCAGGAGAGCACACATGGGGGGAGCAAAGTTACTAGTTATGGGTGATTTCAATCACAAGGAGATTGACTGGGAAAACCTGGAGCCCCATGGGGGTCTCGAAACATGGAGAGCCAAGATGATGGATGTGGTACTCGAAAACCTCATGCATCAACATGTTAGAGACACTACCAGAGAGAAAGAGGAGAGGATGAACCAGCAAGACTGGACCTTGTATTCACCTTGAGTAGTTCGGACATCGAGGATATCATGTATGAAAGGCCACTGGGAGCTAGTGATCATGTGGTTCTGTGCTTCGACTACATAGTTGAGCTCCAAGTGGAGAGAGTAGCAGGAATAGGGTGGGAAAAACCAAACTACAAAAGGGGGAACTACTCAAGCATGAGGAACTTTCCTTCAAGACATTCAGTGGGAGAGGGAACTGACAGGAAAACCAGTACAAGAAATGATGGACTATGTGGCAACAAAATGCAAGGAGGCAGAGGATTGGTTTTTCCTCAAGGGAAACAGAAATAATGGGAAGAACAGAACGAGTCTTTGGTACACTCAAAGGTGTAGGGAGGCAAAAACTAGGTGTACTAGAGAATGGAAAAGGTACAGAAGACAGAGAACTCAGGAAAATAAAGAGATTACCCGAAGAGCCAGAAACGAATATGCACAGATAAGAAGGGAGGCTCAGCGACAATATGAAAATGACATAGCATCGAAAGTCAAGACTGACCCGACGCTGTCGTACAGCCACATCAGGAGGAAAACAACAGTCAAGGACCAGGTAATCAGACTGAGGAAGGGTGATGGGGAATTCACAAGACACGACTGGGAGGTATGTCAGGAGCTCAACACGAGATTTAAAGAAGTATTTACAGTGGAAACCAGTAGGACTCCAGGAAATCATAACAGGGGGTTACACCAGCAAGTGCTGCATGAGGTACATATAACCAAGGAGGAGGTGAAGAAGCTGCTTTGCGAACTTGACACATCAAAGGCAGTGGGACCAGACAACATCTCTCCGTGGGTCCTTAAAGAGGGAGCAGAGATATTGTGTGTACAATTAACAAAGATCTTCAACACATCATTTGAAACTGGGCAACTCCCTGAGGTATGGAAGATGGCAAATGTAGTCCCAATTTTCAAAAAGGGAGACAGACATGAGGCACTAAACTGCAAACCTGTATCACTAACGTGTATAGTATGCAAGGTCATGGAGAAGATCATCAGGAGGAGAGTGGTGGGGCACATGGAAAGAAACAAGTGCATAAATGACAACCAGCGCGGTTTCAGGGAAGGAAAATCCTGTGTCAAAAACCTACTTGAGTTTTATGACAAGGTAACAGAAGTAAGACAAGAGAGAGAGGGGTGGATCGACTGCATTTTTTTGGACTGCAAGAATGCCTTCGATACAGTTCCTAACAAGAGGTTACTGCAAAAGCTAGAGGATCAGGCACACATAACAGGAAAGGCACTGCAATGGATCAGAGAATACCTGAAAGGGAGGCAACAACGAGTCATGGTACGTGATGAAGTGTCAGAGTGGGTGCCTGTGACAAGCGGGTTTCCACAGGGGTCAGTCCTAGGAACTGCGCTGTTCTTGGTATATGTGAACGACATAACGGAAGGGATAGACTCAGAAGTGTCCTTGTTTGCAGATGATGTGAAGTTAATGAGAAAAATCAAATCGGATGAGGGTCAGGCAGGACTACAAAGAGACCTGGACAGGCTACAAGCCTGGTCCAGCAACTGGCTCCTTGAGTTTAACCCTGCCAAATGCAAAGTCAAGAAGATTGGGGAAGGGCAAAGAAGACTGCAGACACAATATAGTTTAGATGGCCAAAGACTGCAAACCTCACTCATGGAAAAAGATCTGTGGGTGAGTATAACACCGAGCATATCTCCTGAGGCGCATGACAATCAGATAACTGCTGCAGCATAGGGGCGCCTGGCAAACCTACGGATAGCGTTCCGATACCTCAGTAAGGATTCGTTCAAGACTCTGTATACCATTTACGTCAGGCCCATACTGGAGTATGCAGCACCAGTTTGGAATCCTCACCTAGTCAAGCACGTCAAGAAATTAGAGAAAGTGCAAAGGTTTGCAACAAGACTAGTCCCAGAGCTACGGGGATTGTCCTACGAAGAAACGTTGAGGGAAATCGGCCTGACGACACTGGAGGCCAGGAGGGTCAGGGGAGACATGATAACGACATATAAAATACTGCGCGGGGAATAGACAAGGTGGACAAGACGGTGTTTCAGAGATGGGACACGACCAAGAGGTCACAATTGGAAGTTGAAGACTCAGAGAATCAAAGGGATGGGTTTGGAAGTAATTTTTTTCAAACATAGAGTAGTCAGGCCCAGGGAAAGGCCTAGAAATGACGTAGTGGGGGTGGGAACTATACCCTATTTTAAAAAGGGGATTTTGAAAAAAGCTTTATGGGGGGGAGGGAAAAGGGGAGGACCCATAAACCAAAACATGAAGAGGCGGGGGGGCCCGGAGCTAAAGAAACGAAACCCCCGCCCCAACCCCAAAAATAAAAAAAAGGTTTGGGGGGTACAAAAAACCAAAAAGCACAAAAACCCCCACACAAACCCCACACAAAACACACAACACACACACAAACACACACCCCAAAACACACAACACACCACACAAAACGAACCCCAAACCAAAAAACCCCCCCCACGCACACACACACACCCACACACCAAAACACACACCCCAAAACAAACACACACACACACACACCACCCACTTTACACACACACAAACACACATTTACACCACTTCACACACACACCCCCCACACACACACACAACCCAAAAACATACACACACACACCCCCCCACACCCCCACACCACACCAAAACACAACACACACACACATAACCCATAAAACAACACGCACACACAAAACACACACACACACAAAACACACACAAAACACACACACACACACCCCACACACACACACAAAAAATTTTAAAAAGGAAAACAAGATGCTGGGCTTTTCCTCTAACCACAATCTTCACACATCCCTTTAAACTGGGGAACTACCTGAGAAATGGGGAAAAAAAGCTAATGTAGCCCCCCTAATTTTAAAAAAGGAAAAATGGGAAAAAAGAGGGCACTAAAATACAACCGTGTCCCCTGACAAAAAATTGTGTGCAAAGTCAGGAGAAGAATTTTCAGGGGGAGATGGTCGAACACCTGGAAAGGAACAAGATTTAAATAAAACCAGCATGTGTTCATGGAAGGCAAATTTTGTATCCAAACCTCCTGGATTTTATGCAGGTAACAGAAGTAAACACAAGAGAGGGGGGTTTGGGTAGTTGGTTTTTCCTAGACTCGGGAAAGGGCCCATTGGCACATTTTCCCCACAAGAGATTAGTGCAGAGCTGGAGGTCAGGCGCAGTAAAAGGAGGGCACTGCAATGAAAAGGGGAATACCTGACAGGGGGGCAGCAACGAGCATGGTACGTGAAGGGGAAATCACAGTGGGCGCCTTTTTACGAGCGGGGCCCACGGGGGTCTTTTCTAGGACCATGCTATTTTTGAATATGTGAACGAAATTTTGGGAAGGAATAGACTCTGAAGTGTCCTGTTCGCAGTTGACGTGAATTGATGGAAGAATTAAATGGACGAGGATGAGGCAGGACTGCAAAGAGCCTGGACAGGCTGGACGGGGGTCCAAACGGGCTTCTCAAATTTCAATCCACCAAATGCAAAGTCAGAAATTGGGGGGGGGCAAAGAAGACGCAGACAGAGTATAGGCTAGGGGGGACAAACACACAGACCCACTCAG
Source organism: Cherax quadricarinatus (assembly GCF_026875155.1). Lineage (NCBI taxonomy): Eukaryota > Metazoa > Arthropoda > Malacostraca > Decapoda > Parastacidae > Cherax > Cherax quadricarinatus. The sequence goes on from NC_069399.1 coordinate 8,727,071, forward strand.
GGGAAAAACCTTTGGGTGACCATAACACCGAGCACACATCGGAGCACACAAACGAAAAAAACTGCTGCCCAACGGGCGCTTGGAAAACCGAAATAGCTTCCGATACCTTTAATAATAATTGTTCAAGACACTGTACACTGTTATGTGGGCCCATACGGGAGTATGCAGCACCATCGGGACCCACACCGGTCAAGCACGTAAAAGAAGAATTTAGAGAAAGTAAAAAGGGTTTTGCAACAAGGCTATCCCGAGCTAAAGGGAATGTCGTACGGGGAAAGGTTTAAGGGAAAAACGGACTGACGACACTGGGGGACAGAAGGTCAGGGAGACATGATAACACATACAAATACTGCGGGGAATAGACAAGGTGGACAGAAAGATGTTCCAAGAGGGGACACGGGGAAAAGGGGGTCCAACGGGAAACCCTGAAGACTCAGACGAGTCACGGGGACGTTAGGAATTTTTTCTTCTCATAAGTTGTCGCAAGGGGAATACCTAGCAAGTGAAGTAGGGGGGCTGGAAACATACATAGTTTTAAGAAGAAAATTACAAAGCTCAGGAAGCAGAGAGAAGGGGACCCAGTAGCGATCAGTGAAGAGGGGGGGCCAGGAGCTGAGTCTCGAGCCTGCAACCAAAATTTAGGTGAGTAAAATTTAGGTGAGTACACACACACACACCACACACACGCACACACACACACTACACACACACACACAACACACACACATACACACACTCAACTAAGCACACACAACACACCACCACTCGCCACACACGCACAACACATACCACACATACACAACACACACAAAAACACACAAACACACACTCACAAACACACACAAAACAAAACACAAACACACAACACACACACACATACACACACACACGCACACTCACACACAAAAACACTCACACCACACAAAACACACACACCAAACACACACAACACACACACACAATCCACACACACACACAACACAACACAACAAACCCCCACACACAAAATGTAGTCCCAATATTTAAAAAGGGAGACAGCCATGAGGCACAAAAACTACAAACCCTGTATCACAACGGAAAGATGCAAGGTCATGGAGAAAACATCGGGGGAGGTGGGGAGCACCTGGAAAGAAACAAGTGTATAAGACAACCAGCATGGGGTTTAAAGGGGGGGAAAATCCTGTGCACAAAACCATTAAGATTTATGACAAGGTGACAAATAAGACAAGAGAGAGAGGGGGAGATCGACTGCATTTTTTGGACGCAAGAAAGGTTTTTGACGCAGTTCCCCACAAGGGGACTGCAAAAGCTAGAGGGTCAGGGACACATAACAGGAAAGGCACGCAAGGTAAGGGAAACCTTATAGGAGGGGAACAACGAGTCCATGGTTCGTGACGAGGTGTCCCAAAACGGGCGCCTGTGACAAGCGGGGGTTTCCCCAGGGGGCAGTCCCGGACCTGTGCTGTTTCTTGGGACATGTGAATGACAAAGGAAGGGATGACCGAAATGTCCTTGTTTGCGGACGATGTGAATTAATGGAAGATCAAAAGATGAACGGCAGGACACAAAGAGACCTGGACAGGGTACAAGCCTGGTCCCGCAACGGCTCCTTATTTAACCCCCCCAAATGCAAAGTCAAGAAATTGGGGGAAAGGGGAAAAAGCCCCAGACACTATAGTTTAGATGGCCAAAATCTGCAAACCTCACTCAAGGGAAAAAAATCTGGGGGGGGTTAACACCGAGCATACCCTGATGCGCACACAAACAATAACTGCTGCAGCATACGGGCGCCTGGGAAACCACGGAAGCGTTCCGATACCTCGTAAGGAGTCGTTCAAGACCGTATCCATTTACGTCAGCCCATACTGGGGTATGCAGCACCAGTTTGGGGAAACCACACCTAGTCAGGCACGTCAAGTAATTTGAGAAGGGAAAGGTTTGGAACAAGACCCAGTGCCAAAACTAGGGGATTTTCCTAAAAAGAAAGGTTGAGGGAAATCGGCCACGACATGAGGCCAGGAGGGGCGAGGAAAAATATAACGACATAAAAATACTGCGCGAAATAGACAAGGTGGACAAAGACGGATTTTTAAGTGGGACACAGGCCAAAGGTCACAATTGGAATTTAAGACTCAGATGAATCAAAGGATGTTTGGAAGTATTTCTTCAGTCATAGAGTAGTCAGGCCGAGGAATGGCTTAGAAAGTGACGTAGTGGAGGCGGGAACCATACATAGTTTCAAGGCGAGGTATGCTAAAGCTCATGGGGCAGGGAAAGAGAGGACTTAGTAGCAATCAGTGAAGAGCCGGGGCCAGGAGCTATGACTCGACCCCTGCAACCACAAATAGGTGAGTACACACTCACCACACACACACACATACACACTCACGCACACACACACACACACACACACACACACACACACACACGCACCACACACACACACGCACCACACACACACACACACACAAGCACACACACCACACACACACACATACACTAAACGCACACACAAAACACACACACACACACAACACACACACCCCACACACACACACACACACACACACACACACACACACACACGCACCACACACCAACACACGCACCACACACACACACACACACACACACACACACACACACACACACATCACACACACACACACACACACACACACACACACACACACACCCCACACACACCCCCACACCACACACACACACACACACAGTAAGTTAGGAAGTAAGTAAGCATGTAAGTAAGTGTCTAAGTATGCAAGTAAGTAAATAAGTAATTAATTTTAGTAAATATGTAAATAATTAAGTAAATAGGGAATATAAATAGATAAATAATACAGTACTTAACTTTTATTTTTTAAGCTATGAATACATAATATGCAAATTTTTGAGAAGGACCATGAGGGCACATGAGGGCACCTTGTCAACTCCACCAACTCTGAGTCACGGTTAGTCCTTCATCAACTTCCATTTCGCTTTTATATTGTTCAAGAAGGCAATATTTATATTGATTTTTTTAATGCATCACGTACGCTGGCCAAATTCTCATTGTGCAGTAAAATCGGAACATTTTTCCTGGAAGGCACTTCCCTAGGTTCAGTCCTGTTAAAGACTACTTATCTACCAATAACTACTAAGTAAATTCCTGGGATATATCAGCTTTTTGGCTAAGTTAACTGTCTTATTAATTTCTTTTAAATATACATGCTAACAATGTGCTAAGCTCTCTAAATTATTCTAAGGAAAACACTCAATTTAAACCTAGACTCATAACTGGAAAAATAGTGAATGTATTAACTTAATTTGGTAGACTTACTGTAAACTGGAAATTTAAATCTCCTGTCAACACGTTAGATTAAAACATTTATGACAGGGAATGTGTTGGCTAATTTGTGCTCAGTTGTGAACTTTCAAACATGAGAACATATATCAACCGTCCAGGATAACCCAAGGTAGTCAGTGAGAGAGGCTTGTCGCCACTGTGGTCCTAGTGACGGAAGACATTCAGGCTTCCTAGAATATCTAGAAATAAAGATAAATAGTTATAATGCTTAAGATGTGTAAAGAAGTCCCTATGTTCAGCAGGGTAAGTAAACATGATACAGAGATTCTGAATATCCGCGATATTTGGCAATAAATAATAATCGAAATACTGAGAAATATTCAGGAATATTCAGCATATTATGTGATTAAGAATATTCAAGATATTATGTGATTATGAATAATCAAGATACCAAGAAATATTCAGAATATTAAGTGACAAGGAATATAGAACATTTCAGCAGAGAGTATTTAGGAATGTGAAGGGAAACTTCAGAACATTGACTGGAACTTTTCTTGAAGTACGGTAGTTTAATTAAAGTGGCAAAAAGCAAATTTCTAATAAGTCCTGCACACAACCTGAATGTTTTTTTTGTGTATTAATCACTTATGTAACATGATCTCATACAGTAACTGACTAGTATTAATCACTTAAGTGATATCATATAGTAACTGACTAGTTAATAGTAACTAGATGCTGCCTTAAGCTGACAATTAATTTTATATATTATTCATTATCTTGCTTTCCGTACAGTTATGAGGTTTCCCTTCCTCTGCCCCACCTGAGGAGGTGAGGGGATATGATATCTTTCTGGGTAACCGGCATCTAATAACATGCAATCTTTCCCTTGAAAAAGCTTTCCCCTCAACCTACCCGTTGCATAACTCCTGACGAAGCCCGAAAAGTGTGAAAAATCTTCATCTGATGATTTTTCATCCTCCCGAGGCTTGTTCAGCACACTGATGTATAGTTGGTCTATTTAACAATAATGATTATTTTCAAAATTTTAAAGCAAGAGCTTCATAAATTGTTATTACTAGCAGCATACGATTGTTATTTTGTATTAATAAGAATATATATATATATTAGATGGATGAGGTTGGGACCTATTTTAGTCGATTCTTTTCTTGTTCGTTATGAGGTCGACTGGTTGTATAAGTGTCCAGCTGAACTTTAACCAGTGTTATATGGACGTTATGTTGACGATAACTTTCTAATATTTAAATAACGTGAACATGTCATTATTCTTGCAATATCTAAATACAAAGTGCTCTAATATGGAGTTCTCACCTGATGAAGAGGTAAAGAAGAACATTGCTTTTCTTGACATTCTTGTGAGCTAGAGTGTCAACAGTTTAGTACTTTGGTTTATCGTAAACCATTATTTACTAACTTATCTACAAAATTCTCTCCCTCTGGATCTATGCAGTAAAATCTAAGTTTCATTTTCATATCATTTTGTAGAGCTTTTTTATATGCATACAGAATTTTATGCTTAAATTCATAATTTGAATTTCCTGAATAGTTTTAATAAGTTATTCATTATACTAACATAGTTCTCTCTAGGTAAGAACACTGCTGTACACTAAACCTCCTTTCAAGGTTCTGCGAAACTGTATATCTGGGTTATATACAAAACTTTTAATCCACGTATAAATACAATAAAGTACCTCAGTTACTGCGACAGTTTGAAGCCCCTTGACCAGTACTCCTTGAAATGCACGCTAGAAAGATACTTCATAACTTACACCTGGATGCAATACATGCTCCCAGTAGATTGTCCAATATTTCTCTCTCTCTCTCTCTCTCTCTCTCTCTATAATATAATATATATATATATATATATATATATATATATATATATATATATTATATATAATATATATATATATAATATATATATATATATATATATATATATATATATATATGTAGATGAATGGTTCAGAGAACCGACACGTTGATAAATTAGACACATGTGCAACTCTTGGGTATCTTTATTAAGGAAACGTTTCGCCCCACAGTGGCTTCATCAGTCCATACACAGGAGAAGCTCGAAGAATAGGAGGAGAATGAGGTAATCAGTCCCTCAACCTTGAGTCGATGTGGTCAGTCCATCAATCTTGAGTAGAATACGGCATATGAGCGGAGAAGCAGCTTATAAACCGTAGGCAGGAGAGGTGCAGCAGTCGTAGGTGGTGTCACATTTGTCCAATGTGGAAGTAGGTCGTGCCCAAGGGTGAGGCAAGCGAAGAATTCCCAAGTATTAAGATCCCAAGAAGTCAGACACTGCAACTTCTTGGGGTCTTAATACTTAATACTTAATACCTACGACTGCTGCACCTCTCCTACCTACGGTTTATAAGCTGCTTCTCCGCTCATATGTCGTATTCTACTCAAGATTGATGGACTGAACACATCGACTCAAGGTTGAGGGACTGATTACCTCATTCTCCTCCTATTCTTCGAGCTTCTCCTGTGTATGGACTGATGAAGCCACTGTGGGGCGAAACGTTTCCTTAATAATGATACCCAAGAGTTGCACATGTGTCTAATTTATCATATATATACATATAAATCGCCAACACAATGCTCTCCAACGCCTCAGGAAAGGACAATGCTCGTCTCCTGGCAGTGAAGGCACCACACTCAGGAGATTTTCTGTTAACTGTTCCTAATTCCTCCTTGGGCACTCGACTAGACCAACAGGCCATTCGGATTGGTGTTGCTCTTCGCCTAGCCGTCCCCATCCTCACCGAACATATGTGTATTTGCGGCAGGGCGACAGCTGATCAATTCGGACTTTATGGTCTCGTGTGTCACACAGCAGAAGGGAAGTATGCCAGGCATGAGGAGGTCAATGACATCATAAAGAGAAGCCTCGCCACAGCCCGTTGCCCAGCTCAACGGGAACCCCAAGTGCAGAGGTCTGACGGAAGTCAAAAGCGTCCTGATGGAGCCACTATGCTACCTTGGAAGGATGGAAAGCAGATTGCCTGGGACTACACATGTGCTGCCACATTGGCAGACATCTACTTGTCATACTCCGTAGTGGAAGGGGGTGGAGCTGCCAACCACAGGGAGACCCAGAAGATCCGCAAATATGAAGACCTTCCCCCTTGCTATAACTTCATCCCAATAGGGTCGGAGGCCCTTGGAGCATGGGGCAAGTGTGCTCTAAAGTTCCTAATAGAGCTGGGTTAAAAGCTCATCATAGAAACCAAGGACCACAGGGCGACCAGCTTCCTCTTTCAGAGACTCAGTGTTGCGATCCAGAGAGGAAATGTCTGCAGCATTCTGGGCACGCGGCCCACTGCCGGGGAGCTGGACGAAGTATTCGAGATGTAGCTCTGAGTTACCTATGTTTTTTACTTTCTATCGTATTTTTGTGAATGTTTTGTCAATGTATTTTGTCTTTAAATGAAATATATATAAAATACAGGGGGTGGTAGGAGAAAATTCTCAAACAGCTTCAGTGAGAACCTTGAGTTTTCCGTGAAGCAAGTTTATTCTTTTCTCTGAGGATGAGGGTCCCTAGGACAATTCTAGAGGTGTACCTCCCTAAATTATTATATATATATAATATATATATATAATATATATATATAATATATATATATATATATATATTATAATATATATATATAATATATATATATATATATATATTTCAACAAGTTCGCCGTCTCCCACCGAGGCAGGGTGACCCAAAAAAGAAAGAAAATCCCCAAAAAGAAAATGCTTTCATCATCATTCAACACTTTCACCACACTCACACATAATCACTCTTTTTGCAGAGGTGCTCAGAATACAACAGTTTAGAAGCATATACATATAAAGATACACAACATATCCCTCCAAACTGCCAATATCCCAAACCCCTCCTTTAAAGTGCAGGCATTGCACTTCCCATTTCCAGAACTCAAGTCCGACTATATGAAAATAACCGGTTTCCCTGAATCCCTTCACTAAATATTACCCTGCTCACACTCCAACAGATCGTCAGGTCCCAAGTACCATTCGTCTCCATTCACTCCTATCTAACACGCTCACGCACGCTTGCTGGAAGTCCAAGCCCCTTGCCCACCAAACCTTCTTTACCCCATCTCTCCAACCCTTTCGAGGGCGACCCCTACCTCGCCTTCCTTCCCCCATAGATTTATATGCTTTCCATGTCATTCAACTTTGATCCATTCTCTCTAAATGACCAAACCACCTCAACAACCCCTCTTCTGCCCTCTGACTAATACGTTTATTAACTCCACACCTTTATCTAATTTCCACACTCCGAGTTATCTGCATAATATTTACACCACACATTGCCCTTAGACAGGACATCTCCACTGCCTCCAACCGTCTCCTCGCTGCTGCATTTACCACCCAAGCTTCACACCCATATAAGAGTGTTGGTACTACTATACTTTCATACATTCCCTTCTTTGCCTCCATAGATAACGTTTTTTGACTCCACAATAC
>NC_069399.1:8735389-8752889 GCF_026875155.1 Cherax quadricarinatus
GTGGGGGAAAGAAACACGTCCAATGTTTCTACTCTGGCTGGGAATCGAACCCAGGCCCTCACCGTGTGAGGCGAGAGCGTTAACCACCAGGCCACCAGAGCCTTCTGCCAGATCAGTCACTACTGGGTCAAGGGAGGAGCCAGAGATGTGAGTAGGGATATCAACAAAGTTTCTCATGTCAAATACTGCAAGAAGGTCATCAAAGTCCCTCTGTATAAGGTGTTGGATGAGGTCACCAACAATTATGTTATGTTGACAGTTATGTTGTAGCAGAAGGGAGTCCACATTTTCCATTAGGAAGTTGATGGGGTCTGCATGTTGCCACATAGATCTGTACATTGCACATATTAGTACAGAGGTACTAGTGTTTATACATAGCTTAAAGAACGTCATTTCAAGATGAGTAGGGATGGCAACATCAATGTGCTGGGCATGTACACTTTTAGAGAAGCACACAGCAACACCTCCTCCTTGCCCTTGCCTGTCTCTTCTCATCCATGAGGTGTAGCCAGCAATTCTTGCAAAATTTTCTGGATTCCTGTCATCCAAAAATGGTTCAACAACAGCTATCATGTCGGGAAGTCGAGTGTTCACAAAACTGTGTGTGAGCTCCCCAACATTACTAATGAAACCTCTAATGTTGGCTGACAGGATGATATGGTCAGCTTGAGGTGGTGGGTGTGTAAGACATGTAAGGAGCCTGCCCTTGAGAGAAGTAGGGCACTGAGGCGCTGCAAGGATGTAGGTCTGTGGTCTTGTATAAGTGGGTGACGCGTGAGTGTGTTTACCAGTTCAGAGATCCTGCTGGTTTGTTCCCAGAACAGGTCTTTAAACAGGTGGTCTTGTCTGTCAAGTTCCTATTTCTTCCAAGATTTGTCCTCCTGATGTCCTTTCTTGTGGCAGTAATTGCTCCTGGTATCTCACAGGCAGTTGTTAGTGGTGTGCCCCTTCCGGTGACAGCGAGAGCACTGCCTAGGTGCCTGGGATGGTGGACTATTATTTGTTGCACCTCCTGTGTTTTGCTGATTTGTTCGTAGGTTCTGCCACTGGGACTGTGTTGGAGGAAGGTGAGACGGCTGGAGATATCTTCCTCCTCCACGTCCTCTTCCACGTCCTCTACTACATCCTCTATCATGCCCCTGTGCAGTTCTGACAGATGTGTCCCTGCTGCTCATACTTTGGCACAGTGGGTGTTCAGGTCCAGTGAGAGCTCCCAGATTATTAACTGCACCAATCTTTGGTGGAGAAAATCCTGATTCAGTATTTGCCAATGAAGCACCTCTGCCAGTTGTTGGAATAGTGTCTCTCTCCATCTCCCTCTCTCTGTCCCCTCTACCTCTCCCTTGTCTCTCTTTCACTCTTTCTCCTTTCCTTCTCCCTCTCTCTCTCTCTCTCTCTCTCTCTCTCTCTCCCAATCTCTTTCTCTCTCCTTCCTCTCTACATCTCGCTTCTCTCCCCCCCAAAAAATGGTGGGTCAGAGAGGGACTCGAAGGACCCAGGGATTGGGGGAGAATGATTCTAGCAGGGAAGAGTGGATGGAGGAGCAGTGCAAAGGGATGGAACAAGAGTGGGAGAGAAAATTAGAAGAGCTTTCTACAAAAATGAAGACAGAGCTTTCTGTGAAATTAGAAAAGAGGTACAAGGATGAGAAGAAGATTTGGGAGTCAAAAGTCGAAGCTGCAGTAGCCAGGCTTAAGGGAGGAGGTGATGAGGTAAACAGGATGAAGCGAGTTACCAGGGTACTGATGATGTACCGAGTTGGGTTATAGTCTAAAATCTTGGGTAGCTTGGATGGGAGATTGGATAAGTTTGTGAGCAGACCTTCTGCAGTGTTCTTCCATTCCTATGCTCTTATGTGGGATAGCGATGAAGAAGTTTCTTGGCAAGTGGTTCAGCTATGTTATAGAAGCCATTATTCTGGTTGAAGTTTCGGATATAGAGATAAGCGATGATTCCAGGATTCTTCGGTATTGAGTGTTGTCTTCTGTGGCGAAAATCTTGATTTTTCGAGTTTTTTAATGGTTGTGTGAATTACGGTGTTGTCACAGGCTTTCCCTTGTATAGTCAGCCCTGCTTGGTTTTGGTGTTCTGAAATACGTGTTTGGGGGTTTCTGATGTTTGCCTGTATAATTTGCTGCAGTCATTACAAGGATTACGTTCCCCTCAAGGATGGAAGCTTGCCCTGTCTTTTACTGGTAATGTCCTTAAGGGTCTTGGTTGTGGAGGTGTACTTGGAAATGAGTTTATTGGAAAAAAGATGTTGGAAAGTTTTGGCAAGGGAGTTGGTGGGGAGGACTATGTATCTCTTTTCGGGCAGTGTCTTTGGGATGTGTTGGGATTTTAACCCCGTCGTCTGCAGTCTTGATGAAGTGACGGGATAGTGGGTTTAAAAAATATTGTTCAATTTAGTGCATTTTTCCCTCAGAAATCTTGCGCAGATTCGGTGCGCGTGGGAAGAAGCCTATAATTACACCACGTTTTAGCTTTGGTGTGTGGTGAGAGTAGAAGTGGAAAAGGTCTTTTTGGGTTTGGGTGGGTTTTCGATAAAAATTTTAAAACGAAGTTCAAGGTCAGCTTTGCAGAAAAAACTCAGGGAAAAGGGAAAGGTGTTGTCGATTTTCTTCAAGTGTGAATGGATTGAGGGCTCGACCTGGTTGCCTTGTCTTGGAGAGCTTAAACATTGAAGCGTCAGGAGTTATGAGGAGAATTCATCAACATAACAAAAGCCAGGTGACAGACAAAGGAATAATGGTGGAGAAACGCTGGGCTTCTAGATTTTCCCATGTATAGGTTCGCAGGATAAAATCTCCCAGGGGTGCTGAGGGGGGGCAGGGCCTTGTGTCCCCCCTAACCATATTCAAAAAATCTATAAAACAGGAGATCGGGATTCCCTGAGGTATGAAAGACAAAATTTACACAATTTTTAAAAAAGGAAGAGACATGAAGCCTAAACTATTAAGTGTCACTGACATGTATAGTATGTAAACTCGGAGAAGATATCAGAAAGTGGGGGAAACACCTAAAAGGAATCACATTCAAAAATCCAAAAAGGTTTCGGGGAGGGGAAACGTCATAAACCTATGGAGTTTTTTTAACAGAGTGAAGAAATAAGAAAAGAAGAGGGGTGGTGGTTGCATTTTGTTGGAGTAAGAAAGGGTTGGCACGTCCACACATAGATTAGTGAAAAAATGGAGCCCCGGGGCGGGATAAGAGGGAGAAATTTCCCAGAGCGGTTTGTCCCCAGTGGTCTGCTCCCTAAAAGGTTGTCCCTGAGAGATGTCCCTGAGTAGTCTACCCCAGGGGTTCCTTCCCCCCGCGATCCCGCATCCCCGCCCATCCCCCCTTACCCCCGAATCCCCCCCTCTCTTCGATTTTTTCAAAATTTTCCCGTTTTTTTTTTCAAAATTTTTAAGTTTACCTATTTTCGAAGATTTTTTGTAAATCCTTTTTTCATATTTTTCAAAATTTTTAAAAAAAAAGGGGGGAAGGTTTTCTAACTCCGGGTTTTCAATTTTTGAGGCCCACCCCTATGGGGGGGTAAGCTTTGTTTCCCCCTGTGAGGATCAGCGATGCCTTTTTTCAATGCTTCTTTTTAGATCATTTTTTTTTTTTTTTTTTCAAAATTTATTAAAAAATTTTATTGGGCCCTGGTCCGAGGGGGCCGGGGGGGCGTTGCCCCCCAAAAACTCTCCGGGTAAACCCCAGGTTCTTCAAGATAGACGCTGGGGGTTCCTTTGTGGGGGGGAATCATTGAAATTGGTGGACACATTTTGATAACCCCTTGGGGCTGGTCCCCCCCTTAGGGAGTCAGTTCAAACAACGAGGTGTGACGCATGACCGCGATAAACACAGGGGGGGTGTGAGCACGTGAAAAACCCCCCCTGACCTCACTACCCTGGTATTGCAATGTTTGTATACCCCCCCTATAGGTAACCCCCCCATGGGACCCGGTAAGGCCCCCTCAGGGGGGGAAAACAGGTTGAATCAAATAAACAGGGAATAAGTAACTTTCCCTTTTTTAATTAAAACTAAATGCAGGATAACACTAATAACAATTTTTTTTTCTTTCAAATAACATAGAAAAACATTAAAATTTCATTTTTTCCCCCTCCTTCATTAATAACAAAAAATACTATTTCCTAAGATTTTCTCAGTTCAACAAGGAAAAAATTACCATTTTCTTAGTTTAGCCGAACAACCAACATTTTTTTTTTATGTAATGCAAATAAAGATTTCATTGCCCCAATAAATCCCCAAAAACTTGGTAAACCCAAAGGGAAAAAAACCCCAAGTGTCCGGGGCCCAAGATGTTCAACAGCCCCCTCAAGCATTTGGGGGGAATGCCAAAAAACCCCCGGGTGCCTTAAGAGGAGCTGGAAGTACCCAAAATCAGTGCCGGATCAGGGGGTGTGGCTGTCGTCGGACTGCGTGCGGCCCGCAGTAAAGCCTAGTTGTCAGGCCCCGACCATCGGGAGGCCCGGGCGTGGAGGCCGCGGGGGGTTGATCCCCGGAAAAAAACCCCCGGTAAATCCAGGTAACCAAAAAACCACAGTTTTCCATCCTCACGCCACCAAAACACCAAAACCACATCACTTTACATAGAGAGAATTAACGTGGATGTATAAAATATGCTGCTCAATCCATTCTTTAAAATTTCACAATATAACCCAAAAAAAAATTTTCTTTTTTTGGTAAATTTTAAAACAACAACAACAAAAATTCAATTTTTCCAAAAATATCCACAACATGGCTCTAATTTTTATGTATCGCAAATTTTCCTGGCTTCAGTATTCATCATACTTTGGTTTAAAAAAAAAACAAAAAAAAAAAAAAATTCAAAAAGATTTTATTAAAATTGCCAAAAATTTGAATTAAAAAATGAACATTTCTCTCCCCAAGCCACCCCCAAAAATTTACAAATTTTTATTTTTTTTCAGTCTAATCTACAATTTTCCCCGTTTTTTTCTAAATTTACATTTTTTTTCTTGTTTCAATATTGTCTCGAAAACGGAAAAAAAATTTTTAGTTGTGGGTAAGTGGAGGGGGTCAGTTCATGGGGGGGACCTGTGACTTATTGAGGTAACTCAATAAGATTAAAAATGGTGGGGGTAGTGAGGTATGGAAAAAATTTGATGTTGTGGGCGTTTGGGGTTTTTTGTGGATATGAGAAAATTTTGATAAAAATTTTAATAAAGAAATAAGTTGGAAAATTCTTTTGTGTATGTTTTATGTAATAACAGTAAATGAACAAAAATAATTTTATTTTTTTAGTTTAAAAAGTAGGAATTTGGGACACCCAGCGCAAAAATGTCCCTCTTCGATACCCCCAAAGTCATATCCCAAGTTGCCGGACCTATTAATTATAAATGAAATTACAAACCAGGAATTTTTGTAGATTTAAATTTGTGGCTGTATATTAAATTTAAAGGATTTATATATACACATTTCTACAGGAGAAATTTTAATCATAACACTCACCAATTGACTAGAGATTAATGTGTTATGTACAGGAACCCCCTTTTTGCCTACATTTATGAAAAAAATTTCTGGCCGAAATTTAAAATAAATTAGAAGATTATCTGAGGTTCCGGAGTTGTCCTTCCTCGCCCGTATCTAAAATTAGCAGGAATGACATCCACAATTTCGCCCCCATTTGAGGGTTTTTCACCCCTTTTTTAAACCCCTTTGAGCCAAAAATTCTTCCATTACACATGTCTGTTATCCCAAAAATTAAACAAAATGGTAGCCTCCCCAGCCACAGGGTTCCCATTTTGATAACATACTTCTTTTAAAAAATCAAAATTGGGGATTGTCTACCCAAAAATTACCGTATTTCGGAAAATATATAAGTATTTTCCAAATCAAGAAAAAATGAGAATTTTTAAAAATGGAAAAAAAAGGGTTAGAGTGGAAAAATTTAAAATTGTTAGTTGTTTGGGGGCTTGGGATTAGGTAGGTCTGAGATGTCGGTTTTTTTTCATATTTTTAAAAAATGGGGATTTTTTCATAAAATTTTTTAAAGAAAAAAGATCTTTTGATGCATTTTACTGAAGTAGTGAATATGAAACCAGGAAAAATTTGCGTATTTAAAAATTTTAGAGCCATGTTGTGGATATTATTGAGAAAGTGAATTTTTGTTGTTGTTAAATTTCCCCAAAAAAGACGTTTTTTTTGGGGTTTATGATTTTGGGAAATTTTTTAAAAAATGTTTTTGAGCTGCATTTTATACCCAGGCGTTAATTCCTTATAGTAGAAGTGATGTGGTTTGGTTTTTGTGAGGGTAGTGAGGGATGGAAAACTGTGGTCTTGGGAGTGTTGTTTTTGGGGATATTATTGAGACAATGAAAATCCTTTTTTGTTTTATGAAAAAAAAGAAAAAAAAAATTGGGGGTGTTAGAGATGAACTAGAAAAAAAAAATGTGTAATTTTTTCCCCTTGCTAAAATGGAGAAAATGATAGAAATTTGTTTATTTGTTTTTATTAAAGAAAGAGTGGAAAAATGAAATGTGAAACGTTTTCCCTTGTTGTATATGAAATGTATCAAAAAAAAAAATTGTGTTTTAGGTTATCCTGCATTTTTTTTCAATTAAATTAATAAGGGAAATTTCTAGTTGACTTGTTTTTTATTGATTCAACCTGTTGTCCCCCCCAAGGGGGCCTTACCATCCCCAGGGGGGTTTCCCCCATAGATGGTATAAAACAGTCGCAATTATCGGTTGTGAGATAGGGGTGGTTATCACTGAGTCAACCCCACCTTTGTTTATCACGGTCGGACGTCCCCACTTCGTTTGTTTGAACTTGTCCCCCAAAGGGGGGACCATGGAACTGGGGGTATGTATAAACATGACCAACCCTTTTGCGGAAAAATGTTCCCAAGGGCGTGCGGGGATCATTTTTAAGGAATTTCTTTAATGCCGTTTCACCCATCCCAAAAACCTGATATCGACACTGACAGAATTCATTTACCCAAAGGAAAAAAATCCCAGCTGTCGAGCTACTTTTCAATCACCAGAAAGAGCTTTCCCTTTGGGGAAATTAGATGGCATTGCCCCCTGAAAAAAATCAAATGATGAGGGTCTTATGATGGAAATGCGGTGCATGTAAGGGGAAAAATGGGGGGTTTTGGCACTGGGGAAAAATTTTATACCCTTGGTGTAAAATTTTGACTCCAAATCCCTATGAAAAACCCATGTTGTAAATTTTTGCAAACAAGGTACCGGGAAGCTTACCACTTTGCCCGTTTTTGATCTACTTGGGCATAGGGGTTATTAGTTCTTACGGCAAAAGTATGCTAACCTTTGATAGCTCCATTTTCTTGGTTCCCTGCCCCCCCTTCATCGGGAGCTTGACAGTGAGGAAAACAGAGCAAGTTTTTATCTCTGCCTGGACCCACCCGGGATGATCTTCATTTCAGAGACCCTTAACACAGGAGGGTGTGGGTGGCCTTACTGTCATGTACATGGGAAATTTTGTAAAAAAACCATTTTGGATCCCTTGAGGAAAGCGTGAAAAAAATTTTTATGCCACAAGACGGGCAAAAGCAGCAACTTCACTTGGCGTACTTTCTCTAAAAACATTACTTCTCTGAGATATATATCCCCAGGATGACTCGAGTATGGAAAACATTGTAAGTAATATGTAACGAGATAAAGTCATTTGATCACAAAAATGTGGCCACAGTGGCTCAATTTTTACCCTTTTCCCCTACTTGATGTTCATAGCAATAAAAATGTTTTCAAATAGTGATGTAGGTACAGCCTTGTTTTCCAAATAAAGTTGGAATTTTTAACCCTGAAAATAGCTTGTAAAAAAGCTGGGGATCCTTAACCTTGTAAAACCCCTAAAAAAAAAAAAATGTATGAGCACCCCGATGGGGGGCCCCAAAACTTCACCCAAGGAAGGGGAGAGAAAAAAAAAGTTCGAAAAAAAAATAGAAATCTGGCAACCCTGTAAATTTTGGGAAACAAATGAAATTCCCCCCAAAAGGGGAGACTTCATCTTCCTCTAAGGGTAAAGTAAAAAAAATTATGAAATTCAAAAAAATTTTTGAAAAATCGGGGAAGGGGGGGAACTGGGGGGGCAGCGAAAAGCGCTGAAGAAGGTGCAGCAGGGGCGGCCGGTCGACGCAGGAGGCGTGCGGGGCGGGGTGGGCAGCCGCGGGGGGGAGGAGACCATTCACAGACAGCACAAGTGAGGTGTGGAGTGGCTCCTCCGATGAGTGAGTTCCGCAGCGGTCTTTTAGGACCATGTTTTTTGGGTATTTGTAAACGACATGAGGGAAAGGGAAAGATCATAAGTGTCAGTTTTTTGAATGACATAAAGTTGATGAGAAAAAATTCAATGGACGAGGACAATGAGAACTAAAAGGTATCTGGACGCATGCAGGCCTAGCCAAACAATTAGTTCCCGGAATTCAACCCCCCCAAGTGGGGGGACCCTAGAGGACCGCAGATGGAGTAAGTCTAGGGGGCCCCGAGGTACAAACCCCATCAAGCAAAAAGATCTAGGGGGAGTATAAAATCAGGCACATCTCCTGGGGGGAAAACAACCAATTAACGTTCATTATGGGGCTAGAAACTAAAACAGCTTGGACTCTTAATAAAGAATCGTTCAGGACCCCGTACATGCACATTAGGCCCAAATTGGAGTTGCGCCACAGTTGGAACCCCCACCTAGCCCAAAACAAAAACTAGAGAAATGCAAATTTCAAAAGAGTACCCCAGAGCAAGGGGTTTTGGCCTACGAGGAGAGGTTAAGGGAAAACGACCCGGGTACATGGAGGACGGGAGATAGCGGGGGGGGATGAAACACTATAAATTTTTAAAAGGGAACTGACAGTTCGGACGTAGACAGAAGTTTCCCGACATGCGACACAGCAAAAAAGGGGCGCAGTTGGAAATTGAAGACTCAGATGAATACAAGGATGCAGGGAATGTTTTTTCAGTCCCAGGAGTCGGAATTGAATAGTTTGGGAAACATGTAGTGGGGCGGATCATTTATAGCTTTTAAGGAGAGGGAGATAAATTATGGGGCGGGAGGTGATCCAGTAGCGGCCCGTGAAGAGGGGGGCCGGGGGCTATGACTTTACCCCCTTTAGCCCCAAAAAGGGAGTCCTAGGGGAGTACCCCCACACACACACACACACACGAAACAACAAAACACAACAGGGAAGGCCTGCAATGGATAGGGTCAGTTAGGACAGGGACTGCTCTAGTATTTAAGAAAGAATGACGAAGGAATAGATTTAGGTGCCCCGTTTGAGATGATTGAAGTTTTATGGAAAAGAATTCGTCGGGCGAGACCCCCGGCAGAGCAACAAAGGGGGTTGGGCAGGCTGTAGGATGGGCCAAAACTGGCTCCTGGAGTTCAACCCAAACCCAAATGTTAAGTATGAAGATTGGGGAATGGCAAAAAAGACCGAAGGGAGAGTCAGTCAAGGGGCCCCCCGGACTCAACCTCACTCAAGGAAAAAGGGTCTGGAATGGCATAACAAGGCCCTCTCCCGAGGGGCAATCAACCAAATAATGCGCAACATCGGGGGCTTGGCAAACCAAAGAACAGCATTCGACCCTTCATAAGAATCTTTAGGACACTACCCTGTACGTTAGGCCTATTTTAGTAGCAACACCCGTTTGGGGAAACCCCCACCCAGCCCAACACTTTAGGAAACTAGAGAAAATGCAAAAGGATGCAAGAAGATATCTGGAGCTAGGGTCATGGGCACGAGGGAGGTTCAAGGGGAATTACCTGACGACACTAGAGGAAGGGGGAAAATAGGGGGGATATTAAAAAGAATATAAAAAAATGAGAGGAACGACAAGGTGGACAGAGAAGGGTGTTCTAAAATGAGACGCAACAATGGTCACAGTTGGAAGTTTTAAAATCAATGAATCACAAGAAATATTAGGAAATATTGTTTTAGTCACGGTTGTAGGAAGAAAAATAGTCTGGAAAGTGATATAGTGGGGGTAGGATTATACTAGCTCTGGGGAAAAGGTATAACAGCTCATGCGAAGAAAAGAGAATATCAGAGAAAGTGAACACTCATGGCCCGGAGCTAAACCGGCCCCCGGCTGCCACAATTAGGTGGGGTACATTCAAATACACATTTATTTTTTGGCAAGTTCTCAGGGGTGGGAAAAGTTTTGGGAGTGATGTTGGGGAGGCAGGGGAAACCCCACAGGCTTTAAGACGGGCATGATAAAATCATGGAGCAAAGGGGGAGGGGTACCATACATCAGAGAAGAGGTGGGGGGCCCGGGTGAGTCTCGCCCCCGAACCACAAAAACACTTACAACATGTGAAAACTGAAGAAGGGATGACTCAGAATGTCCCTGTTGCAGAGATGTAAAATTTAAGAAAGAATTTAATTAGAGGGGAAAAGGGGAGGATACAACGAACCTGGGAAACATACGGTGGTCAAGGAAACCGTCGAAAATTTTAAACCCCCCCAAATGAAAGTCAATGAGAATCGGGAAAGGGCAAAGAAGTTTAAGGGAATGGCTAGGCGGCGAAAGATCCAAACCTCATCAAGGAATAGACTTGAGGGGAGTATAAAACCAAGCACGTTGCGATAACAATCATCCCAAAAACTGCTGCAGATATGGGTGCCCGACAAACTGGAATAGCGTTCCGATTCCTGGATGGAAAAAGTTCAAAAACTGTACACCCTGTTCCCGGCCATATAAGGGAGCATCACCATTTAGATCCCCACAGTTGTAAAGGCATGTCAAAAAATTTAAGGGGAAAATGCAAAGGTTTGCAACAAAAATTTGCCCCCAGAGCTAAAGGTATGTCCTACGGGGAGGGGTTTAAAGGGGAAAATCAACCGGGCGACACAAGACTGCAAAAAAAGCTTTTGACCCCGGGGGGTTCCACACAAAGATTAGTGAAAAACGGGAGGCCCAAGCAGGGATAACGGGGAAAGGGCCCCTACAATGGTTTCGGGAAAAACTTTTTCGGGGAAGCGCAGCGAGCCCTTGGTACGTGGCGGGGTCAAGTGGGCACCTGTGACCAGCGGGGTCCCACGGGTTCGGGTCCTGGGACCCCCTTTTTTTCTGGTATTTGGGGAACGACAGGGATGGAGGAATAGCTCTGGGGTGCCCTTTGTTTGCAGATAAGGTGAAGTTGATGAAAAGAATTCTTGGATCAAAGGGGACCGGGGCAGAACTAAAAAGGGGAATTGGACAGGTCCCGGACCTGGTCCAGTTTTTGGGCCCCTTTAGTTCAATCCCACCAAGTGCAAAGTCTTTAAGTTTGGGGGAAGGGCAAAAAGACCGCAGCCCGGAGTACTTTCTAGGGGCAGAGACTACAAAACCTCACTCAAGAAAAAGATCTTGGGGTGAGTAAAAACACCAGGCACATCCCCTAAAGGCGCACATAAACCCAAAGGGAGGCTGAAAGCATAGGGGCGCCTGGGAAAACCCTCAGAACAGCATTTCGACGCCTTAATAAGGAATCTTTCCCGGCCCCGGGTACACCGTGTACTTTGGGCCCATATTGGAGTATGCGGCACCAGTTTGGAACCCCACACCTAGCCAAGCACGAAAAGGGAAACTAGAGAAATTGAAAAGGGTTTGCAAAAAGGGGACTACCCCAGGGTTTAAGGGAAAGCCAGGTAGGAAAAGGGGAAAAAAAACCCTGACGACACTGAAGGACAGGATAGTTAGGGGGAAATGATAACGAAAAAAAAATACTGAGGGGGAATTTGGGAAAAGGTGGACAAAGACAGGATTTTCCCAGAGTTTGGGACAAGTAAAAAGGGGGAAAACATTTGGGGAAGCTGAAGACACAGATAATCACAGGGGATTTTTAGGAATATTTCTTCGCCACGGTAGCCCAGAAAAAGGGAAAATTTTTTTTTGAAGCAAGGGTAATGGAGGCGGACCCATACATAGCTTTAAAGCAGAGGTTGATAAAGCTCAGGGTTCGGGAAAGAGTGCCCAGTAGCGACCATTGAAGGGGGGCGGGGCCGGGGGCTCGGACTCGACCCCTCCCAAACCTAAACCGGGTGAGTACAACTAGGCAGTACACACACCACACACATCAAAACACCACACCAACACACACCACACACACACACACACACACCCACACACACACCACACACACACACTACACTACCCACCACACACTACACACACACCGGTGGAGACAGTGTAGGGGTCAAAGCGCCGGGCCCCAAAGGATCTTAGTGCTTTTAGGGCGGTTTTAGCGGGCTAAAAGAAACCCAAGTTTAGTGACAACGTAAAGTAAAAAAACCCTAAAGTGATAACCAATGTATTAGAAAAAAAAAATAAAGTAAAGGCGAGAAAAAAAGCCTGAAATTATACAAAAAAATTTAAAATTTCCCCGTTCGTTGGGGCCCTAGTTGGCACCTTTTTGCCACATTTTACACTTTTACAAAGTAAAAAAAGGGGTGACTAAAGAGAAAAAACCAAATAGAATTAAAAGAGGGGGTAAAAGACAAAATGTGATGTAGCACACCCGCGTGGGGAAAAAGCAAACCAGAAAGGGGGTATATTATGTATACATAAAATAAAATATAAAAGAGGTGGTGGCAGCAGTAGGGCCCGAGGGGGTAGGGGCCCCCCATTCAGGGTTGGGGTGTCATCACAAAAAGTAGTGTACCACTAAAAGGGGAAGTGTAAAAATTTTAAAAGTGCATATACCCAAGGGGATAAGTGTGGTAAATGAGGACTCAAAAGGGGAAAAGAAAAGTTTAGCCAAAAAGTTTACGGCGGAAGGGGGAGGGTAAAGAGTCATCGTACAGCGAGAAACTAAAAGCGGCATGTACATCAGGCTTCGGAATTTGGGCTCCCCCCTGGAAAAGTACAAATCAATTGTTTGTGGGGGCGGGGGAAATTGAGGGTAGAGCCGGCCCGGCGGACACTGGTTTGTGGCTTTCTAAACCCTGCTCCAGAAACGATTATCATACCACAACACCTACGTAGTAGGAAGATAAAATTTGTAGGAGCAAGGACTAAAGGGGTACAGCCCGGGCAACAGTTTCGAAGATAATGTTTTAGGACCAAAAAAATACAATTTTTGAGAAGCAAGTATTGGGGACACATGTATAAAAAGGTAGTAAAATAACTGGGTTAAAGAGTGACCCTTTTTTAAAACACCTAGTATTATAATTATTAGAATACTCTCAGTGTTTAATTTGGGATCTCATTTTGTATTAAGGGGGACACAGAAGGGGAGTTTTTTTTCTGGGACTTTTAAAAAAAACTGAAGTGCCACACACACACACAACGCGCGCACACAACATACACCCCTGGGGGGGCCCGGGGGCTTTGGGGCCCGACCCCTGAAACCCCCAACTAGGTGAGTACACACAGCTGATCTTGGAATTTGACCGCCCCACCCCCAGACCCTCCCCTCCCTACCTTTTCCCCCTCGTCATAACCCTTTTTTTTCCCCCCCCCTACTCCTCACTCACTCTCTCTTCTCCTCTCTCTCTCCTTCCCCCTCTCTCCTCTCTCTTCCCCTCTCTCTCTCCCCTCTCTCTCTCTCTCTCTCTTCTCCCCTCTCTCTTTTCTTTCCCCTCTCTCTCTCCCCCCTCTCCTCTCCCCTCTCTCTTCTCTCTCTCTCCCCTCTCTCTCTCCTCCCTCCCCTTCCTCTCTCTCTCCTCCCCTCTTTTCTTTTTTTCTTTTTTCTCCCCCTCTCTCCCTCTTCTCTCCCTCCCCTTTCTCCCTCCCCCCCTCTCTCCCCCTCTCTCCCTCCTCCCCCCTCTCCCTCTCTCTCCCCCCTTTCCCCTCTCTCCCTCTCTCGCCCTTCTCCCCCCTCTTCTCCCTCTCTCTCCCTTCTCCCCTCTCCTTTTCCCCCCTCCCCCCTCTCTCCCCTCTCCCCCCCTCTCTCCCTCTCTCCCTCTCTTCCCCTCTCTCTTTTCGCTCCCCTCTCTCTCTCTCTCTCTCCCCTTTCTCCCTTTTCTCTCTCTCTCTCCCCCTTCTCTCTCTCCTTTTTCTCCCCTCTCCCCCTCTTCTCCCCTCTCTCTTCAAAGGGGCACAACCAGAGAGAGGGGGAGGATGAGCCCGCAAGACTGGATCTTGTGTTCCCCCCGGAGCAGTTCAGGGCATCGGGACATCACTTTAAAGAGAGGGCCCCCTTTGGGGCAGCGATCATGTGGCGGGGTTTTTTTATAATAAAAGTTGAGTTACAAGGGGAGAAGGTAACAGGAACTTTAAGGGGGCAGGCCAAACTATAAAAAGGGGGGGCTACACAGGGAAGAAAAACTTCCTGCAGGAGGTTCAGTGGGACAGAGAAATGGTAGGAAAATCAGTAAACGAGATGATGGAATATGTGGCAACAAAGTGCAGGGAGGCAGAGGAAAGTTTTGTTCCCAAGGGAAACAGAAATAATAGGAAGGACCAAAACGAGTCCTTGGTTTACCGAAGGTGTAGGGAGGCAAAAACTAAGTGCAACAGAGAATGGAAAAGGTACAGGAGGCATAGGACCCAGGAAAACAAGGAGATTAGTAGAAGAGCCAGAAACGAGTATGCACAGATAAGGAGGGAGGCCCAGCGACAGTATGAAAACGACATAGCATCGAAAGTCAAATCTGACCCGAAACTGCTGTATAGCCACATTAGGAGGAAGACAACAGTCAAGGACCAGGTGATAAGGCTGAGGAAAGAAGGTGGAGAACTCACAAGAAACGATCAAGAGGTATGTGAGGAGCTCAACACGAGATTTAAGGAAGTATTTACAGTAGAGACAGGAAGGACTCTGGGGGACAGACCAGATGGGGACACCAACAAGGAATACACCAACAAGTGTTGGACGACATATATACAGATGAGGAGGAGGTGAAGAAACTGCTAAGGGACATCGATACCTCAAAGGCAATGGGACCGGACAACATCTCTCCATGGGTCCTTAGAGAGGGAGCAGATATGTTGTGCATACCACTTACCACAATCTTCAACACATCCCTGGAAACTGGGCAACTACCTGAGGTATGGAAGACGGCAAATGTAGTTCCCATTTTCAAAAAAGGAGACAGAAAAGAGGCACTAAACTATAGACCTGTGTCATTGACGTGTATAGTATGCAAAATTATGGAGAAGATTATCAGGAGAAGAGTGGTGGAGCACCTGGAACGGAACAGGAGTATAAATGCCAACCAGCACGGATTCACGGAAGGCAAATCCTGTGTCACAAACCTTCTGGAGTTTTATGATAAAATAACAAAGTAAGACAAGAGAGAGAGGGGTGGGTTGATTGCATCTTCTTGGACTGCAAGAAGGCCTTTGACACAGTTTCCTCACAAGAGATTAGTGCAGAAGCTAGAGCATCAGGCGCATATAACAGGAAGGGCACTGCAATGGATCAGAGAATACCTGACAGGGAGGCAACAACGAGTCATTGTACGTAATGATGTATCACAGTGGCACCTGTGACGAGCGGGGTTCCACAGGGTCGTCCTAGGACCATGCTATTTTTGTATATGTGAACGACATGACGGAAGGGTTAGACTCAGAAGTGTCCCTGTTTGCAGATGATGTGAGTTAATGAGGAGAATTAAATCTGATGAGGACCAGGCAGGACTTCAAAGAGACCTGGACAGACTGGACACCTGGTCCAGCAAATGGCTTCTCGAATTTATCCTGCCAAATGCAAAGTCATGAAGATAGGGGAAGGGCACAGAAGACCACAGACAGAGTATAGGCTAGGTGGCCAAAGACTGCAAACCTCACTCAAGGAGAAAGATCTTGGGGTGAGTATAACACCGAGCATGTCTCCGAAGCACACATCAATCAGATAACTGCTTCAGCATATGGGCGCCTGGCAAACCTGAGAACAGCATTCCGACACCTTAGTAAGGAATCATTCAAGACACTGTACACCGTGTATGTCAGGCCCATACTGGAGTATGCAGCACCTGTTTGGAACCCGCACTTGATAAAGCACGTCACGAAACTAGAGAAAGTACAAAGGTTGCAACAAGGTTAGTTCCAGAGCTAAGGGGAATGTCCTATGAAGAAAGATTAAGGGAAATCAGCCTGACCACACTGGAGGACAGGAGGGTCAGGGAGACATGATAAACGACATATAAAATACTGCGTGGAATAGACAAGGTGGACAAGGACAGGATGTTCCAGGGAGGGGACACAGAAACAAGAGGCCACAATTGGAAGTTGAAGACACAAATGAGTCAGAGAGATAGTAGGAAGTATTTCTTCAGTCACAGAGTTGTAAGGCAGTGGAATAGCCTAGAAAATGACGTAGTGGAGGCAGGAACCATACACAGTTTTAAGACGAGGTTTGATAAAGCTCATGGAGCGGGGAGAGAGTGGGTCTAGTAGCAACCGCTGAAGAGGCGGGGCCAGGAGCTAGGACTCGACCCCTGCAACCACAAATAGGTGAGTACAAATAGGTGAGTACACACACACACACACACACACATCACGTACCACGGGGGAGCAACAGCTCGTTTTCGGTCGTGAACCTTTAGTAGTTAATGGCCAATCAAAGCCACTGTCATGGTCCTCGAAAGTTGACAGTGTCAGTTAACAACCTGAGAAGTGATACACGATCTGTCCCAATCAGAAAACAATTTGACTCAATGCCAAGGGAGAGTGGAATGGCCATAGGCCTAGAGTGGGTGTAGGTGGTATTTCCACATTCCAATTCCAAAATTCAAGCAGGATAAGTGTGACCCAAGCCAGGGAAATAAAAGATATGGGTGGCTGAGTTAGTGACTCCAGTATATAGTGCATTCGTGATAAAAGAGTTAGTGAATATGTGTTTATGAATACAGTGAAAAAAAAATAGAAGAGGACCGGAACGGAACATGGGTACAGCGCAGAGAGGAGGTGTGGCCTGGCAGACGTAACGTAAACCTTGTTTGTTTAGGCTATTTATATTACGAAAAGCTTAAAAAACCCCCCCCCCCCCGGGGGTAGAACTGGGAAGGGGGAAAAAAGGTGGGGCCCGGGGGGGTTTCTGTAGTGTCTCACGACAATTTATACAAACATTGTTGATTCAGTAATAAACTCCAGGTATACACGGTAGGTGCACAGGTGTTTCTCGTAAGTAAGCTCCAATATGCCGGTGGGGCACAGGTTTTAATCAAAAGTATAGTCCAGGTATACACGAGTGGGTGCACATTTTTTTTATCATAAGCAGCATAGATCCAGGAATACGAGTAGGTCAAAGGCATAGGCACGGAAACTCTCGGTAAGGGCTCATGGGTACATGTGATGCTGGGAGAGCCTGGGATGGCCCCCAAAAGCCTAGAGCGAGTTTTTCCCTCCCTCTCCTCCTTCCCCCCTCGCTTGGCTTGCGCAGCAGGATAGAAAGGCACATACACACACACCCCCCCAAACGTACATCTCACTACCCATTCCAACACCCCACAGTTCACACTCTCCTTTTACCTCCCTGCTTCTCTCTTTCTCTCTTTTCCTCTTCCTCTCCTCTTTCTCTCTCTCCCTCTCCTTTTTCCCTTTCCCCTTTTCCTCCCCCTCTCCTTTCCCCTATTCCTCCTCCATTC
>NC_069399.1:8757889-8771300 GCF_026875155.1 Cherax quadricarinatus
AAGCTCACGGCTCAGGGAGAGTGACCTAGTAGCGATCAGTGAAGAGGCGGGGCCAGGAGCTCGGGCTCGACCCCCGCAACCTCAACTAGTGAGTACAACTAGGTGAGTACACACACACACACACACACACACACGCGCGCGCACACACACTCACAACACACACATTCACACACACACACACACACACACACACACACTCACACAAAACACATGCACTCATCGAAGACCAGGCAGAACTACAAAGGATCTGACAGGGTGCAGACCTGGTCCAGCAAATGGCTCCTGGAGTTCAATTCCCCTCAAGTGGCAAAGTCAAAGAAGATTGGGAAGGGCAAAAAAAGGCCGCAGACGGAGTACAGTCTAGGGGGGCAGAGACTACAAACCTCACTCAAGGAAAAAGATCTTGGGGTGAGTATAACACCAGGGACATCTCCTGAAGCGCACATCAACCAAATAACTGCTGCAGCATATGGGCGCCTAGCAAACCTCAGAACAGCATTCCGACATCTTAATAAGGAATCATTCAGGACCCTGAACAACCGTGTATGTTAGGCCCATGTTGGAGTATGCGGCACCAGTTTGGAACCCACACCTAGCCAAGCACGTTTAAGAAACTAGAGAAAGTGCAAAGGTTTGCAAAAAAGACTATTCCCAGAGCTAAGAGGTATGTCCTACGAGGAGAGGTTAAGGGAAATCAACCTGACGACACTGGAGGACAGGAGAGATAGGGGGGACATTTTAACGCATAAAAAAATACTGAAGGAATTGAAAAGGTGGACAAAGCGGGATGTTCCCCAGAGATGGAACAGTAACAAGGGGACCAGTTGGAAGTGAAGACACAGAAAATACGGGGAGTTGGGAAGTTTTTTTTCCAGCACAGAGTAGTAAGTAAATGGGAAAAGTTTGGGGGGTGCAGTAGGCAGACCTACATAGCTTTAAGCAAGGATATAAAAAATCACGCTCAGGGGATGACCTAGTACGAATGAAAAGGCGGGCCAGGGGCTCGGGCTCGACCCCCGCAACCTCAAATAGTGATAAACTAGGTGATAACACACACACACACACACCACACACACACACACACACACACACAACGCACACACCTCACACACCACACATGCACACACACACACACACCCACAACACATGCACACACACACCACCGCACCAACGCCCACACACACACCACACCACACACACACACTCACACGCACACAACACACACCACACCCACACACACACACACCACACACGCACCACACACACACCACACACAACACACCACAACAAACACACCACCACATGCACACACACACACACCACAAAACGCACACCACACACACACACCGCACACACACACCCACACACTCCACACACACTGCCACACACCCACACACACACACACACAACACACACACACACAACACCACAACACACACTCACACACACCTTCAAAACCACACCACACACACACACACACACACACACACACACACACACACACACACCACACACACACACACACACGCACACACACACACACACGCACACACACACACACACACACACAACACACACACACACACACACCCACACAACACGCACACACACACAACACACACACACCACACACACACACCCACACACCATACACACACACACACACACACACACACACCACACACACAACAACACAACACACACACACACACACACACAACACCACACACACACACACACACACACACACACGCCACACACACACACGCACACACACACACACACACACACACCACACACACACCACACACACACACACACCACACACACCACACACACACACACACACACACACCACACACACCACACACACACACACACACACACACACACACCACAACACCACAACACACACATGCACACACACACACCACACACACACACACACACACACACACACACACACACACACACACCACACACACACCACACTGCACACACATCACACACACACACACACACAACACACACACACACACACACACACACACACACACACACACACACACACACACACACACACACTCACACACACACACACACACGTACCAGTCTTATAAACTGTAAGTAAACAAGACGAAGAGAAAACATTCTTCCCAAGAGTCACAATGTCAGACGTTAAGTTCACAAACTAACAACTATATACACTCAAATATTTAAGTAATGAAGAAAACTAAATATATATTTATAATAAGAGCTTTCTGAGTGAGAAACATTTTTGTTGTTGTTGTGGGATATAGGGAATGTAAAGCTGAGTCAGCTGGGTAGTTCTGCACCGCTCCTCCACTCACATTTCATGGATTTCCCTTCCTGGTCCACTTTATGGATGGTGAGCTTTGCATGGACAATAGGTTAAAGTTGTGTACAGTGAAAGAGGTTGCTCTCAGTTACACTGAAGTCTGCCGACAGTGGTGTAATTTATTAAAGTGAACCCGAACAAAGGATTATGACCATCCTTAGGGTCCTATGACTACCATCAATACTTCAACTAGTGGGTCGCATCATTAACACTGGTGATGCTGCAGTATTTAGTAATTTTCAGTGTTAGGGTACAATTGAGGGTGGAGGCTACAGAGTTAAAGGCTATACTTCTGTTTTCAAAATAATTTAAAAGTCTTTCTTGCAATACTCAGCAAAATACCTTTTACTCTTCCACCATTGGTGTCTTGTGTATTGGTTGATAGCGCACTCACCTCATACTCTGGGTCTGTGGTTCGAATCCTGTACGTATGGAAACATTGCGCATGTTTCTTTTTTACATCTGCTCCTTTCCATATAGCAGTAAGTAGGTACCTGTGTCTTAGTCGACAGTTGAGGGTCGCATCCCGAGGGATGGGATTTAGTATGAGCTGACGTAGGATTATACATCTGAGCATAAAAAACTGTTTTTTACAAAAAAAAAATAATACTTTGTTGCTTTAAGTAGTGATCATGAACTTTCTGTACCTCTTTCCCACTACAACTCCGAGAAAACCTGCGTCTGAGCTCCATTATTTCTTCACGAGATGTATGTCCCTTAGGAAAAATTTTTTTACGATATAGCTTAGTGAGATTACTGGCTTGTTAGATGATTATAGAGTCAGACAAAATGATCCTAACCACAAGTGATTTAAAGGCATCTTTCTGTACTCGAGGCGATGAGGAACGACTAGCATTTGTTTCTTATGAAATGTAACCTGACGAGCTATTTAATGTACACATTATGGATGTTACAGTTCTTACTGATATTACACACATGTTTGATTAGTGTTGTTAAACGTTGAAAGCAAACATACAAGAGCAACATCACAATACTGACGACTGAGGGTTAGGAGCATCCAACCAAACCTACAGTATTTATCAGGTCGTTAATGCTGGTGTTTTAGCCATTCCAATAAACTAGATGAAGTTATGTTGGTGCGTGAGATAAGAAAGTTATCTAAGTATTCCCCATCTACATCAACGCACTCGATAGGAAAGGCATAGCTTATGCAAGTATGTTCTTATGTTTGCATGTATACATGAACACTTGCATATCTGAGTGTGTGCTTATGTATATTGTCAGAATAATGGTTCGTCTTACCTGACTAACACCAATTAATCAATCACATTATTAGTCAAGTCCACGTTAAGTATTAGGGACTCCATACCTAGACTGCGCAAGCGGACACTCCCCTTTGACAGTTATTATTATCAAGTGTGGAAATATAAACACATATGCAGTATAATGTGATCCTTTATTGACTACGTTTCGCCCACACAGTGGGCTTTTTCAAGTCACAAACAGATCTACCTGCATATGTGTTTATATTTCCATTGTGTCGGTATTTTATACCATTTATTTCCATTATTATCAAGTGTATTGGGCACTGAATGTTTTTGGTGACACCCGGTGTCTGTTCAGTTACAGACAGACATATCAAGAACACAGTGATATCAAGCACACAGAGATATCACGCACTGATGGAGCATGAGACTGACAACGTGGGTTCTTGGTGCGTGATGTTGATACGCTTGACCAGCACTGGGAGGATTGACTTCTATTAATCTTGAACCAATACGTCTTTGCATATATTACGTCTCTACCTACCTAGCACCAGACTGTGGAACAATGCTCTTCTTCAGACTGAGGGACTGACCACCTCAAAACTCTAAGGGTGGTGGACTGATTACATCGTCTTCAAGTCTCTTCTGCTTCTATCAACTTTTCTGTACTCGACTGAAGAAGCCTACTGTGTAGGCGAAACGTTTCGAAATAAAGATACCTAACTGTTGCATATGTGTCTTACCTAACAGTAGGTTTGATATACAGGATTTCCCGTCCTTGAAACCGAGTTTGCTGTTGTTGATAAGCTCATTTCTTTCTAGCTGATCCACCACTCTTCTCCAGATAATCTTCTTCATGACTTTGCGTACTATACACGCCAGTGTCACTGGTCTATAGTTTAGTGCTTCTTGTCTGTCTTCTTTTTTAAAAATTGGGACTACATTTGCTGTCTTTCAAACCTTAGGCAATCTCCCTGTTTCGATAGACATGTTGAATATTATTGTTAGGGGTACACATAGCGCCTCTGCACCATCTCTCAGGACCAATGGAGAAATGTTATCCGACCCCATCGCCTTTGAGGTGTCTAGGTCGCTCAGAAGCCTCTTCACTTCTTCCTTAGCTTGATTACGTGGTCCTTGACTGTTGTTTTTCTCCTGATGTGGCTGTACAACAGCTTTGGGTCAGATTTGGCTTTCGTTGCTATATCATTTTCATATTGTAATAGGGCCTCCCTTCTTACTGGTGCATAGTCATTTCTGGCTCAATGACTGCTCTCCTTATTTTCCAGTTTCCTTTGCCTTCTATACTTTTTCGGTTCCCTAGCACACTTGGTTTTGGCCTCCCTACACCTTTGGGTGAACCACGGGCTCATTCTGGGTTTATCATTATTCCTGTTACCTTGGGTACAAACCTCTCCTCAGCTTCCTTGCATATTGTTGCCACATATTCCATCGTCTCGTTTAGTGACTTACCTGCCATTTATGTCCCACTGAACCCTCTTCACGAAGTTCTTCATTCCTTCGTAGTCCCCCTTCTTGTAGTTTGCCTTCGTTTGTCAGGCTCTTCCTGTTCCCCCGTCCACTTGTAACTCTACTGTGTATTCAAAGCTTATAACCACATGATCGTTGGCCCCTAGGGGTCTTTCAAATGTGATGTCCTCAATATCTGCTCTATTCAAGGTGAACACTAGGCCCAGTCTCGCTGGTTCATCCCCTCCTGTCTCTCTGGTAGTGTCCCTTACGTTTTAGTGCATGACGTTTTCCAGTACCACCTCCGTCATCTTAGCCATCCACGTTTCTAGTCCCCCATGTGGCTCCAAGTGCTCGCAATCAAATTCCTTGTGGTTGAAGTCACTCATGATCAGTAACTTTGCCCTGCTCAAGTGAGCCCTTCTTGTCACTTCAGTCAGTGTGTCAACCATCACTCTATTACTCTCATCATGCTCTTGCCTCGGTCTCCTGCTGTTCTTTGGTGGATTACACATCACTGCAATTACCACCTTATGACCTCCAGACTGAACCATTCCTACTATGTATTCTCTTGCTTCTCCACTGTCTCCTCTGTCCAGCTCATCAAACTCCGATTGGTTTTTGACCAGCAGTGCCACTCCTCTACCCCCTCTGTTCTCTCTGTCTTTCCTCAGGATCTGATATACTGTTGGGAAGATGGCATCTGTTATCATACCTGTGAGCTTGGTATGATGTCCGTTGATACCTATTTGACTCTTTCGTGCCACTCCTCCCACTTATTTGTTATTCCATCAGCATTAGTGTTCCATACGTTCAGTTTCCTCTCCAACACTGTGTTTTGGGGGGGTCTGTGAGGGTGGGTGACCTGGTAGTGTACTGTGGGATTCTGTAGCTGAGTGTTGGGTGGGAGCTGTGGGTGTGGGTTGTGGTTTGTGTTGGGATAGCATGATTGGTTGTAGGGTTCTTGGGATGGTTCTGTGTGTGCTTGATCGTGTTAGTCTGCCCTCCTGTTTGTCCTCTGCTGATTCTGTCCTTGTCTCTCCTCTAGCTCTTTTTGATTTTGTGACCTCTCCCTCAGCTGCTGTAGTTCTGTTTGTGTCCTGTCTCTGCCAAGGAACACCCTCTTGTATACTGCCGAGTCCTTCAACCATGGTTTCTCTTGGAGGATCCTGTTCTGTACTGTTTCTGTCCTGAAAATCAGCTTGATTGGTCATCTTCTTCCCTTCAAATACCCCCTTATCCTCTGAAAATTTACAGTCTTGGACATGTCCTCTTCACCTATTTAAGTAATGATGTTCTCAGTCTCCTTTCTTTCTGCCTACCTTCTTTCAGTGTGTGTCCTTCCCTCGCTCTGCTGAAGCTCATGAATAAACACTGACTTCGTCCTCTCCTCCTCCCATTGCCTTTCTTTCCGTGACTCTGATTCCTGTTTGTACATGGCCATTTTCTCCTTTTTTTTCCCTGTAACTCTTGGTGGCATGTTCGAGTCACTGCATTTGAACTTTTCCCCTCTCCACCTGCACCCAACTGCTCTCCCACTTCATTCCTTGGCCCTGCTTGGTAGGTTGATATGGCCTTAGTGTATGTTATGCCTCCTTCCTTCCCGTTGGTCCTCCCAGCTTCATATGCTGTGTCTTCTCTGGGCAATACCCTTGTAACTTGTTTCAGCCTGTTTACCTCATCTTCAAGGTCCATTATCCTGGCTACTGCAGTTTCGACTTGGGGCTCTCATTTCCTCTTCTCCTCCTCCAACCTCTTTTCCAATTTCACAGAAAGCTATGTCTCCATTTTTGTAGAAAGCTCTCCTAGTTTTCTCTCCCACTCTTGTTCCATCCTTTTGCACTGCATTCCCATCCACTCCTCCCCACCATACCCATTCTCCCCCAATCCCTGGTTCCTTTGACTCCCCCTCTGACCCACCATTTTTTTATTGTAGGGGAGAAGGGAGAATTAGAGGGGAAAGATAGAGAGCTAGGGAGAGGAAGAGAGAGAAGGGAGAGGTAGAGGTGTGTGTATGTGTGTACTCACCTAATTGTACTCATATAGTTGTGGTTGCAGGAGTCGAAACTCAGCTTCTGGGCCCGCTTCTTCTCTGATCGCTACTAGGTCCTCTCTCTCTCTCTCTCTCTTCTCCCTGAGTTTTGCTATTCTCGTCTAAAGGTATGTATGGTTCCTGCCTCCACTACAACACTTGCCACACTATTCCACTTCCTGACAACTCTGTGACTGATGAAATACTTCCTAACATCCCTGTAACTCATCTAAGTCTTAAGCTTCCAATTGTGACCCCTTGTTTCTGTGTTCCCTCTCTGGAACATCCTGTCTCTGTCCACCTTATCTATTCCACGCAGTATTCGATATGTCAATATCGTGTCTCCCGTGACCCTCCTTTCTTCCAGTGTCGTCAGGCCAATTTCCCACAACCGTTCTTCTTAGGACATTCCCGTGAGCACTGGAACTAACCTTGTTACAAACCACTGTACTTTCTCTAATTTCTTGATGTGCTTGACCAGGTGTGGGTTCCAAACTGGTGCTGCACACTCCAGGATGGGTCTGATGTACACACTGTACAGTGTCATGAACGATTCCTTACTAAGGTATCGGAACGCTGTTCTCAGGTTTGCCAGGCACCAATATGCTGCAGCATTTATCTGGTTGATGTGTGCTTCTTGGGACGTGCTCGGTGTTATGCTCACCCCAAGATCTTTCTCGGTGAGTGAGGTGTGCACTTTTGGCCACCTAGCCTATACTTGTGTATGTGTTTGTGTGTGTGTGTGTGTGAGTGTGTGTGTGTGTGTTTGTGTGTATGTGTGTGTGTGTGTGTGTGTGTGTACTCACCTAATTGTACTCACCTAATTGTGGTTGCAGGGGTCGAGACTCAGCTCCTGGCCCCGCCTCACCACTGATCGCTACTGGGTCCTCTCTCTGCTTCCTGAGCTTTGTCATAACTCTTCTTAAAACTATGTATGGTTCCTGCCTCCACTACTTCACTTGCTAGGCTATTCCACTTGCTGACAACTCTATGACTGAAGAAATACTTCCTAACGTCCCTGTGACACAGCTTCCAGTTGTGACCCCTTGTCCCTGTGTCCCCTCTCTGGAACATCCTATCTCTGTCCACCTTGTCTATTCCCCGCAGTATCTTGTATGTCGTTATCATGTCTCCCCTGACCCTTCTGTCCTCCAGTGTCGTCAGTCCGATTTCCCTTAACCTTTCCTCGTACGACATTCCCCTGAGCTCTGGGACTAGCACTGTTGCAAACCTTTGTACTTTCTCTAACTTCTTGACGTGCTTGACCAGGTGTGGGTTCCAGACTGGTGCTGCATACTCCAGTATGGGCCTAACAAACACAGTGTACAGTGTCTTGAACGATTCCTTATTAAGGTATCTGAACGCTATTCTCAGGTTTGCCAGGCGCCCGTATGCTGCAGCAGTTATTTGGTTGATGTGTGCCTCCGGTGATGTGCTCGGTGTTATGGTCACCCCAAGGTCTTTCTCCCTGAGCGAGGTCTGTAGTCTTTGTCCACCTAGCCTATACTCTGTCTGCGGTCTTCTTTGCCCCTCCCCAATCTTCATGACTTTGCATTTGACAGGATTGAATTCGAGAAGCTAGTTACTGGACCACATGTCCAGCCTGTCCAAGTCTCTTTGCAGTCCTGCCCCATCCTCATCCGATTTAATTCTTCTCATCAACTTCACATCATCTGCGAATAGGGACACTTCAGATTCTATTCCTTCCATCATGTCGTTCGCATATATCAAAAATAGCACTGGTCCTAGAACTGACCCCTGTGGGACCCCGCTTGTCACAAGCCCCCACTGTGATACCTCTTCACGTACCATAACTCGTTGCTGCCTCCCTGTCAGGTATTCCCTTATCCATTGCAGTGTCCTCCCTGTTATATGCGCCTGATCCTCCAGCTTCTGCACTAATCTCTTGTGGGGAACTGTGTCAAAGGCCTTTCTGCAATCTAGGAAAACGCAATCAACTCACCCCTCTCTCTCGTGTCTTACTTCTGTTACCTTGTCATAAAACTCCAGGAGGTTTGTAACACAGGATTTGCCTTCCATGAACCCATGCTGGTTTTCATTTATAATTTTGTTCCGTTCCAGGTGTTCCACCACTCTCCTCCTGATAATCTTCTCCATGACTTTGCACACAATACATGTCAGAGACACAGGTCTGTAGTTTAGTGCCTCATTTCTGTTTCCTTTCTTAAATATGGGGACTACATTTGCTGTCTTCCATTTCTCAGGTAGTTGCCCAGTTTCAAGGGATGTGTTGAAGATTGTGGTTAAGGGCACGCACAGTATCTCTGCTCCTTCTCTAAGGACCCATGGGGAGATGTTGTCTGGTCCCATCGCCTTTGAGGTATCAAGGTCACTTAGCAGCTTCTGCACCTCCTCCTCGGTTGTTCGTATGTCATCCAACAGGTGTTGGTATATTCCCTCTTGGTGTTCCCTTCTGTGCTGTCTTCCCACAGCCCTTCCAGTCTCTACTGTAAAAACTTCCTTAAATCTCCTGTTTAGCTCCTCACATACCTCCTGGTCATTTCTTATGAGTTCTCCCCCTTCTGTCCTCAATCTGATCACCTATTCTTTGACTGTTGTCTTCCTCCTGATGTGGCTATACAACAATTTCGGGTCAGTCTTGATTTTCGATGCTATGTCATTTCCATACTGTCGCTGGGCCTCCCTCCTTACCTGTGCATACTCGTTCCTGGCTCTGCGACTGATCTCCCTATTTTTGTGTGTTCTCTGCCTTCTGTACATTTTCCATTCTCTATTGCACTTTGTTTTTGCCTCCTTACACCGTCGAGTGAACCAGGGGCTCGTTCTGGTCTTCCCATTGTTTCTGTTGCCCTTAGGAATAACTGCCTCCTTGCATTTTGTTGTTACATATTCCATCATTTCGTTTACTGGCTTTTCTGTCAGTTCTCTGTCCCACGGAACCTCTTGCAGGAAGTTCCTCAACCCTATGTAGTCCCCTCTTTTATAGTCAGGCTTTTCCCATTCAACTCCTGTTACTCTCTCCACTTGCAACTCTACTATGTATTCAAAGCACAGAACCACGTGGTCGCTAGCTCCTAGGGAACTCTCATATGTGATGTCCTCAATGTCTGAACTGCCCAGGGTGAACACAAGGTCCAATCTTGCTGGTTCATCCTCCCCTCTCACTCTGGTAGTGTCCTTAACATGTTGGTGCATGAGGTTTTCCAGCACCACGTCCATCAACTTGGCTCTCCATGTTTCGGGACCCCCATGTGGCTCCAGGTTTTCCCAGTCAATCTCCCTGTGTTCGAAATCCCCCATAACCAGCAACTTTGCTCTGCTGGAGTGAGCTCTTCTTGCCACCTCAGCAAGTGTGTTCACCATTGCTCTGTTGCTCTCTTCATATTCCTCTCTTGACCTCCTGCAGCTCTGTGGTGGATTATACATCACTGCAATGACCATCTTGTACTCCCCAGACTGAAGTGTACCTACTATGTAGTCTCTTTCTCCTGTCTCATCTATGCCTTCCATTTTCTCGAATTTCCATCTGTTTTTTGCGAGCAGAGCAACCCCACCTCCCCTTCTGCCCCTTCTATCTTTCCTCATGATCTGGTATCCTGGTGGGAAGATTGCATCTGTTATTGTCTCCATGAGTTTTGTTTCTGTAACTGCTATGATGTCTGGGGACTTCTCATTGATTCTTTCTTGCCATTACTCATGTGTATTCGTTAATCCATCCGCATTTGTGTACCAAACCTTCAACTTCTGTTCTAATAATGTAACTGTGGTGCTAGGGGTGGGAACAGAGGGATCGGTGTGTGATGGTTGGTTTGGATTGTTCAGTTGCCTTGGGGGTGTCGTGGCTGGTGTCCTTCTGCAGGTGTTTCTGGGGGGTGTGTTTGTCCTTCCACTTGTTCCTGGATTATTCTGCTCTCCTTTTTCATTTCCTCCCATTTCTCCTTTCCTTTTTGCACTCTCTTTCAGTATCATCCTTTCCTCCTGTGTTCTGTCTCGATCGAGGTACACACTCATGAACTCCTGTTTGCCTCTCAGCCGTGCTTTCTCCTGCAGGATCATGGTTCGGGTTGATTCTGCCTTGAAAATTACTTTGAGAGGCCGATTCCTTTTCTTTGTGAACCACCCGATTCTCCGAAAATTTGCCACCTGGGCCATGTCCCCCTCGCCTATCACCTTCATGATACCTTCAATATGTGTGTGTGTGTGTGTGTGTGTGTGTGTGTGTGTGTGTGTGTGTGTGTGTGTGTGTGTGTGTGTGTGTGTGTGTGTGTGTGTGTGTGTGTGTATGTGTGTGTGTACTCGCCTAATTGTATTCACCTGATTGTGGTTGAAGGGGTCGAGTGCTACTAGGTCCTCTCTCTCCCTGCTCCATGAGCTTTATCATACCTCATCTTAAACCTATGTATGGTTCCTGCCTCCACTACCTCACTTGCTAGGCTATTCCACTTCCTGACTATTCTATGACTGAAGAAATACTTCCTAACATCCTTTTGACTCATCTGGGTCTTCAACTTCAATTGTGACCCCTTGTTTCTGTGTCCCCTCTCTGGAGCATCCTGTTTCTGTCCACCTTGTCGATTCCACGCAGTATTTTGTATGTTGTTATCATGTCTTCCCTAACCCTCCTGTCCTCCAGTGTCGTCAGGCCGATTTCCCTTAACGTTTCTTTGTAGGACATTCCCCTTAGCTCTGGAGCTAACCTTGTCGCAAACCTTTGCACTTTCTCTAATATCTTAACGTACTTGATCAAGTGTGGGTTCCAGACCGGTGCTGCATACTCCAGTATGGGCCTGACGTACACAGTGTACAGTGACATGAACGATTCCTTACTAAGGTATCGGAACTCTATTCTTAGGTTTGCCTGGCGCCCGCATGCTGCAGCAATTATCTGGTTGTGTGCTTCCGGAGACGTTCTCGGTGTTATACTCACCCAAAGATCTTTCTCCTTGAGCGAGGTTTGAAGTCTTTAGCCACCTAGCCTATACTCCGTCTGCGGTCTTTTTTGCCCTTCCCTGAGCTTCATGATTTTGCCTTTGGCGGGGTTAAAATCGAGAAGCCAGTTGCTGGACCAGGTGTCCAGCCATTCCAGGTCTCTTTGAAGTCCTGCCTGACCCTCATCTGTTTTAATTCTCCTCATTAACTTCATATCATCTGGGAACAGGGACAGTTCTGAATCTAACCCTTCCGTCATGTGTGTGTGTGTGTATGTGTGTGTGTGTGTGTGTGTGTGTGTGTGTGTGTGTGTGTGTGTGTGTGTGTGTGTGTGTGTGTGTGGTGTGTGTGTGTGTGTGTGTGTGTGTTCATGAGTGAGTGTCAATAGTATGTAACACTAGTGAGGTGGGACAGTTGCTCGGAGTGAATGGTAGCCTGAGTCACACTGAAAGGTCACTGCCGCTGAACTGTTGTTTTAAATCCACTGCTTGCCCACGGGGCATAGCAGTCAACATTTAGGCGTCAAGCTGAAAGGATGCGCTTAGGATACACTGGAAGATATCACCATTTCTACCAATAAACACCATGGAGAACAGTTGTGTATTGCTCCAAAAGAAGCCTTTACATTTCAAACCCCATGCCTCGCAATAAATAGTGACAGCGATGGTGAAATTCCTAAGAATTACAGTGAATTAAGTGATGTGCAGGTGCTGTTAGAACCGTCTATTACTCCTACCAGTGTTAATTAATGGTCAGTCAGTGTTTGTTAGTGTTTCTGGGACTCTTACGAGCCCTTGAGGCAGGAGTTACCAAATTTATCCACTGCAAGTACACCAAGCACGAAAGCTTCTTGGCATGCGAACCATTTTTTTCCAGTGTTCAAGCCATTTTTCTGGTTTGAAACTTCATTATTCAGTAATTATTCTATAATTTTATTCCTATTTATTACATTTTTATTTCATTTTTTTCCCATATGCAAGTTTACTCCTGAATTTTGTTCAGTTTCACATCATTTTTATCCATCTGAGAAATTTGTTTGTTTCACACATGTATCTTAAGCAAGAATCATCCAGTTTTACATACTCATTTGTGTTCTTTATATATTTCATTTATATATTTATTTGCTGATTCCCATAAGGAAGTGGAGAAGAATCCTTCCTCAGTATGGCAGGCGAGGCATGAGAGGCATGAGAGGAATGAGAGGCATTAAAATGCCGCGAGAAAGCTGCTCGTAACTCTTATATAAATTACTAAACGTAAAAAGAAGAAAAAAGTTCCTTTCATATTTTCGGGTCATCTTTCTTCAGTGGGAGACGGCAGGTGTCTTAAAAAAAAAATTTCTCGTATGTTCTAATGTTATGATTGTGCTTATTATTACTGATTTCAATGTAAATTCATTACCTCCAGTATAAA
>NC_069399.1:8771800-9049300 GCF_026875155.1 Cherax quadricarinatus
AGAAGGCCCTTAAATTTTTAAATGAGTTCTTGCTAATTGCCCTTTTTACATTTTTCCACGACATAATTATATTATAAAATTTTTATATATATATTATTATATATATTTTTATATAAAAATATTTAATACACTTAAATCCCACAATCCACAAAATTTAAAAAGATAATCAACAATCTTTTTCACGTTTTCATTAACAAATCACACTTCATTAAAAATACACACATTCACTCGACTTTTTTCTCCGTCACTGCTGAAATCCCCTTTTTATTAACAAAATTAAAATTTGAACGTAATTATTACCCCCTTTAAAACTTTTTCCAAAATTTACACCGACCTTAATAAATTTTATGCACGAACTGCCCCCAAAGAATCTACGCTCTCGCCAGCGTTTTTTGTTACGCGACGAAAAGGGCCACACTCGCGGGGCTGTGGTACGAAAAATCGGAAATTGGGGGCAAGCATTGCCGTGCACACCGGCGCGCGCCCCCCCGGCCGCCCGTTTGGGCCCCTTTCACAAATTGGGGGTTGACAGAGTAACTCCACACAACCCACAGAAACGCGGGTCTTAGTTTACTGCGAGAAATATAATAAACCACCGTCTTTAAAGACACACCCCTCTTAGGTATGGGCCCTTTTTAATCACCGTTAACCTTTCCCACCTTTTGTTGGTTTCGCCCTGACTGGGGTGGAGCGCATTGTGCTCTGCCCCCCTCTGCCATTTTCGGGGAGGTTTTCATGCAACAACAGGCACGGGTTGTCCGGCCAGAGTAATACTGTCGGCGTTGAGCTGCTGCGTGGGGCGATTTCCCCCTCCGGGAAGGTGTTTTTCTTCCGACGACATAAAAAGAGATGTTTTTTTTGGGAAACAAATTTTTGATTATTTCCCTAATCCCACTTTTTAATAAACACCCTTTATATCTTTTTAAAAAACACAAGTTTTCGAAAACCCAGCGTAAATGGTCTATAACGTTTCCCCCACATACGTGGGTGAAAAATTTTTCGCAACGCCCTTTAGGTGACGAGGACTTAAGGAACGTGTTGAGGCATTTGGTACCCTCATCTGGGAACCCCAAGGGAAGTGGCGGCAGGTGCTACATGACGTCCGGAGGGTACTTTCTCCCTCAAAATGATTGGGCCATCCGATCCTGTCTAGTTGTGATGACGGTTCCCGGGCCCAAATTCTTGTGTCTTTTGCTGGGGGAGGACGTACATCAGGCTGTTGGGGGGTATGATCCCGGCGGCGACGTGTGTGCAACGAGGAGGGGGGGCGCAAAGGGCTGGGGAACACCAGTTACAGGGGTGGATGCCGGGGGAGACCCAAGGACCAACGAGGAGGGGGGCCGTCTGTGGAGTAAAAATTTGTTGAGGATTCCATCGTGGTGAATGATGGAGGACATGTTAAGGGGTTTGTTATGTACTGGGGCGGTGGGGTCCCTATCCTAGGACGACTTATGGTACTTAAAAGAGGGCTGCGGGAAACCCAGGACGAGGGGTTTCCCAAGGGGTGGAGTAATGGCGGGGTGAGGAGGTGTTTGGGGAGATAGGCCGTCGTGTGTTTTTGGTAGGAAAAAAACAACGCAGCAGACAACCTATTCCAGGGTTGGAGGTTCTGAGCGGGGGGTGGGTATAGGGGGGTCGGTTTACAAACTACAGATGGGAGGGGGTTGTTTGCGGAAACTGGTATGAGCAGTTTGGAAAAGGGGGAAGAGGAGGGTTGGGGATTTAAACAGGTTTTGGAAGCTTGACTTGTCGGTTGGGAAACATGATAGGAAGCAGGGGTGGGGAAATAACTGAGGAGGAAATAGGGGAAAGCTTTAAGTGAAATGCGTAAGGGCAAAGCGCCGGGAATCGATGGACTCCCGGCAGGTTTTATCGCAGCATTGGGATCTAAAAAAAGGGGGTTTTTGGGTGGAGGTTTTTAAAATTTGATGAAGGACAGGGGCACTTTAGGAGAAAACAGGAACAGCTGTAGTGTTTTGGGTCCGAAGGGAAAGGGACGCAACGTTAGGGACTCCCGGGACAATATCTTGTTATCGGGGGATTTAATTGTTTGCTAGATTTTGGAAATAGGTTTAATGTTTGTAGGGCGGGTTGTATCGGAAACCCTTTTGGGGTTTTTCCCGGGTGGGTTTTTGGGGGGAGGGGCGGGGTTCTGGGGGATTTCGGGGGAAGAAAAAGGGGGGAAAGGACGGGGGGGCTTTGGTTGCTCCAGACGGGAAAGGGAAATTTTGATAGAGTGGAGCGAAAACATTGAGACAAACCTTAGGAGACGGTTTTGGGGGGAAAAAGTAGGGGGGCAATGCGTTATATCGTGAGCAATGGGCGAGAGTACAGATTAAAGGAAGATTAGGGGGGGAGGATTGTAAGGGGGAGGGGGTTAGCAGGGGTACCTATGTCACAGCTTTTATTTGGTGCTTTCAGGACCCTTTTATAGAATGGTGGAGCGCAAATGGGCATTAGTGAGGGGAAAAAAGGAAAGTGGAGTTGGGGGGGGTTTTGGCCAAATTTAATAGGGTATGAGATATATACTGTTCTGGTAAGGGAGGGGGATGCCAATGAACGCCTTAGATGGAGTAATCGGGAAAGTTCGCAAGGGGGGCAATGGTATGAGAGTGATTCAGAGAAGTCCATGGCTGGGGGTTTGGAACTTGGGTGGGGAGGGTTGAGGGGGGTGTGTAGTTGTGACGAAGGGGGTGCTTTGTTAAAAATTTGTGGTCTTATCTATGCAGATGTCTGGGGTTGCACGGTGAGAAAACCGTTAGGTTGGGAGATAGGATTTTTGGGGGGCTTGGGGATTTTCAGCCCTTTTCATTGACCATTGTGCAGCATGCCATTGTTATTTTCATTTATTGTAAGTAAGGTTTGCACGTGGGGAGCCCTGTTCCCTTTAACTGAACGGCATTTTCAAATATACTTGACAAGTTTTTTTTTTCTTTTGGGGGTTCGGGCTGTGATTTTGGGTTTTAAAGGGATGTGGAATGTTACCGTGCGTCAGGGGGGGTTTGGGGTTTTAATGAATTTAAAGCGGGGGGTCAAATGTTCTTCATTTAAAAGGGGGGTGATGGGGGGGGTGTGGGGGGGTCAAAAAACACAGTAGATTGAAAAATTGTATTCTGGAGTAGATTGCGAGGTGTGAAAAATATTTTTAGGGCATTGGGGTTGGTTAGGGATTGGGGAAGGTAAAAAAAATGTAGTGTGTGGATTTAGTGAAGAGGGTAGGGGGACCGGTGGAGGGGGTTTTTCCCCTGTAGATGGGGTAGTAAATTGGAGAAATTCGTAGGTTGATTACAAACCCCCTGGGGGGAAATGATGTATCGTTTTTAGCAGGGGATTTTACCGTGGGTGTGGTTTTAGGGGTTTTTAAGACGGGGGGTTTGGGGGAGGGGGGGGGGGGGGGGGGGGGTTTGTGGAATATGTGGGGGGGGGGAGGGATTCGGGTTTTCCACGTAGGGTATTTTTGTGGGGGGGTTGGGGAGCGTGGGGGTTTTGGTTGGCAGGGGTGTTGATAGGATAAAAAGGAATTTAAAAGATTTTTTGTTCTGCGGGCTTTAAATTTTTGACGTGGGGGGGGTATGGTTGAGAGTTTAAATAGGGTTTGTAGATTCCCATTAGGGCAGATTTTTGGTTTACATAAGGGGGGGGTTTGGGGGGGGAAAGGGGGTCGTGAGGTAAAGGGGGAAAGGGGGGTTTTATTTGGCAGTTTGGGGTTTTATAAAACGTTGTCCCGGGTTAACAGAAAAATTTTAGGGAGGGGGTGGGGAAGGGGGGGCCCTTTCTCAGGGGGGATATAGAGCTTCCCTTTTAAAAAGGTTTTTTTAAATATGAAAAATTAGTTGGGGGGGCCCGGGGTTTAGGGAGGGTTTAAAATGTTTAATGTAAGATGGGGTTTGTCGGGGGGTTAAAAAAAGGGGGGCCCGTCTCCTTGCATAATGTAACGGGCAAAAATGTGTATGACCCTTTTGTGTATGAGGGTTTTTCCCACAGTCGGGGAAAGGTGTAATAAAATGAATGTTTTTTGTTTTTGGCCATTTTCCCCTTTTATTTTAAATATTTTTACTCATTGTTTACTGGGGTTTTGGTGTTA
Organism: Cherax quadricarinatus; assembly: GCF_026875155.1. Classification (NCBI taxonomy): domain Eukaryota; kingdom Metazoa; phylum Arthropoda; class Malacostraca; order Decapoda; family Parastacidae; genus Cherax; species Cherax quadricarinatus. Next base: position 8,775,885 of record NC_069399.1, read on the forward strand.
TTGTTTCCCCAATACTTATATAATTCCACTTGTTTTTTCATATTTTTCAGTTGGGGATTTTTTTAAAGTTACCTTTTGGTAAAATAACGATCATTTTCATTTGGGGGGGTTGAGGGGGGGGGGTTTTTTTAATGTGAAAGATTTTTAAGGGTCATTACCGGTAATGGTTAAAAAGGGACACGTAAGCAAACTTGTCGGTATTTTTACAAGTTTTTATACCATTACCGGAAATCCCAAAACTTTATTGGTGTTCCCATACATGTGTTTGAAATGTAATATTTCACATTGTGTTAGTATTTTTTTGGGTTTCTTTGTGACTTTTTTTTTTAGTATACTTATCTTGGGCCGGTATTTGTAGAAATTGTTTTTTATTTTGGGTGAGTTAGGTTTCATTGGAAAATTAAATATTTTCATAGGAAGCTTTTGGAGCTCGTAAACTTCGGGGTTACATTTTCTATTTTAATATTAATGTTTTGCATGTATTTAGACGCCCCTGGTTGCGGTTTTTCACTGTTTTGGATTCTTTTTGTATTAATCTTTTTCTGTTTTTTTATATCCCCCTTTTTATTTGCTTTTGCTTTAAAATTTAAAATTTAAAAAAAAAAACTTAAAGTTTAAAAAAACTTGCTGCCTCATTAATGCGTAAAATTGTTACAAAAATGTTTGACTGCTCGTTCCCGTTTCTTACAGATCCCCTGGCCCCCCAAAGCGTTATTATGGGGGGGTTATTATGTGTCACACCCCAGGGTGATCCCACACACACCGGGGGGGGGGATAAAAGTTCATTTGCGCTCGCGAATCTTTAGTAATTTTTTGGGCCCAAAAAAGCCCTTAACCCCCTCGTCGAAAGTTTTACTGTGTTTAGTGCAGAAAACCCGGGGGGAAGTGGGGGTACCAAAAAGCTGTCCACAACCAGGAAAAAGGGGGGGGAAGGTTACAAAATTTCATAAAAAACAATTTTAATTTAGTGCCCCGAGAGGGGAGAGGAGGGGAGGGGCCATTGGCCTAGTGTGGACGTAGGTGATTTGCCCACATCCCAATTTTCAAAATTTTAAAAGAAAAAAATGCGGGCACAGCCAAAAGGGAGGGGGCACGGAAAATTAAGGACAGATGAAATTTGTGGGAAAACAGGGGAATACGGGGAAAAAAGGGAGCCCGGAAGAAAAGAAAGAGATTGGGGGATTGATGAGTTGTGGGTTTCCCAGTGAAAAACGTGTTTTTGTGAAAACCCGTTAGTGATTCAGCGATTTTTCGGGGTTAATGGAAAACAGTTTAATTTCGTGAAGAAGCGGGAGCATCGGAAGGCATTTTGAGCGCTTGAGCGGGAAAACCCCGAAAGTCTGTCAGGTAAAGGTACCCCAAGCCTTTTTTTTGGGTTTTTTGTTTAAAAAGGGAGCTGGGGGTTTGGGCCCCGAATTTCTGATTTCTGGGGGGTTTTTAAACCCCGCTCTGGGGAGCTGAATATCATTCTTTGAGCAATTAAAAACATTTAAAATAAAAGGGGAGGGGTTAAGTGGAGGGACAACATTGGGAGGGCTCTGGCGCGGTGTTAGGTCAGCCAAAATTTCACTAACATAGGGTTTTTTCCAGTTTAAAAAAGTAAAATAAGGCCTTTTGGTGTTTATGAGTACAAATTTTACAGGTCAAACGTACATAGGAAAGGCATGAGAACCTAAGATTAAACCCCCAAAAAAGGGGCTGACAGCATAAAATTATTTCATTTAAATAAAGGTAGCGAGGGGACAAAAGCCGGCCCCGTGGGGGGAAAAAAGGGGTGCCCAAAGCAGCCTTTTTCCGGCCCTTCCCCTAACCCCCCCCCCCCCCCCCCTCCGGCCCTTTTTTCTTCTCTGTCGTCTTTCTTCTCTCTCTCTCTCTCTCTCTCTCTCTCTCTCTCTCCTCTCTCCTCTCTTCTCTCTCTCTTCTTTCTCTCTTTTTTCTTTTTTCTCTTTCTTTTTCTCTCTCTTTTTTACTTCTTTTTTTTTTCTCTCTCTTTTTTTTTCTCTCTTTCTCTCTCTCTCTTTTTTTTTTTTATCTCTTTCCCCTTTTCTTTCTCTCTCCCCTTTTCTCCTCCCTTCTTTTTCAAAATAACAATTTTTTCTCTCTTTTCTTCCCCTCCACCTTTTTATTTCATCTTTTTTTCATCCTTTCCCCCCCTATCTCCCCCCCTTTCCAGTGGTTTCCCCCCCCCACCATCAAGCAAGCGGACACACATGCCATGTACACAAAATGCCCACGCAAACATAAACAAAACGCAAAACCAAAGGCTTTCAAAAACCACCCCAAAGGGGAAATATTTGGGGGGAGTGACCATAACACCGGAAAACCCCCCCCTTTCCCCCAGAGGAAACGCAACCAAATAACTGTTGCAGATATGGGCGCCTGGCAATTGAGTTTTGTGTTCCCATTCCTTAGTAAGGAATCGTTCAAGACACTGTACGCTGTGTACATCAGGCCCATACTGAAGTATGCAGCACCAGCATGGACCCCACACCTTGTCAAGCACGTCAAGAAATTAGACAAAGTACAAAAGTTTGCAACAAGGCTAGTTCCGGAACTTAGTGGAATGTCCTACTAAGAAATGTTGAGGGAAATCGGAGTGACGACACTAGAGGACAGGAGGGCCAGGGGAGACATGATAACAACATACAAAATACTGCATGGAATAGACAAGGTGGACAGAGACAGGATGTTCCAGAGAGGGGACACAGAAACAAATGGTCACAATTGGAGGCTGGCGACTCAGACGAGTTACAGGGATATTAGGAAGTACTTCTTCAGTTACAGAGTCGTCAGGAAGTGGAATAGTCTAGCAAGTGATGTAGTAGAGGCAGGAATCATACATAGCTTTATGATGAGGTATGACAAAGCTCTGGAAGCAGAGAGAGAGAGGATCTAGTAACCACAATTAGGTGAGTACACACACACACACACACACACACACACACACACACTGTCCCCCTCTTTCACTCTCCCCTTCCGTTTTACACTCCCGTCTTATCACTTTCTCTCTCTCTCTCTCTCCCTTTCCCCACTCTCTCTCCCCTCCCCACTCTCCCCCTCGCTTTTACACTCCCACATCCCATTCCATCAATTTCCCTTTCTCTCTCTCTGTCTCTCTCTGTCTCTCTCTGTCTCTCTCTCTCTCTCTCTCTCTCTCTCTCTCTCTCTCTCTCTCTCTCTCTCTCTCTCTCTCTCTCTCTCTCTCTCTCTCTCTCTCTCTCTCTCTCATTACAGACATAACATCAGGAACTTATTCATCAGGCACAGACAAGGGGCCTGGAGGGAGCATAGAAGCTGTACTAGATGCATGGTCCCTATCAGATCCATGTGGGACCAACACAAAGACGAGGAGCACCCTAGGAACAAATGAGAGGCCTCTAGACAATGAAGGAGCTATGATATATGCTGAGACTCTAAGAGACACCTGCAGGGGCCAGGAACAGCTGAGCAGAAATGATAAACAACTGAGCATAGGGACCTCAGCCAGCGAAGGGATTGAAGGAAGGGATGCTGCAATGGAAGGAACTAAAATACCTCAGAGGAAGCAATGGGAGACACAGTAGAAGGACAAAAGGGTGAGATCAGTTTTTGTCTATGGGCTCCAGGAAGTCGAAGGGGCAACCTATGATGAAACAAAACAGGAGAAGGTATCATGGAAACAATAGGTGAGGGCGACATGACCCAGGTGACAAATTTTCAGAGAATTCGGTGGTTTGTATGATGACAGAATCGGCTTCTCAAAGTAATTTTCAAGGCAGAATCAACTCGAACCATGATCCTGCAGGAGAAAGCACGACTGAGAGACAAACCAGAGCACCAGAGTGTGTACTTCGATCGAGACACAACACAAGAGGAAAGGATGATACTGAAAGAGAGAGTACAAAAACTAAAGGAGGAACGAGAGGAAATGACAAAGATGAGCAGAAGAACCCTGACAAAGGTGGAAGGGCAAATACATCCTCCAGAAACACCTGCAGAAGGACTTCAACCGCGACAACCCCAAGGCAGCTGAACAATCTAAATCGACACTCACATATTGATCCCTCTGTCCCCACCCCCCACACCACAAACCCCACCCCTACAACAACCCCCTATGGGAACTCTCACAAAATCCCCACCCCCACCGCCCTAAACTACAGACCAGTGTCACTGATGTGTATAGTATGCAAAGTCATAGAGAAGATTATCAGGAGGAGAGTAGTGGAGCACCTGGAACGGAAAAAGATTATAAACGACAACCAGCATGGATTCATGGAAGGCAAATCCTGTGACACAAACCTTCTGGAGTTTTATGATAAGGTAACAGAAGTAAGACATGACAGAGAAGGGTGGGTTGATTGTCTTTTCCTGGTCTGCAGGAAGGTCTTTGACAGTGCCTCAAAAGAGATTAGTGTAGAAGCTAGAGGATCAGGTGTGTATAACAGGAAAGGCACTGCAATGGATCAGAGAATACCTGACAGGGAGGCATCAACGAGTCATGGCACGTGATGAGATATCACAGTGGGTGCCTGTGACGAGCAGAGTCCCACAAGGGTCAGTCCTAGTACCAGTGCTATTTTTGATATATGTGAATGACATGATGGAAGGGATAGACTCAGAAGTGTCCCTGTTTGCAAATGATGTGAAGTTAATGAGGAGAATCAAATCAGCTGAGGATCAGGCAGGACTACAAAGAGACCTGGTCAGGCTGAACACGTGGCACAGCAACTGGCTTTTCGAATTCAACCCCCCAAAATGCAAAGTCAAGAAGATTTGGGAAAGGCAAAGAAGACGGCAGACAGTGTATAGGCTAGGTGGCCAAAGACTGCAAACCTTACTCAAGGAGAAAGATCTTGCGATGAGCATAACACCAAGCACGTCTCCAGAAGCACACATCAACCAGATAACTGCTGCAGCATATGGTCGCCTGGCAAACCTGAGAATAGTGTTCCGATACCTTAGTGAGGAATATTTTAAGACACTGTACACTGTGTACGTCTGGCCCATGCTGGAGTATGCAGCATCAGTTTGGAACCCACACCTGGTCAAGCACATCAAGAATTTAGAGAAAGTGCAAAGGTTTGCAACAAGGTTAGTTCCGGAGCTCAGGAGTATGTCCTACGAATAAAGGTTGAGGAAAATCATCCTGACGACACTGGAGGACAGGAGGGTCAGGGGAGACATGATAACGACATACAAATTTATAAAGTGGACAGAGACAGGATGTTCCTGAGAGGGGACATAAAAACAAGCGGTCACAATTAGAAGCTGAAGACTCAGACGAGTCACAAGGATGTTAGGAAGTATTTCTTCAGTCATAGAGTTGTCAGGAAGTGGAATAATCTAGCAAGTGATGTAGTGGAGGCGGGAACCATACATAGCTTTAAGACGAGGTATGACAGAGCTCAGGGAACAGAGAGAGAGTTGACCTAGTATCGATCAGTGAAGAGGTGGGGCCAGGAACTGAGCCTCTACCCCTGCAACCACAATTAAGTGAGTACACACTCATTTAAACAATTAAACATTTTTACTCAAACACACACACACACACACACACACACACACACACACACACACACACACACACACACACACACACACAACTGAGCAACCTATACTACAACCCACTCACTGTTCCCTCTGCCACCAACCCCATATCAAAAACCTCACCCCAACAGCTGTCCCTTATGGGCATTCTGACCCCACCCCCATCATCACAAACCCCACCAACACCACAGCCACATATAGGCCCCACCAAGGCTCTCACTCCCCCAACCCCAATATTCTTGCATGACCACAATGATAGAAAAGAAACTGAAAGTTTGGTACACAAACGCGGATGGAATAATGAATAAACATGAGGAGTGGAACGAAAGAATCAGTGAAAAATCCCAGACATCATAGCAGTCACAGAAACAAAACTCGCTGAGACAATAACAGACACAATCTTCCCAACGGGATATCAGATCCTGAGGAAAGATAGAAGGAGTAGAGGGGGAGGAGGGGGTTGCACTGCTCATAAAACACCGATGGGGATTTGAGGAAATGGAAGGCATGGACATGATTGGAGAAAGAGACTACATTGTAGGTACAATTCAGTCCGGAGAACATAAAGTAGTCATTGGAGTGATGTATAACCCACCACAGAACTGTAGGAGGCCAAGAGAGGAGTACGAAGAAAACAACAGGGTGATGGTGGACACACTGGCTGAGGTGGCAAGAAGAGCTCACTCGAGCAGAGCAAAGTTACTGGTAATGGGCGATTTCAACCACAGGGAGATCGACTGGGAAAACCTGGAGCCACATGGGGGTCCCGAAACATGGAGAGCCAAGATGATGGATGTGGTACTTGAAAACCTCATGCATCAACATGTCAGGGACACAACCAGAGAGAGAGGGGAGGATGAGCCAGCAAGACTGGATCTTGTGTTCACCCTGAGCAGTTCAGACATTGAGACATCACTTACGAGAGGCCCCTTGGAGCTAGCGATCACGTGGTTCTGAGTTTTGATTATATAGTAGAGTTACAAGTGGAGAAGGTAACAGGAACTGAAGGGGACAGGCCAAAAATATAAAAGGGGGGACTACACAGGTATGAGAAACTTCTGCAGGAGGTTCAGTGGGACAGGAGAAATGGTAGGAAAATCAGTAAACGAAATGATGGAATATGTGGCAACAAAGTACAAGGAGGCAGAGGAAAATTTTGTTCCCAAGGGAAACAGAAATAATAGGAAGACCAAAACGAGTACTTGGTTTACCCGAAGGTGTAGGGAGGCAAAAACTAAGTGCAACAGAGAATGGAAAAGGTACAGGAGGCATAGGACCCAGGAAAACAAGGAGATTAGTAGAAGAGCCAGAAACGAGTATGCACAGATAAGGAGGGAGGCCCAGCGACAGTATGAAAACGACATAGCATCGAAAGTCAAATCTGACCCGAAACTGCTGTATAGCCACATTAGGAGGAAGACAACAGTCAAGGACCAGGTGATAAGGCTGAGGAAAGAAGGTGGAGAACTCACAAGAAACGATCAAGAGGTATGTGAGGAGCTCAACACGAGATTTAAGGAAGTATTTGCAGTAGAGACAGGAAGGACTCTGGGGGGACAGACCAGATGGGGACACCAGCAAGGAATACACCAACAAGTGTTGGACGACATACATACAGATGAGGAGGAGGTGAAGAAACTGCTAAGGGACATCGATACCTCAAAGGCAATGGGACCGGACAACATCTCCCCGTGGGTCCTTAGAGAGGGAGCAGATATGTTGTGCCTGCCACTTACCACAATCTTCAACACGTCCCTGGAAACTGGGCAACTACCTGAGGTATGGAAGACGGCAAATGTAGTTCCCATTTTTAAAAAAGGAGACAGAAAAGAGGCACTAAACTATAGACCTGTGTCATTGACGTGTATAGTATGCAAAATTATGGAGAAGATTATCAGGAGGAGATTAGCAGAATGAAAGGGGGATATAACCAAACACGGATTGGAAAGGAATCCTGGACAAACCCGATTTTTATGAAAAATAAAAAAAGAAAACCCGGGGGAAGGGGGCGGGGTTCACCTTTTGGACCAAGAACCTTTGCAATTTTTGGATATGAGAACGACATGGGGAAAAAGGAAGGGATGAATTCAGGTCCTGGGGGGGAAAGAGTAAGGTAAATTGAGATAAATACCTTGAGAGGGGGCCCAGGGGCCCCAAAGGACCTGAAGGGAATTGGAAGACTTGGAAGGGTTTAGCCAAATGCCCTTTTGAATTTAATTAAATGAGGTTTTAAAGTAGGGGAGGTTCAAAAAAGACCACAACGGTAAGCTGGTGGCCAAAGGTTTTCCAAACCTCCAAAGAAGTCTTGGTGGGAAAAGGGTAAAAACCACCGAGATGTTTTCCGCGCAAACCTCAAAAAGGAAAAAATTTGGGGTGAGATAACCCGGAAAACTGGAACAACATTCGAACCTTGGAAGGGCGTCAAAGAAAAAAACTGTACCTTAGTAAGGAATCGTTAAGACAGTCCCGGGGGGGGTTGGTTTTTGGAACCCCCCACTTGAAAAGCACGTAAAGAAACAAAAGAAAGTACAAAGGTTTGCGACAAGGATTAGTCCCAGAGCAAAGGGGGAAGTTATGAAAAAGTTTAAAGGGGAAATCGGCCTGACGCATGGAGGAAGAGGGTCAGGGGAGACATATAACGACAATAAAATACTGCGGGGAAAGACAAGGTGGACAAAGACAGGATGTCCAGGGGGGGGACACAGAAACCGAGCCAAAATTTGGAAGTTGAAGACAAAAATGATAAAGGAGATTTTAGAAGTATTTCTCAGTCATAGAGTTGAAGACAGTGGAATAGCCTAGAAAATGACGTAGGGAGGCAAAAACCATACACATTTTTAAGACGGGTTTTGATAAAGCGCATGGGGGGGGGAGAGGAGGGCCCAGTAAAACCCGGTGAAGAGGCGGGGCCGGGACTAAGCTCGACCCCTACAACCAAAATGGGAGAAAAAGGTATACACACACACACACACTGGTCATGAAGAGACCAGGTACGACGAATAAAATGCAAAGTCATAGAAAAATCAGGAGGGAGGGGTGGAGCCCTGAAAACATAAGCTTATAAACGACACCACAGGGTTTTCACGGAAGGGAAAAAACCCCCCCCCCTTGTCACAAACCATGGGATTTACGACAGGGTAACGAAGTAAGACAAGAAGAGAAACGGGTAAATGCATTTTCTTGACTGCAAGACCTTCGACACAGTTCCTGGAAAGGGGGTAATACAAAAGCAAAGGGGACGGGCCCAAAAAAAGGGGAAAGTACGCAATGAATCAGAAAATTAACAGGAGGCAACAACAGTCAGGGTAATGACGAGTGTCTGAGGGGCCCCTCCACGAGAGGATGAAAGTGAGATATACCCCCTGGGGGGTGCCCCAAGAGACTGCAGGGGGAATAGTCCTAAAAGGGGTCCCAAAAAAAGAATGCAGTAGAATAGCCCGAGGGGGTGCCACAAGAGACACGCAGTGAGAATAGCCCTGGGGGGGGGCCACAAAGAGATCAGTGGGATTCCCCTTTGGGGGGGTGCCAAAAGGAAAACTGCAGTGAGTTGCCCTGGGGGGGACAAGGAGACTGCAGTGAGATTAGCCCTGGGGGGGTCCACGAGGAGCGGGGGATAACCCTGACGGGGTCCCCAAAAGAGGACTGCAGTGAGATTAGCCCTAGGGGGTGCCAAAGAGAGACAGCAGTGAGATATAACCCCCGGGGGGGTCCCCAAAAAGAGATCGTGTTTAAAAACAACGTAGCGGGATTTAAAACTTACTACTTATTATCTTCTTAAACCAACACAAAATGTAAATTTTTCTTAATTTCTTTAAATCTTGAAAATAACATTATCCCCAGTAGTCCAGTATATTAAACGATTTACGTGGCTGCTAAAGAGGATAGATTTAATCTTCTTTGCCCGGTAAAGGTTTTCAAACCCAAATTTAAAATTTCCGGGAGTGGCACAATTTTTAAAATCTGCATTACTCCTATTAATAATATTTTTCCTTTGGAACCCGTAAACAAAAAGGAAATTCTTACCCAAATAAAACTGTTTCTATCCTTTACAGTAACAGAAATCACGTGTATATAACGAACATGCATAGGGGTAAATTTTCGTCAACCAAATTTTCCTTCTCCGTTATAAAAAATTTTTCCATCTTGATTTACCCACAGCTCTTTTTTCTATATAAAAAGCGGATTACAAATATGGAAGGATCAATTTGGGGAGATTTAGAGAGGAAAGGGTTTAAAAAACCCACCGCTTTCCCTCCCAGCCGTTCATCCCTATTCATTTGCCTAATGAGATTACGGGAACATACCCACACCTGGAAAATTTCTTTTACGCTTTTTTTTAACTCCCAAATTTTAAATTTTGAAATAAACCCAAAATTTTTTTGGAGATATTTTATTTTGTTACTTCACTAGATAATATTGATTTTCCTTGTATTTCTCAAAAACCTTTGCAATATACAGATGAATTTATTTAACAACACCAGTCATAATAACTAAGTTCAACCAATTCCTTCGGGGAATAACTTTTTCCTCAAAAACCTATTTGGATGTTTTTAAAGCCATTTAATTTAATTTCCTTCATTCAGAGCTAATAATCTTTTTGCCCTTCTTTTAAAAAAATACTGCATGTTTTGTGAAGCTTATCACTTAATAATTGTTGTAATACATAAGCGGAAACCCACCATTTTTTGCGAAAACTTTGGCAAAAAATGGGGTTTGTTTTTTTTTCCATTATTTAAAAAATTTAAATTCTTCCAATTGCCATGGGGTCTTCACTGTCTAAATTTGCTTTATGTATCTAGGTATTCTCAATAAACATGGGTGCAAAAAGGGGGTAAAACATACTTGGGAAATCGAAAGCTTGCCTCTTTAACTTTCCGCTGTACAAGCACTTGTTGCTCAAAGTACTTTTACACCAGAAAATCCTTAGTACTTTCCTCTTCATTAAGAAAAAATTTTTAATCCTCTTTTCCCTTTTTTAAAAAGTTTTTCCCTTTAATGAAAAACAAAGTTCCTTCTCGACTCTTGTCCTGTCTTGCCTTCACATTTTTATCTATTTATAAAAAATTTTTTTAGACAACAAACTTCTTACCAAAGTTATGTAGAGTCAACAAAATTTCATTTTTTTTCTTTTAAAAAAAAGAGTATTTTGGCAGCTTTTAAAATTAGTTATTTAAAAAAGAAAAACAAAAAATTTCATTGCTTTTAAGCATTTCTTTACGGAGAGGTTTGTGGGGTCTTGATTCTTCTCCCCAATTTTTTTGGTTTTTTTGTGGGGGTGGGGGGGGGGAGGTCGGGAAAAATTTTTTAGTCTAAAAAACCCTTTCTCAAAATTTTTCCATGGTAAATAATGTAATCTATAACACATAGGAAAACAAAAAGTAGATCATTCACAAACGTAGGTCTAACACCTCCCCCCCCCATGTTTAACAGAACGAAATTTTAAGCAGGTTTAATAATATTATAATAAAAAAAAAGGAGCGCTAAACCAAAAGGGCCGTCAGCGGCGGTTTAGTAGCCGTGCTTACAAGTACATCACCCGTTTTTTGACACAATATGATGATTTAAACGTTACAGATGTGTGGGGCATTTCTCTGGGCCTGAGGAAATTACTTTATCTGAAGGGGTGGCGCAAACATATGAAAATTTTAAACCCTTTAAATTTTTTGTTGTATAAAAAATTTCCCAAGGGGGAATTCCGCCCTTCCCCCAGGGGTTGCCAAGAAATTCCTTAGAAAATTTGGTATTGTTATATCCCCTGTGTAATATTATTTTTTTATTTTTAATCAATATTATTTTAACAAAATTGTACAGTAGTGTGTGACAACTATTTTGGAAACTACGATGAGGATGTCCCTAAGAGGCGAAAAAAGATGGGGAAATAAACAATTGTTGGATCCTTTGTTTAGGGAAGAATCTTAAAGGAATTTAAAATAAACCTTTATTATTAAAGTGTTACTTGGGGTGAAAACCCTTTGCTACAAAATTATGAAAAGTGGTGACATGGATGATATATGAACAAATTGAAGGAGATATTTTATTTAAAAGACTGGGATGAAACTGGGGTTGAGTCCTGAGGGCCCCGTGGATTAAACCATGACTTATTTCAACGGTTTTATACTTGCTAAAACATTTTTTTAATGAGCAAGTTACTCTTGGAAACATTTGAAGAAACCTTGTGTGAAAAAATAACCCTTATGTTAAATTTTTAAATTTAAAATGGGGAAAAATATTTGTAAAATGTTTTCTGAAAAAATAAGCAATATTTAAGTCCGGGAAATAAAATCACATGACTTTTGCTTTTTATCAAAAAAATTTAAATTTGAATAGTTAAGGGACAAGAAACGAATCTTAGAGTTATAAATTTTTTAAGATTTTTTTAAAATTATAGAAAAAACCTGATGGTGACATCGCGGATGGACCAGGAAATTTTGAATCACTGGGAAAACAACAAGTTTGAACTTGAGAGTGTTTCCAAAAAAGTGTTAAGTAAGAAAAAAATTTTTTGGAAAAAAAAGTATTAGTAACCATGTTTATTTAGAATTTTTATTAATTAAAAGAAATATAAAAAATCTCACGAGGAAAATATCGCTATGTTGACTCACATATTATGTTCAGTGATCTTAAAATATTAAACGGGGGGGGCAGACGCTGAGGTCATGGTCCCTGCGTCATCCTTCCTACCCCCTGGGAGTTGCGTGGGCTGTTACCAAGCACCATGGCTTGTTTTTAGTGTTTCAGAACTCAGGTTCAATGTTGAAAAAGGAGATTCTACTTCTTTAGGAGGAAAATAAGGGGTGAAGTTCGCATAGATGAGTTTGGAGCGAGTGTGAGAAGGATTTAGCTGGTAAGGAAGGAATTGGGCGCCAGCACTGAAGTGGCAAACCCTTTAAGTGGCAAGTGGTTCACAGTTCAGGAAGAAGGAAAATGAGGAGAGTTAATAGAGAAGAGTGAAAGGGGAGGAAATCGATTCTCTGTTTTCCAAACGAGTTATTCAGTGATTTTGAGGTTGAAGGTACAACTATTCCCCTCTAATCAAGGTAAAGGATATTTTAATAGTAGGCGATTCTCAGGGAAGATTATGGACCGTGAAATTTTTTTTAACAAGACAAAAAAGGTCAGACAGGGAGTGTGCCTTCCCGGGGCTGGTGTTGGGCATGTCAGCAGGGGTTTGGGTAATATTATGGCGGTAATGGGAACAAACCCCTTATCTGTCTTAGTGCGGGGGTAATACATTGGGAAGGGCAGGAGAGAGGAGCTGCTGGAAAGTCAGGTCACCCAAAAAGTATTAGGGTTTATGGAGGGATCCCAGTCAATGTAGCATCTTTCCTACAAAGGGAGTGGGCAAAGAATGGATGTCTAACGCAATTGGAAAAAATTTCGGCTAACAGGTACTCCAAAGGGAATTGAAATCCCCCTTTATTTATAACTGGGGACCCATTCTTTGGGAAAAGTGATATGTAGCAAGGTGGGGTTCATCTCTCTGGGGAGGATGGTTGCATTAGCCAATTCAATTTGGGGGGAATTGATGACTTGTTAGGAATTTAAACGATAGATTTTGAGGTATGGTTTTTTGTGGGAAAAAATCAGGTTTCGATTAGGGGTTAAAAACAGCAGTTATTACCAGGATACCCCGGGATATGTTTTTAAAAACAATTTCAAATAAAATTTTCTATAATGGCAAAACACTTTTATCAACAAAAGAGAAAAAGTAGAGGGCAACGAGGACTAGCCCCCTTAAGGTTTACTAACAAAAGTAGAAGTCTAAAAATAAGATAGATGACTAAGATTACTTGGAAATGTAGGGAATATAGATTTATTGGTATAACAGAGACCTGGTTTAACCCGAAAGAAGGAAATGCCCTTTTGAAGAAAATACAGGGTTATAAAGATTTTCCACACTGTAGGGTCAACAGGAAGGGTGGGGGGGGACGTGACAAAAATAATTTTGGGTGTCATTTTTGGCCCCCCAAAACCTTTATAGGAGGGCAGTAACTGTTAGGGACGAAAAATTCATAAAGGGATCTAGATAGAAAAAAAGTTGTGATAATGGGAGATTTTTTAAATTTAGACAAATTGATTGGGAAAAATATGATGGGAAATTTTGAGTCTAGGACTTTCTTCAAACGATTCGGGTTGCTTTTTTTGAACAGGTTGTGAGAGAAACAACTAAGGGAAACAATCTGCTTGACTTGGTTCTTGCCAAAAAAGATTCACAATTAATAATTTGAGGTTAAAGTGAGCTTGGGGAAAATGATCACAAATCACTTATTTCAATAATCATGGGTTTCATAGATAACTGCAATCAAAACTCTGTCCCAATTTGCATAGCCGCTTTTTGGGACTGAAAAATTACCGGGTGGGCAAATTGGGATGTCCGCAGGGGCCCGGGAGGGGGCCTTGATTGCCAATAGAGTTTTTCAGGCAAAATTCTAGGCCCAGACAACTTTTGTTCCGGTAGGGGAAAAAATCTAAAAAAAAAGATTCCGAAAGGGTAACAATAGTTAAAACATCTTTTGGTAAAAGAGAGGCATATAAAGGCCCTTCAAAAATGGGTGGGCATTAAGAAATCAAAAATTTAAATAAAAGGGGGAAATAAAAAAGGAAAAAGGAAAGCAAAAAAAAATTATGAGGCTAAGGCAAGGGGTTTTAAAGACTAACCCAAAAAGGTTCTTCAGGGTTTCAGAAGTAAGATTAGGGGCAAATTGACCCACTTAAATAAATCTGGTCAATCGTGCGTGATAAGGAAATGTGAAATTTTCAGTACCTACTTCCTCTCGTTTTCCCACAGGGAAAAAACTAGCGATATTCTGAAAAATAATAAATTTTAGAAAGGATAAATAAAAATATGTACAATTACGTAACTAGTAAAATTTCCCCAGACAAATAGAGAAACTAAAACCTAACAAATCCCCAGGCCCTGATGAAATGTTTGCAAGGGTGTTAAATGAATGTAAAGAGGAATTTAGCATACCATTGGCTAATCTTTTTAACATATCACTACAAACTGGCATAGTGCCTGATAAGTGGAAAATGGCAAATGTAATACCTATTTACAAGGCAGGTGACAGGTCCTTGGCTTCGAACTATAGACCAATAAACCTTACCTCCATAGTGGGAAAATTTATGGAATCAATAATTGCCGAAGCAATTCGTAGCCATCTTGACATGCACATATTGATTAATGAATGTCAACAGGGTTTTACAAAGGGGCGTTCCTGTCTTACGAATTTACTAACTTTTTTCACTAAGGTGTTTGAGGAGGTAGATTATGGTAATGAATATGATATTGCGTATATGGACTTCAGTAAGGCTTTCGATAGAGTTCCTCACCAGAGGCTATTGAGGAAAATTAAGGCACACGGAATAGGAGGAGAATTTTTTTCCTGGGTAGAGGCATGGCTGACAAATAGACAGCAGACAGTTTGCATAAATAGGGAGAAATCAGAATGGGGGCACGTCACAAGCGGTGTTCCTCAGGGGTCAGTGTTGGGCCCGTTGTTGTTCACAATTTACATAAACGAAATAGATGAGGGAATAAACAGCGACATAAGCAAATTTGCTGATGACACCAAAATAGGCCGTCCAATTCATTGTAATGTGGACACTAGAGCACTCCAGGATGATTTGTTTAGACTGATGCAATGGTCGGAGAAGTGGCAGATGCAGTTTAATATTGACAAATGCAAAGTTCTAATTGTTGGACAGTTAAATAACCATGCCACATATAAACTAAATAATGTAGATCTTAATACTACTGATGACGAAAAGGATTTAGGAGTTCTGGTTAGCGGTAAACTAAAACCAAGACAACAGTGCATTAGTGCTCGCAATAAAGCTAACAGATTTCTTGGCTTCATATCTAGAAGTATAGATAATAGAAGTCCTCAGGATGTTCTTCAACTCTATATATCCTTGGTTAGGCCTCATTTAGACTATGCTGCTCAGTTCTGGTCACCGTATTACAGAATGGATATAAATGCTCTGGAACACTTACACAGGAGGATGACAAAGATGATCCCATGTATCAGAAATCTTCCCTATGAGGATAGACTGAGGGCACTGAATATGCACTCTCTCGATAGGAGTAGAATTAGGGATTATATGATCGAGGAGTATAAATGGAAAACGGAAATAAATAAAGGGAATGTAAATAGCGTGCTCAAAATTTCCAGCCAAGACAAGACTCATACCAATGGTTTCAAATTGGAAAAATTCAGATTCAGGAAGGATATAGGAAAACACTGGTTTGGTAATAGAGGTTGAGGATGAGTGGGACAAACTCCCGGGTACAGTTATTCAGGCTAAAACGTTGTGTAGTTTTAAAAATAGGTTAGATAAATACATGAGTGGGTGTGGGTGGGTGAGTTGGACCTCACTAGCTTGTGCTGCTGGGTCTGGTACAGTACTCCATCCTTGAGTGGAGGTGACCAGAATGGGTGGGTCATTGGGTTTATCCGGGGGGGAGACATGAACCTGCTCCGCATGGGTCAGTAGGCCTGTTGCAAGGTTCCTTCTTTCTTATGTTTTTATGTTTTTAAAACACTGATTGGCTTTATATGAGTGTAGTAACATAAGAGTTCGGGCTACAAAAATAAACAAAACTTTCATCTTTACTATAACAATACTTGATATAAAAACAATCTTTGGTATAGATGTTCCCTACAATAATAAATAATCTTTAGTATAACAACATTTGATATAAAAACATACATATATATAAATATATATATTAATATATATATATATATATATATATATATAATATATATTATATATATATATATATATATATATATATATATATATATATATCATACGTTAATTATAATTTCCACACGTGTCACCTGACACTCTCAGGGTACAAACGACACCCTTTTCATTGTTATAACACACCTCTACCGTGTCACACGATACCCTTGTCTCTGCATTATAACACACCATCTCTACTGTGTCAACATGACACCTTTTCTCCGTGTAAATCTACACACCTCTACCGTGTCACACGACACTCATATCTCCGTGTTATAACACTCCTTCTCTACTGTGTCCACATGACACCCTTGTCTCTGTGTTAAAACACTCTTTCTCTACTGTATCCACATGACAGGAGGTGTTATGAGTGAGAGTGGAAATCAATATAAATTGATGAAACAGTGAGGGTACTTTTAAAAGATATACGTAAACTTGGAGGTAACCATTGATAACTTCGTTAAAGATTCAAACACATATCGAGTAGTGAGAAATCTTAGTAGTGTTGTTATTATAGGATTGGTATATTCATTCATGAGAGGTTAGCTGTAGTGTGAACAATATGATCACGCCCCTGCACTCGAAAAAAGGTTGTTGTAAGGTTCGAGAAATAGAACATAAGAACATAAGAAAGGAGGAACACTGCAGCAGGCCTATTGGCCCATACTAGCCAGGTCCTTTACAATTCACCCCACTAACGTAACATTTGCCCAACCCAATTTTCAATGCTACCCAAGCAATTAGCTCTGATGTACAAGTCCCACTCAAATCCAACCCCTCCCACTCATGTACTTATCCAACCTAAATTTGAAACTACCCAAAGTCCTAGCCTCAATAACCCAACTAGGTAGACTGTTCCACTCATCAACTACCCTATTTCCAAACCAATACTTTCCTATGTCCTAAGTACAGTGGTTACGTGTACTTAGCTCAGTGGTGACGTGTACTTAGCTCTGTGAAGACCTGTTTGCGCGCACTCTACGAATTGAAGCAAGATGCCCTCCATCGAACAACTTTACCAACAGCTTAAGGAAGAATTGAGGATGGCGAAGATGGAGATTCGGCGACTGACTGAGGAAAACAAGAAGATTCGTAGTGGTCCTCCTGTTTTGAGTCCTCAGGTCAAGAAAGGAAACTGGTCAGTGGCTGGACAGCAGGGAACGAAGTTGACGATCAAGAAGACGAATGGAAATGTAGAAACGATGAAGAAGAAAGAGACTGCTGTGGAAACTGTTGTGGAAACATCTAATGCTTTCTCCGTGCTACCCGATGAATGTGAGTCGACTACTGGGAACGTCACGACGAACGACACCAAGGAAGGTAAGAATATTGTTGTTGTTGGGGATAGCCAAGTTAGGTATATGGATAGGGCGTTCTGCTTGAAGGAAAGGAGTAGGAGACAGAGAGTTTGCTTTCCTTGGGCTGGGATGGAGGATATTGTTAGCCGTCTGGATGATATCATGAGAGGTAATGGGAGCAATCCTATTATCTGTCTCAGTGCTGGAGGCAACGATGTTGGCAGACGTAGGAGTGAAGACCTGATTAGCAGGTATAGGTCAGCAATCGAAATAATTAGGAGGAATGGTGGGAACCCTGTCATATGTGGTATTTTGCCAAGGAGAGGAGTTGGAAATGAATGGTTGTCCAGGGCAATTGGTGTCAATTGCTGGCTGGACAAATACTGTAAGGAAAATGCGGTAACATTCATTGACAACTGGGACCTCTTCTATGGCAGAAATGACATGTATGCCAGGGATGGGGTTCACTTATCTAGGTCTGGGGTGGGAACACTGGCAACTGCAGTGGAGGGAGCTGTTAGGACTTTAAACTAGAAATAGTTAGTGGTATGGGTTTTGGCAGCAAAAGAGTGAAGTCCCAGTGTAGTAATATTATGAGTTATAGGGGAACTAGTAATAAGCAGAACGAGGTGATATTGAAAAGCCAGTGACATGGGTGATAAGGACAGTAATAGGTTTAGTAGAAAAACAGAAATGAGCAGGAAGGGTAGAGAGAAAGGAGAGTCTTCAATGTTTATTATGCTAATATCCTTTAGTGCTAGGAATAAAGATGGACGAGTTGAGATTAGTTGCTAGTGTAGGTAACATGATGTATTTGCTTAACTGGGGACGTGTTTAATTCAAAAAGTCGGATCATGCCTGCGGAATGTCACATTCAGGGTTTTTAATTGCTCCAAGTAGATAGAAGTATCGGGAAAGGGGGTGGGGGTGGCATTGTAGTCCGAGATCGCTTGAACTGTTGCATAAAACGGGTATTAAGTCTGAAGAAACCACATCCCAGAGTCTGTTTGGATAAAATTTTTCAGAGGGGCATGAAAACTGATTTTAGGAGTGATATACCGTCCCCCCAAACTTAGATAGGGACCAAGGGAGACTACTATGGGAGGAAATTGTTAAGGCCCAAGGCACGATAATGTAGTAATTCTAGGGGACTTTAACTTTAGTCATATTGATTGGAATTTTTTTGACTGGGAATTAGAATCATACGACTTCTTAGAAGTAGTTCAGGATTGTTTTTTGAAGCAGTTTTGTGACAGAACCTACAGGGGAAATAACCTGCTTGACTTAGTTCTGGCAAACAATGAAACCCTTTTAATAATTTAGAAATTTCAGAGGAACTGGGTTTCTAGCGACCACAAATCAATTACATTTAGCATTGAATGGAAGTACGAATAGTAGCGATAACTCAGTAACAGTCCAGATTTTCGCTTAGCAGAATACGATGGGCTTAGAGAACACTTATCATCTGTTGACTGGGGTAACGAAGAGAGCTATCCATATGACAGTTTTTTGAACACTATACATGCTGCTCAAAGAACGTTTATCCCCTATAAAGAAATTAGATCAAATTAGAAATGACCCAAAATGGATGAATAATAGGGTCAAATATCTACTATGGCATAAGAAAGGAATTTATAGGCATATCAAAAGAGGTGAGGGTCATCTTATGAATCAGTATATTGACATAAGAGGGACATTAAAAAGGGGATAAGAAAAGCTAAAAGGGACTATGAAATTAAAGTTGCTAGGGATTCTAAAACTAACCCCCAAGAGTTTTTCCAGTTCTACAAGACAAAATTTTGAGATAAGATAGGTCCCCTTAAAAATAACTATGGCAATCTTACTGACAAAGAGAATGAAATTGTGCTCGATTTTAAATAATTATTTTCTCTCAGTTTTACACAGGAAGACACTAACAATATTCCAGTAATTAATGTTTATAGTGGGCTAGAAGAAGATAAATTATGTAACATCACAGTCACTAGTGAAATGGTTGTGAAGCAGATAGACAGACTGAAGCAAAATAAGTCGCCGGGTCCTGATGGGGTTTTTTTTCAAGGGTTCTTAAGGAATGCAAAATGGAAGTCTGTAAACCATTAACTAATATTTTAATTGATCTCTTCAAACAGGTGTAGTGTCTGATTATGTGGAGTGGCTAATGTAATTCCTATTTTTAAACAGGGAACAAGTCGTTACCGTCAAATTACCGCCCAATAAGCCGGACCTAAATTTTTGGGCAAATCACTAGAGTCAATTATAGCTGAGATTATAAGAAGCCATCTCGATAAGCATAGCTTGATTAATGATACTCAGCATGGATTAACAAGAGGCCGGTCTTGTCTAACTAATTTATTAACTTTTTTCATAAAGTTTTTGAGGCTGTTGACCACGATAAAAAATTTGATATTATTTACTTAAATTTTAGGTAAGGCTTTTGATAGAGTTCCGCACCATAGACTGTTAAAGAAAGTGGCAGCTCATTTCATTGGGGGGGAAAAGTGCTCTCGGGATCGAGTCATGGGTCACTGAAGGAAGCAAAAGAGTGTCCATAAATGGGGTTTAAATCCGAGTGGGGATCGTAACAAGTGGCGTTCCACAGGGATCAGTCTTGGGCCCGTTGTTGTTTATAATATATATCAATGACCTTGATGAGGGAATTACTAGTGATATGAGAAAATTCGGGCCCAAACACAAGATAGGTAGGTAATTGAAATTTAAACGTAGATGTTAGGGAACTTCAGGAGGATTTATACAAACTCTATTCTTGGTCAGAAAAGTGGCAGATGCAGTTCAATGTAGATAAAAGCAAGGTTCTGAAGCTCGGGAGTGCCCATAAACATAGTACTTATAAGTTAAATGATGTAGAACTTAGCCATACAGATTGCGAAAAGGACTTGGGGGTTATGGTGAGTAGCAGCCTTAAACCAAGACAGCAGTTTGTAGATGAATGGTTCAGAGAACCGACATGTTGATAAATTAGACACATGTGCAACTCTTGGGTATCTTTATTGAGGAAACGTTTCGCCACACAGTGGCTTCATCAGTCCATACGTAGGAGAAACTTGAAGAACAGGAGGAGAATGTGGTAATCAGTCCCTCAACCTTGAGTCGATGTGTTCAGTCCATCAATCTTGAATAGAATACGGCATATGAGCGGAGAAGCAGCTTATAAACCGTATGGTAGGAGAGGTGCAGCAGTCATAGGCGGTGTTACATTTGTTCAATGTGGAATTAGGTCGTGCCCAAGAATTAGGCAAGCGAAGAATTCCAAAGTATTAAGATCCCAAGAAGTTGCAGAGTCTGACAGGTTTGTAGATGAATGGTTCAGAGAACCGACATGTTGATAAATTAGACACATGTGCAACTCTTGGGTATCTTCGCTTGCCTAATTCTTAGGCACGACCTACTTCCACATTGAACAAATGTAACACCACCTATGACTGCTGCACCTCTCCTACCATACGGTTTATAAGCTGCTTCTCCGCTCATATGCCGTATTCAGTTCAAGATTGATGGACTGAACACATCGACTCAAGGTTGAGGGACTGATTACCTCATTCTCCTCCTATTCTTCAAGTTTCTCCTACGTATGGACTGATGAAGCCACTGTGTGGCGAAACGTTTCCTCAATAAAGATACCCAAGAGTTGCACATGTGTCTAATTTATCAACATGTCGGTTCTCTGAACCATTCATCTACAAACCTGTCAGACTCTGCAACTTCTTGGGATCTTAATACTTAGGAATTCTTCGCTTGCCTAATTCTTGGGCACTACCTACTTCCACATTGAACAAATGTAACTCCACCTATGACTGCTGCACCTCTCCTACCATACGGTTTATAAGCTGCTTCTCCGCTCATATGCCGTATTCTATTCAAGATTGATGGACTGAACACATCGACTCAAGGTTGAGGGACTGATTACCTCTTTCTCCTCCTGTTCTTCAAGTTTCTCCTACGTATGGACTGATGAAGCCACTGTGTGGCGAAACGTTTCTTCAATAAAGATACCCAAGTGTTGCACATGTGTCTAATTTATCAACATGTCGGTTCTCTGAACCATTCATCTACAAACCTGTCAGACTCTGCAACTTCTTGGGATCTTAATACTTAGGAATTCTTCGCTTGCCTAATTCTTGAGCACGACCTACTTCCACATTGAACAAATGTAACACCACCTATGACTGCTGCACCTCTCCTACCATACGGTTTATAAGCTGCTTCTCCGCTCGTATGCCGTATTCTATTCAAGATTGATGGACTGAACACATCGACTCAAGGTTGAGGGACTGATTACCTCATTCTCCTCCTGTTCTTCAAGTTTCTCCTACGTATTGGATGATGAAGCCACTGTGGGGGCGAAACGTTTCCTCATAAGTACCCAAAAGTTGCACATTGTCTATTTTTTCAAAATGTGGTTCTTGAAAACCCTTATCTACAAAACCCGTCAGATCTGCAACTTCTTGGTTTAATACTTTGGAATTTTTCGCTTGCCCAATTCTTGGCAGACCTACTTCCACATTGAACAAATGTAACCCACCATGACGCTGCACCCCTCCTACCATAGGTTTTAAGCTGCTTCTCCGCTCATATTTCCCTATTCTATTCAAGATTGATGGACTGAACACATCGACTCAAGGTTGAGGGAATGATTACCTCATTCTCCTCCTGTTCTTCAAGTTTCTCCTACGTTGGGGCTGATGAAGTCACTGTGTGGCGAAACGTTTCCCCATTAAAAAATACCCAAGAGTTGCACATGTGTCTAATTTATCAACATGTCGGTTCTCTGAACCATTCATCTACAAACCTGTCAGACTCTGCAACTTCTTGGGATCTTAATACTTAGGAATTCTTCGCTTGCCTAATTCTTGAGCACGACCTACTTCCACATTGAACAAATGTAACACCACCTATGACTGCTGCACCTCTCCTACCATACGGTTTATAAGCTGCTTCTCCGCTCATATGCCGTATTCTATTCAAGATTGATGGACTGAACACATCGACTCAAGGTTGAGGGACTGATTACCTCATTCTCCTCCTGTTCTACAAGTTTCTCCTACGTATGGACTGATGAAGTCACTGTGTGGCGAAACGTTTCCTCAATAAAGATACCCAAGAGTTGCACATGTGTCTAATTTATCAACATGTCGGTTCTCTGAACCATTCATCTACAAACCTGTCAGACTCTGCAACTTCTTGCGATCTTAATACTTAGGAATTCTTCGCTTGCCTAATTCTTGGGCACGACCTACTTCCACATTGAACAAATGTAACACCACCTATGACTGCTGCACCTCTCCTACCATACGGTTTATAAGCTGCTTCTCCGCTCATATGCCGTATTCTATTCAAGATTGATGGACTGAACACATCGACTCAAGGTTGAGGGACTGATTACCTCATTCTCCTCCTGTTCTTCAAGTTTCTCCTACGTATGGACTGATGAAGCCACTGTGTGGCGATACGTTTCTTCAATAAAGATACCCAAGAGTTGCACATGTGTCTAATTTATCAACATGTCGGTTCTCTGAACCATTCATCTACAAACTGCTGTCTTGGTTTAAGGCTGCTGCTCACCATAACCCCCAAGTCCTTTTCGCAATCTGTATGGCTAAGTTCTACATCATTTAACTTATAAGTACTAGGGTTATGGGCACTCTCGAGCTTCAGAACCTTGCTTTTATCTACATTGAACTGCATCTGCCACTTTTCTGACCAAGAATAGAGTTTGTTTATTAAATCCTCCTGAAGTTCCCTAACATCTACGTTTGAATCAATTATCCTTCCTATCTTTGTGTTATAGGTGTGAAAATTTGTGTGGACTGCCTCCAAGTGAGTCGCCTACCCTGGCAAACTCTGTTGACACCGAGCTCTGAGGTGGGTACTTCAGCCTCACAAGTGGCTTATAGGACAGATTTTCACAAATGATTGGTATTGCAAGAAACCTCGCCTGCATGCACGTATAAAGGACTAACTTACTTGGTGTTGCAGCATATATCCTGATCTTCACTTCCCTAAGCTAGCCTTAGGCCCTTTGGACTCCCCCTCAGAAACCACGTGCAACCGGGAGCATTAATTCCTGCAATATTCAATCGTAATTAGTGTCCTGCCTGCACCTCAGAAATTCCTATATCCAAGAGGGTATGTATCCCCTAGTATAACTATGCAGACTCAGATACTAGCTTCCAGACTGCTCTGAGACACTGGTTCTTACAGGGCATGCTCAACCTGGTGCAACCGGGCCCCCAGTTAAAACTCACCCACAATCTCCTCCCAGACACTGGCCAGAATCCTAAGAGAAAGTGGAGATTTTGTCTTACTGTATGGGCCTGACGGAGGAGGACATCTACGGTACATCGAGGTGCCTCTACCAGATTTCCCCAAGTCTCAGATGTGAAAACACATGGGGCCGCCGTCTGCTGATCACGGCGCGTGTTCTCCAGTTGGTGTCTGTCTTAAGAAGGACGCTATTCTGTCTTTGTGACCCGCGCCTCGTCATTCAAGCTAGGGCAGCCAGTTCTCCCTAGCTAACTTATCCTAGTGTTTGCCTACATTAACGGCCTATTACTACCTATGTTAAGGTCTTAGGTCTACATTATTATTATCTACATTTGCCTTAGTAAACCTAATATTAATATACTATCAGTAGAACTACCTACTCCTTCCCTGAAGGGTAAATCTATAAATAAATAAGCTTACCAACAATCGCCAACCAGAGAATGCTTTGTTTGTTTGGGAGGGTTTAAGGGCCACCCGGCTCAGCCGTCCCATATGGCCATGCTGGATCTGCTCTGGAACTTTAGGGACCAAATAAATTTCCACATCCTCCCGCCGGCAAAGGTAGGCGCTAAGTCTAAATCAAGTCCACCCTCCGCAAGCCCCCACGGCGGACCCTGGACACGAGTGCCGTCCGGCCACTCTCGTCGAGCAGACTCCGGTCTAACTTCAACCGTCCAGTTTCCCCTGTGTGGACCTCTGGGGGCGCAATCTTGTTGGTCCCGGTGGTCTTAGCACCCTTTCCCTTAAATTTAACATCTTTCGCATGTCTAGCCTTGACTGAGCGGCTCCGTACTTCCCCACCAGTGGCCCACATGCCCTGGTAGCCTTTCCTCCCACTGTTACGAGGTTCCCTGGATTTAAAGGCAATCTATCTCCCTCTTTACGTACCCTGTAAAAGTGTTTTCCCAAGGTGGCCGAGTGTTCGTCACTCCCTACCTGGTTCAGCTCCCCTGGCAGTTCATCGTGTATACTGGTACTCATTATCACTACTCCCCCAGCTATCATGGGGACAGCTTTTCCTCTATCTGGCGTGGCAGGGAATTCGGGTGGAATCCTGCCACCTATGGGGCTGTATAAACCAATTCCTTCCTTAAACGTCCGTCGTGTAGACAGGAAGTCATCTATATGATTGGCTCCCACCAGGATACCTACATTTCTGACCGTGTCAGTGGTAATTCCCTGGTCTGCCAGCTTCACGTCAGGGTCTTTCAATCGCTTAGCTGCTGCAGCAAGACCTCTCTCTGTAATTGCCCTGGGTAATGTCTCTACCACCAAGGCTGTAATGTCTCTGCGATGTCCACCTAATTTGACTGTGACATCCCACCACATCATAAGATTTGGGTGGGACCTGACTTACAGCCCCTCCCAACATCATACTAACTTTCTTTGTGGCCTTCAACTTTAATTTAGCCACCAACTTCTTTGTTATCAAGGATACTTGTGCTCCTGGGTCAAAGAATAATCGGGTTGTTTCGGACCTGTGCCCACTCACAACCTTTGCCATGACTGTAGGTAGGGCAGCACCTCCGTGATTCTCACTCGGATTAGAGACTTCACTCCCACTAATCACGCTGGCTACCATTTCAGGCTCGGATTCACTTTCTATCTCTACCTGAGAGATATCCCTACTAGCTTGGGGTTCCCTTAAATTATTGGGACATAGTGCAGTATGGTGCTTACCTTTGCAATAGATTCGACACTCACTGAGCTGGGTGCCACAGTCTCTCGCATAGTGTTCCCCACAACACTTGAAGCAGAGTCTCAACTCCCTTAGTCTCTGTTGCCTACTGCTCAGTGTTATATACTCCGAGCAACTCGTGCTAGAGTGTTCGCCTTCGCAGAACACGCATATTCTGGCATGAGTGCCTCTAAGGCTCTGCTTAGAGGTTCTTACCTTAGACACCTCTTTACCATAGTACACTCCAACGTTAGTCGTACGAGCTTTAGACTGATCTCTTGAGATCTTTGAGTGACTGTCTGGGTTTTTATGTGGCGATGGTGGTGACTCTTCTCTCACACCTATACTCAAATGAGAAACGAGATCTCCCAACCCCTCAACGATCTGTTGCATCGTGAACCTATTCACCTGATATTTTAAGTGTAACTCATGCACTGTAGTGCCAGCCAGTTTCCTCTAAATCACCTGACTGATGAACCATTCCGACTTACCCCAATCATGTAAATCTTTAAGACTATTCGTCAAACTCATAACTTTGATACGGAACTTCTCTAGGCTTTGACAGTCATGTCGGCAAGCCTCTAGATCCAGCAACCGATAAAGTATAGCTACCTTTATCTCTTCAGTGTTGCCAAATGTATCCTTTAATTGGTCTTTGGCATGTTGGTAATTGGTGTCGGTGGTTTGGTAATGCCGGACCAAGTCCAAGGCTGTGAACGTAAATATTGTAACTTTACGGCATCTGACAAATCATCTCTGTCATCTATCTGGGCTTTAAACTGATCCCAGAAAGCAATGTACTCTGTTAAGGTTCCGTCAAACGTTGGTAAATTCAACTGGGGCAATCTGGGCAACACATTAACAGGCGTGCTGTTGTTCGTGTTCCTTGAAACATTTGCTGCCCCTTCTGTGCCGGCCTCCAAAGTCTTTATTAACTGCCTGCAGAGTCTCATCTCTGCTTTACACTCTGCCCTTCGTTCGTCATAGTCTGTCCGTGCTACTTCGACTGTATAATCAGACTCACCTGTAGTATAGGCCTCTGTCTCATAAAGGATAAATGATCTCTCAAAGGCCTCCAGTCTTTCCTCCAAAAGTTTCAGGCAACTCTCTAGTTTCTCCCAGTCTACGTCTGGATCTTGCCTGACCGTACGACACTCCTCACATGCTTTGCTCAGGCGCCCCTTGTAGGCTCCCATAGACTGCTTTAATTGACTTAGAGCTGGGACAGCTGGTACTGCATCTTCACCTACCATAGTTGCGGTTTAGTTAAGATCACGGTACTAATTTGTACTTCAATTAGCCCACCTCACAGCACGAACGGTATTAGGCAAGAATGAACGAGTCTCAAGGCTTCTCAACAAGCTTGACAACTCCCTTTATTATATTGACTCTACTCTGAATCAAAATGTACACTGTTAGCTTTCAAATCCCAATTGAGGTGTGTATCGATGTGAAAGCTTAACCTAGCACTTTCCTGTACAATGCCAGCAAATAATTACAGAACTTAACCTAGTCTCAGGTACAATTCACAAATCCCACATTAACATGAATCGAAGACAATGAAAATCACAATAAAAGTGCAGTATACAAATTAAAATCACTTGGTTAACACAAGTAAATTCAACAATTCAACTTGTGAAACAGTAAATAAATAATGTATGTAACCAGCTTGGCCTAACTGTGCCCAGCTTACTGTCTAGCGTGGATGGTTGGATAAGGTAAATCCTAACCTAGCTAGTGTGCTATAACTTAAACCTGGCTTTATAACTCCCTGTAAATAATAACTAGGTTAAATCTGTCCTAGCTACTATAACTTTTGTAAAAATTTGCACAAGCTAGCCTAACTGTGGCTACCTTGCAAATCCACTGTAAGTAATCAACACACAAGTCTCCTACTCTGGATTACTTGTAATCACTGTAAATAATTAAATTCACAAGCTTCTCTAGCCTACCTGGCCTGCCTGTAAATTACTGCAAATAACAACTTCTGTGTATAGTCAGCTTGGCCTAGCCTCTGTGTAACTTTGACCTAGGTGTGCTAACTTAACCTAACTTTTTTAAACTGGTTCCTAACTGTGGCCTAGCTATGATAGCTTAACCTAACTCTGTTAAACTGGTTCCTAACTGTGGCCTAGGTATGATAGCTTAACCTAACTCTGTTAAACTGGTTCGTAACTGTGGTCTAGCTATGATAGCTTAACCTAGCTATTCCACATCCGGTTTGAAGGACCACTTTTGTGAAAATTTGTGTGGACTGCCTCCAAGTGAGTCGCCTACCCTGGCAAACTCTGTTGACACCGAGCTCTGAGGTGGGTACCTCAGCCTCACAAGTGGCTTATAGGACAGATTTTCACAAATGATTGGTATTGCAAGAAACCTCGCCTGCATGCACGTATAAAGGACTAACTTACTTGGTGTTGCAGCATATATCCTGATCTTCACTTCCCTAAGCTAGCCTTAGCCCCTTTGGACTCCCCCTCAGAAACCACGTGCAACCAGGAGCATTAATTCCTGCAATATTCAATCGTAATTAGTGTCCTGCCTGCACCTCAGAAATTCCTATATCCAAGAGGGTATGTATCAACTAGTATAACTATGCAGACTCAGACACTAGCTTCCAGACTGCTCTGAGACACTGGTACTAACAGGGCATGCTCAACCTGGTGCAACCAGGCCCCTAGGTAAAACTCACCCAAAATCTCCTCCCAGACACTGGCCAGAATCCTAAGAGAAAGTGGCGATTTTGTCTTACTGTATGGGCCTGACGGAGGAGGACATCTACGGTACATCGAGGTGCCTCTACCAGATTTCCCCAGGTCTCAGATGTGAAAACACATGGGGCCGCCATCTGCTGATCACGGCGCGTGTTCTCAAGTTGGCGTCTGTCTTAAGAAGGACGCTATTCTGTCTTTGTGACCCGCGCCTCGTCATTCAAGCTAGGGCTGCCAGTTTTCCCTAGCTAACTTATCCTAGTGTTTGCCTACATTAACGGCCTATTACTACCTATGTTAAGGTCTTAGGTCTACATTATTATTATTGTCTACATTTGCCTTAGTAAACCTAATATTAATATACTATCAGTAGAGCTACCTACTCCTTCCCTGAAGGGTAAATCTATAAATAAATAAGCTTACCAACAATCGCCAACCAGAGAATGCTTTGTTTGTTTGGGAGGGTTTAAGGGCCGCCTGGCTCAGCCGTCCCATACGGCCATGCTGGATCTGCTGTGGAACTTTAGGGACCAAATAAATTTCCACAATAGGCGAATTTGCTCATATCACTAGTAATTCCCTCATCAAGGTCATTGATATATATTATAAACAACAACGGGCCCAAGACTGATCCCTGTGGAACGCCACTTGTTACAGATCCCCACTCGGATTTAACCCCATTTATGGACACTCTCTGCTTCCTGTCAGTGAGCCATGACTCGATCCACGAGAGCACTTTTCCCCCAATGCCATGAGCTGCCACTTTCTTTAACAGTCTATGGTGTGGAACTCTATCAAAAGCCTTACTAAAATCTAAGTAAATAATATCAAATTCTTATCGTGGTCAACAGCCTCAAAACTTACTGAAAAGTTAATAAATTAGTTAGACAGACCGGCCTCTTGTGAATCCATGCTGAGTATCTTAATCAAGCTATGCTTATCGAGATGGCTTCTTATAATCTCAGCTATTAATTGACTCTAGTAATTTGCCTACAATTTAGGTCAGGCTTATTGGGCGGTAATTTGATGGTAACGACTTGTTCCCTGTTTTAAAAATAGGAATTACATTAGCCATCTTCCACATATCAGACACTACACTTGTTTGAAGAGATCAATTAAAAATATTAGTTAATGGTTCACAGAGTTCCATTTTGCATTCCATAAGAACCCTTGAAAAAACCTCATCAGGACCCGGCAACTTATTTTGCTTCAGTCTGTCTATCTGCTTCACAACCATTTCACTAGTGCCTGTGATGTTACATAATTTATCTTCTTCTAGCCCACTATAAAAATTAATTGCTGGAATATTGTTAGTGTCTTCCTGTGTAAAAACTGAGAGAAAATAATTATTTAAAATCGAGCACATTTCATTCTCTTTGTCAGTAAGATGCCCATAGTTATTTTTAAGGGGACCTATCTTATCTCTAACTTTTGTCCTGTAGATCTGGAAAAAACTCTTGGGGTTAGTTTTAGAATCCCTAGCAACTTTAATTTCATAGTCCCTTTTAGCTTTTCTTATCCCCTTTTTAATGTCCCTCTTAATGTCAATATACTGATTCATAAGATGACCCTCACCTCTTTTGGTATGCCTATAAATTCCTTTCTTATGCCATAGTAGATATTTGAGCCTATTATTCATCCATTTTGGGTCATTTCTATTTGATCTAATTCCTTTATATGGGACAAATGTTCTTTGAGCAGCATGTATAGTGTTCAGAAAACTGTCATATGGATAGCTCTCTTCGTTACCCCAGTCAACAGATGATAAGTGTTCTCTAAGCCCATCGTAATCTGCTAAGCGAAAATCTGGGACTGTTACTGAGTTATCGCTACTATCGTACTTCCATTCAATGCTAAATGTAATTGATTTGTGGTCGCTAGCACCCAGTTCCTCTGAAATTTCTAAATTATTAGCAAGGGATTCATTGTTTGCCAGAACTAAGTCAAGCAGGTTATTTCCCCTTGTAGGTTCTGTCACAAACTGCTTCAAAAAACAATCCTGAACTTCTTCTAAGAAGTCGTATGATTCTAAATTCCCAGTCAAGAAATTCCAATCAATATGACTAAAGCTAAAGTTTCCTAGAATTACTACATTATCGTGCCTTGTGACCTTAACAATTTCCTCCCATAGTAGTCTCCCTTGGTCCCTATCTAAGTTTGGGGGACGGTATATCACTCCTAAAATCAGTTTTTCATGCCCCTCTGAAAATTCTATCCAGACTCTGTATGTGTTACTTCAGACTTAATACCCGTTTTTATGCAACAGTTCAAGCGATCTCGGACATACAATGCCACCCCACCCCCCTTCCCGATACTTCTATCTACTTGGAACAATTTAAAACCCTGAATGTGACATTCCGCAGGCATGTCCCGACTTTTTGAATTAAACCACGTCTCAGTTAAGGCAAATACATCAATGTTACCTGCACTAGCAACTAATCTCAACTCGTCCATCTTATTCCTAGCACTACGGCTATTAGCATAATAAACATTGAAGACTCTCCTTTCTCTTTACCCTTCCTGCTCATTTCTGTTTTTCTACTAAACCTATTACGGTCCTTATCACCCAATGTCACTGGCTTTTCAATATCTACCTCGTTCTGCTTATTACTAGTTCCCCTAGAACTCATAATATTACTACACTCGGACTTCACTGTTTTGCTGCCAAAACCCATACCACTAACTATTTCTAGTTTAAAGTCCTAACAGCTCCCTCCACTGCAGTTGCCAGTGTTCCCACCCCAGACCTAGATAAGTGAACCCCATCCCTGGCATACATGTCATTTCTGCCATAGAAGAGGTCCCAGTTGTCAATGAATGTTACCGCATTTTCCTTACAGTATTTGTCCAGCCAGCAATTGACACCAATTGCCCTGGACAACCATTCATTTCCAACTCCTCTCCTTGGCAAAATACCATATATGACAGGGTTCCCACCCTTCCTCCTAATTATTTCGATTGCTGACCTATACCTGCTAATCAGGTCTTCACTCCTACGTCTGCCAACATCGTTGCCTCCAGCACTGAGACAGATAATAGGATTGCTCCCATTACCTCTCATGACATCATCCAGACGGCTACCTATATCCTCCATCCCAGCCCCAGGAAAGCAAACTCTCTGTCTCCTACTCCTTTCCTTCAAGCAGAACGCCCTATCCATATACCTAACTTGGCTATCCCCAACAACAACAATATTCTTACCTTCCTTGGTGTCGTTCGTCGTGACGTTCCCAGTAGTCGACTCACATTCGTCGGGTAGCACGGAGAAAGCATTAGATGTTTCCACAACAGTTTCCACAGCAGTCTCTTTCTTCTTCATCGTTTCTACCTTTTCATTCGTCTTCTTGATCGTCAACTTCGTTCCCTGCTGTCCAGCCACTGACCAGTTTCCTTTCTTGACCTGAGGACTCAAAACAGGAGGACCACTACGAATCTTCTTGTTTTCCTCAGTCAGTCGCCGAATCTCCATCTTCGCGTTCCTCAATTCTTCCTTAAGCTGTTGGTAAAGTTGTTCGATGGAGGGCATCTTGCTTCAATTCGTAGGGTGCGCGCAAACAGGTCTTCACAGAGCTAAGTACAAGTCACCACTGAGCTAAGTACACGTAACCACTGTAATTAGGACATAGGAAAGTATTGGTTTGGAAATAGGGTAGTTGATGAGTGGAACAGTCTAGTTGGGTTATTGAGGCTAGGACTTTGGGTAGTTTCAAATTTAGGTTGGATAAGTACATGAGTGGGAGGGGTTGGATTTGAGTGGGACTTGTACATCAGAGCTAATTGCTTGGGTAGCATTGAAAATTGGGTTGGGCAAATATTTCGTTAGTGGGGTGAATTGTAAAGGACCTGTCTAGTATGGGCCAATAGGCCTGCTGCAGTGTTCCCCCTTTCTTATGTTCTAATGTTCTATTTCTCGAACCTTACAACAACCTTTTTTCGAGTGCAGGGGCGTGATCATATTGTTCACACTACAGCTAACCTCTCATGAATGAATATACCAATCCTATAATAACAACACTACTAAGATTTCTCACTACTCGATATGTGTTTGAATCTTTAACGAAGTTATCAATGGTTACCTCCAAGTTTACGTATATCTTTTAAAAGTACCCTCACTGTTTCATCAATTTATATTGATTTCCACTCTCACTCATAACACCTCCTGTCATGTGGATACAGTAGAGAAAGAGTGTTTTAACACAGAGACAAGGGTGTCATGTGGACACAGTAGAGAAGGAGTGTTATAACACGGAGATATGAGTGTCGTGTGACACGGTAGAGGTGTGTAGATTTACACGGAGAAAAGGTGTCATGTTGACACAGTAGAGATGGTGTGTTATAATACAGAGACAAGGGTGTCGTGTGACACGGTAGAGGTGTGTTATTACAATGAAAAGGGTGTCGTTTTTACCCTGAGAGTGTCAGGTGACACGTGTGGAAATTATAATTAACCTATGATATATATATATTATATATATATATATTTATATATATATATATATATATATATATATATTATATATATATATATATATATATATATTATATATATATATATATATTATATATATATATATATATGGTGGAAATCGGCCAGTGTGCTAATAAAAATAATATATATATATATATTATATATATATATATATATATATATATATTATATTATATATATATATATATATATATATATATATTATATATATATATAGATAGATAGATAGATACATATACATATAGATATATATACATATATTATATATATATATATATATATATATATATATATATTATATATATATATATATATATATATATATATATATATATATATATATATATATATATATATATATATATATATATATTATTTTTTATTAGCACACTGGCCGATTTCCACCAAGGCAGGGTGGCCCGAAAAAAAAAAACTTTCACCATCACTCAGTCCATTACTGTCTTGCCAGAAGGGTGCTTTACACTACAGTTTTTAAAGTGCAACATTAACACCCCTCCTTCAGAGTGCAGGCACTGTACTTCCCATCTCCAGGACTCAAGTCTGGCCTGCCGTTTTCCCTGAATCCCTTCATAAATGTTACTTTGCTCACACTCCAACAGCACGTCAAGTATTAAAACCCATTTGTCTCCATTCGCTCCTGTGAAACAAGCTCACGCATGCCCACTGGAAGCCCAAGCCCCTCGCACACAAAACCTCTAGGCCGACCCCTACCCCGGCTTCCTTCCACTACAGACTGACACACTCTTGAAGTCATTCTGTTTCGCTCCATTCTCTCTACATGTCCAAACCACCTCAACAACCCTTCCTCAGCCCTCTGGACAACAGTTTTAGCAATCCCGCACCTCCTCCTAACTTCCAAACTACGAATTCTCTGCATTATATTCACACCACACATTGCCCTCAGACATGACATCTCTACTTCCTCCAGCCTTCTCCTCGCTGCAACATTCATCACCCATGCTTCACACCCATATAAGAGCGTTGGTAAAACTATACTCTCATACATTCCCCTCTTTGCCTCCAAGGACAAAGTATGTATATGTATATATATATATATATATATATTATATATATATATATATATATATATATATATATATATATATATTATATATATATAATACATTATATATCAAAGATTATGTATGTTTTTATATCAAATGTTGTTATACTAAAGATTATTTATTATTGTAGGGAACATCTATACCAAAGATTGTTTTTATATCAAGTATTGTTATAGTAAAGATGAAAGTTTTGTTTATTTTTGTAGCCCGAACTCTTATGTTACTACACTTATATAAAGCCAATCAGTGTTTTAAAAACATAAAAACATAAGAAAGAAGGAACCTTGCAACAGGCCTACTGACCCATGCGGAGCAGGTTCATGTCTCCCCCCCGGATAAGCCCAATGACCCACCCATTCTGGTCACCTCCACTCAAGGATGGAGTACTGTACCAGACCCAGCAGCACAAGCTAGTGAGGTCCAACTCACCCATCCACACCCACTCATGTATTTATCTAACCTATTTTTAAAACTACACACTTTTTAGCCTGAATAACTGTACCCGGGAGTTTTGTCCCACTATCCTAACCCTTTACCAAACCAGTTTTTTCCCTATATCCTTCCTGAACTAAATTTTTCCCAAATTTTTAAAACCCATTGCTATGAGCCCGTCTTGGCTGGAAATTTTTGAGCACGCATTTCATTCCCTGTTTTTATTTCCTTTTTTCCATTTAACTCCTCGATCATAAAAATCCCAATTTACCCCTTTTCGAGAGAGTGCGATTCAGGCCCCTTTTCTATCCCCATGGGGAAAAGATTTCGTACGGATCTCTTCGTCATCCTCCTGTGTAAGTGTTCCGAGCATTTTTTCCATTTGTAATCGGTGACCAAAAATGAGCAATTCAAAATGGGGCCAAACCAAGGTTTATAAAGTTGAAGAACACCCTGAGGACTTTTTTATCTATACTTCTGATATAAAACCCCAAGAAATCTTTAGCTTTATTGGGGGAGTACTAATGCCCTTTTTCTTTTTTTTTGATTCCCGCTACCAAAAACTCCTAAATCCTTTTCGCTCGTATTTTTAAAGATCAAATTTTTTTAGTTTATATGTGGCGGTTTTTAACTGCCCCCAAAAAATTAAAAACTTTGCATTTGTCAAATTAAATGCATCCCCATTCCCCGACCATTGCACTCTAAAAAAATCATCCGGGAGTGTTAGTGTAAAACATTAGAATAAATTGGACGGCCTTTTTTTTGGTGCATCAGCAATTTGCTTAGTCGTTTTTATTCCCTCTCTATATCTTTTAAATTAATTGTGAACAACAACGGGCCCCAAAAAACACTGCCCCCTGAGGAACACCGCTTGTGGAGTGCCCCCATTCTGTTTCTCCCTTTTTATGCAAACTGTTGCTGTCTATTTGTCAGCCGCCTTCCCCCGGAAAAAAATTTCCCCCTACCCGGGTGCCTTTAATTTTTCCTAAATAGCCTCTGGTGAAACTCTATCGAAACCTTACTGAAGTCCATATACGAAATTTTCTTTTCTTTACCATAATTCCCTCCTCAAACCCCCTTAGTGAAAAAATTTAGTAAATTCGAAAGACAGGAAGCCCCTTTTTTAAAACCCCTGTTGACTTTCATTAATCAAATGTGCCTGCAAGATGGCTACAATTGCTTCGGAAATTATTGTTCCAAAAATTTTTCCCCACTAGGGGGTAAGGTTTTTTGGGTCTATAGTTCAAACCAGGACCTCTCAAACTGTTTTGTAAATAGGTTTACTTTTCCTTTTTCCCTTATCGGGACTATCCCAGTTTTTTGGATATTTTTAAAAAGATTAGCCAAAGGTATGCTAAATTCCCTTTCATTCATTTAAACCCCCTTGCAAACTTTTCATCAGGGGCCCGGGGTTTTTAGGTTTTAGTTTCTTATTTGTTAGGACCCTGCTACTGTTACAGTAATTGTACATATTATTATTTACCCGTTCTACATAATCTATTATTTCAGGAATTCGCTAGTATTTTCCTTGGAAAACTGAGAGGGGAAATAGGTATGAAAATTCACACATATCCTATCATGTCAGCGATTGACCAAGTTATTTTAAGTGGGCCCAATCTTGTCCCCCAAACTTCTTCTTATACCTAAAAACCTTTTTGGGTTAGTCTTTGAATCCCTTGGACCTTGCTATAATTCCTTTTTGCTTTTCCTATTCCTTTCTTTATTTCTTTTTATTTAAATATTGATTTTTTAAATCCCATCCCCTCTTTTGATACGTATAATTTTCCTCTCTTTTGACCAAAAAGTGTTTTAATCTTTGTTCATCCTTCGGAACTTTTTTGTTAGATCTAATTTTCCCCATCGGAACAAAAGTTGTCTGGGAGCATAACATGCTCTGAAAAACTCATATTGGCACCAAGGTCACCTCCGACCATAGTCAGGAATCCCAAATTTAGCCCATCCCGGTAATTTTTCATCCCAAAGTCGGCCATGCGAAAATCTGGACGAGATTTGATTGCAGTTATCTAAAAATTCCATGTATATTGAAACTAAGTGATTTGTGATCACTTTCCCCAAGCTCATCATTAACCTCAAGATTATTAATTAGTGAATCTTTGTTGGCAAGAACCAAGTCAAGCAGATTGTTTCCTCTAGTTGTTTCTCTCACAACCTGTTCTAAAAAGCCATCCTGAATCGTTTGAAGAAAGTCACTAGACTCAAGATTTCCCATCATATTGTTCCAATCAATTTGTCTAAAGTTAAAATCTCCCATTATCACAACATTTTCATATCTAGATGCCTTATGAATTTCGTCCCATAACAGCTTACTGCCCTGCCTATCAAGGTTTGGGGGCCAATAAATGACACCCAAAATTAATTTGTCACGTCCCTCGAGAAACTGTAGCCAAACAGATTCTGTGTTCGATGTTTCTAATCTTATATCATGTCTAAGACAACAATTTAAATTTTCTCTGACATACATCGCCACACCACCACCCTTCCTGTTGACCCTATCAGTGTGGAATAGTTTATAACCCTGTACGTTGCATTCAGAAGGCATTTCTCTACCTTTCAGGTTGAACCAGGTCTCTGTTATACCAATAATATCTATATTACCTACACTTGCAAGTAATCTTTGCTCATCTATCTTATTTCTTAGACTCCTACTATTTGTATAGTAAACCTTAAGGGAGCTAGTCACTCGTTGCCCTCTACTATCTCTCTTTGTTGATCAAGTGATTTGCCATTACTAGCAACTTTATTTTGAATATTGTCTTTTAAACATATCCCTGAGGTATCCTGGTAATAACTGCTGTTTTTAACCCTAATGCTGCAGCCTGATTGTTTCCCACAAACACCCATACCTCTATAATCTATCAGTTTAAATTCCTAGACAAGTCATCAATTACCCTCTCAATTGAATTGGCTAATGCAACCATTCCATCCCCAGTGAGATGAACCCCATCCCTTGCATACATATCACGTTTGCCAAAGAATAGGTCCCAGTTATCAATGAATGGGATTTCAAGTTCCTTGCAGTACCTGTCTAGCCAGCAATTTATACCAATTGCGTTAGACATCCATTCATTGCCCACTCCCTTTGTAGGCAAGATGCTACATATGACTGGGATCCCTCCGTTAAACCTAACTACTTCTATGGCTGACCTGTACTTATCCAGCAGCTCCTCTCTCCTGCCCTTCCCAATGTCATTACCCCCAGCACTAAGACAGATATTGGGCTTGTTCCCATTACCTGCCATAATATTATCCAACCTGCTGACTATGTCACCAACACCAGCTCCAGGAAGACACACTCTCTGTCTGACCTTTCTGTCACTGTTACAAAACTCACGGTCCATATATCTTACCTGAGAATCGCCTACTATTAAAATATCCTTACCTTGATTAGCAGGGGAATCAGTGGTACCTTCAACCTCACTAATCACTGAAGTACACTCGTCCTGGAAAACAGAGAATCGATTTCCTACCTTCACATCTTCTCTATTAACTCTCCTCATCTTCCTTCTTCCTGAACTGTGAACTACTTGCCACTTAAAGCGGCTGCCACTATCAGTGCTGGCGACCATTCCTTCCTTACCAGCTAAATCCTTCTCACACTCGCTCCCAAACTCATCTATGCGAAGCTTCAGCCTCTTATTTTCCTCCTAAAGAAGTAGAATCTCCTTCTTCAACACTTGAACCTGAGATTCTGAAACACTACAACAAGCCATGGTGCTTGGTAACAGCCCACGCTAACTCCCAGGAGCTTAGGAAGGTATGACCGCAGGTGACCACTGACCTCAGCGTACTGCCTCCCCTCCGATTAATATTTTAAATATCACTGAACATAATATGTGAGTCAACATAGCGTATATTTTCCTCGTGAGATTATTTTATATTTCTATTAACTTAATATAATTCTAAATAAACATGGTTACTAATACATGTTTATTTTCCGTATAAGATTTTCTTACTGAACACATTTTGGCAACACTCTACAAGTTCAAACTTGTTGATTTCCAGTGATGTCACAATTCCTGGTCCCATCCGCGATGTCACTCATCATGGATTTTTCTATAATTTTTAAAAAATCTTATAAATTCTATACCTCTAAGATTACGTTCTCTTGTCCCTTTAACTATTCTAATTAATTTTTTGATCAAAAGCAAAATCATGTGAATTTTATATTCCGGACTTGAATATTGCTTATTTTTTCAGAAAACATTTTACAAATATATTTCCCATCTTAATATAAATATAACATAAGGGTTACTTTTTCACACAAGGTTATCCTTCAAATGTTTCCAAGTATGTAACTTGCATCATTAAAAAATGTATTAGCAAGTCATAAAACCGTTGAAATAAGTCATGGTTTAACTCCACTGGGCCCTCAGACTCACTACCAGTTCATCATCCCAGTCTTTTAATAGACATATCTCCTTCAATTTGTTCATATATCATCCATGTCACCACTTTTTCATAATTTTGCTAGCTAAGGTTACATCCTCCAAGTAACACTTTACATAATAAAGGTTTATATTAATTCCATTTAAGATTCTTCACCTCAACAAAGAGATCCAACAATTGTTTAATTCTCCCCATCTGTTTCGACACTCTTATGGAGACATCCTCTATCGTAGTTCTCCAAAATAGTTGTCACACACTACTGTACAATTTTGTTACAATATATATTGATTAAAACATAATAAAAATAATCATTAC
This sequence comes from Cherax quadricarinatus, assembly GCF_026875155.1. Lineage (NCBI taxonomy): Eukaryota > Metazoa > Arthropoda > Malacostraca > Decapoda > Parastacidae > Cherax > Cherax quadricarinatus. The sequence goes on from NC_069399.1 coordinate 8,814,857, forward strand.
ACAGTGGATATAACATATACCCAAATTTCTAAGAGAATTTCTTGGCAATCCCCTGGGGGAAGGGCGGAATTCCCTCTGGGAAACTTTTATACAACATAAACATTAAGGTTAAATTTTCTATATGATTGCGCTCACCACCTTCAGATCAAAGTAAGTTCCTCAGGACCAGAGAAATGACCACACACTCTGTAATTGTTTAATCATCATATATGTGTCTATCAAACTGGTAGATGTACTTGTAAGCACGGCTACTATAACCTGCTCGCTGTACGGCCCTTATGGTTTAGCGCTCCTTTTTGATTATTATAATATTAATATAAACCTGCTTAATCTACGTTCATGTTATCATGGGGGGGGGAGGTGTTAGACCTACGTTTGTGAATGATCTACATTCATGTTTTCCTACTGTGTTATAGATCTACATTCATGTTACCACTGGAAAAATTTTGCAGAAGGATTTGTTATAGACTAAAATATTCCAGACCTCCCCCCCCCCACCCCCACAACAAAACAAAAAGTTGGAGAGAAGAACTCAAGACCACACAACACCTCTCCGATAAAGAAATGCTTAAAGCAATGAAATTTTAGTTTTTCTTGTTTAAATAAGCTAATTTAAGCTGCCAAAATACTCTTTTGTAATAGAAAAATAAATGAAATTTTGTTGCACTCTACATAACTTTGGTAAGAAGCTATTGTTGTCTAAAAATATTTGTATAAAATAGATAAAGATGTGAAGAGCAAGACAGAGACACAGAGTCGAGAAGGAACTTGTTATCATTAAAGAGAATCTTCAAAAAACGGGAAAAGAGGATAAAAAATATTTTACGTTAATGAAGAGGAAAAGTACTAAGGATTTTACTGGTGATAAAGTACTTTTCGAGCAACAAGTGACTTGTACAGCGGTAAAGTTAAAGAGGCAAGCTTGCTGATTCCTTAAGTCATGTTTTACCACTTAGCAACCCATGTTTATTGAGAATACCTAGATATCATAATGCAAATTTAGACAGTGAAGACACCCGTGGCAACTATGGAAGAATTAAATTTGTAAATAATGGAAAAAACAAACAAACCTATTTTAGCCAATGTTTTCGCAAAATATGTGATGGGTTCTCCGCTTATGTATTACAACAATTATTAAGTAGATAAGACTTACACCAAAACATGCAGATATTTATATACAAAGAAGGGCAAACAGATTATTATTAGACTCTGAATGAAGGAATTAATTAAGTGGCTTAAATACATCCAAATATTGTTGTGAGGAAAAAGTTATTCCCAGAAGGAATTGGTTGAACTTCAGTTAGTAGTGACTGGTGTTGTTAACATAAATTCATCTGTGATATTGCAAAGGTTTTAGAGAAATACAAGAGAAATATCAATATTATCATAGTGAAGTACACATAAATAAATTATCTCCAAGAATTAGTTTGCTTTATTACTAAATATTTAAATTGGCAGTTAAAAAAAACGTATAAAGAAATTTTACCAGAGTGTGGAGTATGTTCCCAGTAATCTCATTAGGCAAATGAATAGGGATGATACGGCTGGCAGGAATAGCGGTGGGTATAAACACCTTCCATCTCTAAATCTCCCATATTAGTATCCATTCCATCATTATGTAATCTCTGTCGGTGAGTTATATAGAAAACTGAGCTGTGTGGTACAATCAAGATGGAAGAATTTTTTATAACTGGAGAAGGAAAATTGGTTGACAGAAAATTTACCGTGATGACATGTACGTTATATATCACGTGATTTCTGTTACTGTAAAAGGATATGAATTCAGTTATTATTTGGGTAAGAAATATCCTTTTGTTGACGTGTACCAATGAAGAGAAGTATTATTTAATAGGAGTAGAAGCAGATTTGAGGATTGTGCCACTCCTGGAATTTAATGGAGTTTGAACATTCACCGGGTCAAAGAAGATTAAATCTATCCTCTTTAGCAGCCAAAGTAACTTAGTTTGATACTACTGAACTACTGGAGGGTAATATTATTTTTCAAAGATTAATTGAAAATTCAAGAAATTCACATTTCGTGTCTGGTTTAAGAAGAGATACTAAGTAGTAAGTTAAGTCCCGCTACGTTGCTTCAAACTACGATCTTTTGTGGTGTCTCTCTTGTGGCACCCCCTCAGGGCTATATCTCACTGCAGTCTCTCTTGTGGCACCCCGTCAGGGCTATATCCCACTGCAGTCTCTCTTGTGGCACCCCCTCAGGGCTATATCTCACTGCAGTCTCTCTTGTGGCACCCCCTCAGGGCTATATCTCACTGCAGTCTCTCTTGTGGCACCCCCTCAGGGCTATATCCCACTGCAGTCTCTCTTGTGGCACCCCCTCAGGGCTATATCTCACTGCTGTCTCTCTTGTGGCACCCCCTCAGGGCTATATCTCTCTGCTGTCTCACTTGTGGCACCCCGTCAGGGCTATATCTCACTGCTGTCTCTCTTGTGGCACCCCCTCAGGGCTATATCTCACTGCTGTCTCTCTTTTGGCACCCCCTCAGGGCTATATCTCACTGCTGTCTCTCTTGTGGCACCCCCTCAGGGCTATATCTCACTGCTATCTAACTTGTGGCACCCCCTCAGGGCTATATCTCACTGCTGTCTCTCTTTTGGCACCCCCTCAGGGCTATATCTCACTGCTGTCTCTCTTGTGGCACCCCCTCAGGGCTATATCTCACTGCTGTCTCTCTTCTGGCACCCACTCAGGGCTATATCTCACTGCTGTCTCTCTTGTGGCACCCCCTCAGGGCTATATCTCACTGCTGTCTCTCTTGTGGCACCCCCTCAAGGCTATATCTCACTGCAGTCTCTCTTGTGGCACCCCCTCAGGGCTATATCCCACTTCAGTCTCTCTTGTGGCACCCCCTTAGGGCTATATCCCACTACAGTCTCTCTTGTGGCACCCCCTCAGGGCAATATCCCACTACAGTCTCTCTTGTGGCACCCCCCCAGGGCAATATCCCACTACACTCTCTCTTGTGGCACCCTCTCAGGGCTATATCCCACTACAGTCTCTCCTGTGGCACCCCATCAGGGCTATATCCTACTACGATCTCTCTTGTGGCACCCCATCAAGGCTATATCTCACTACAGTCTCTCTTGTGGCACCCCCTCAGGGCTATTTCGCTCTACAGTCTCTCTTGTGGCACCCCCTCAGGGCTATATCCCCTACAGTCTCTCTTGTGGCACTCCCTCAGGGCCATATCCCACTACAGTCTCTCTTGTGGCACCCCCTCAGGGCTATATCCCACTACAGTCTCTCTTGTGGCACCCCCTCAGGGCTATATCCCACTACAGTCTCTCTTGTGGCACACCCTTAGGGCTATATCAACTACAGTCTCTCTTTTGGCACCCCCTCAGGGCTATATCCCACTACAGTCTCTCTCGTGGCACCCCTTCAGGGCTATATCCCACTACAGTCTCTCTTGTGGCACCCCCTCATGGCTATATCCCACTACAGTCTCTCTTGTGGCACCCCCTCAGGGCTATATCCCACTACAGTCTCCCTTGTGGCACCCCCTCAGGGCTATATCCCACTACAGTCTCTCTTGTGGCACCCCCTCATGGCTATATCCCACTACAGTCTCTCTTGTGGCACCCCCTCCGGGCTATATCCCAATACAGTCTCTCTTGTGGCACCCCCTCATGGCTATATCCCACTTCAGTCTATCTTGTGGCACTCCCTCAGGGCTATATCCCACTATGGTCTCTCTTCTGGCACCCCCTCAGGGCTGTATGCCACTACAGTCTCTCTTGTGGCACCCCATCAGGGCTATATCCCACTACAATCTCTCCTGTGGCATCCCCTCATGGCTATATACCACTACAGTCTCTCTTGTGGCACCCCCTCAGGGCTATATCCCACTACAGTTTCTCTTGTGGCACCCTTTCAGGGCTAAATCCCACTACAGTCTCTCTTCTGGCACCCTCTCTGGGCTATATCCCACTACGGTCTCTCTTGTGGCACCCCCTCAGGGCTATATCTCACTGCAGTCTCTCTTTTGACACCCCCTCAGGGCTATATCCCACTGCTGTCTCTCTTGTGGCACCCCCTCAGGGCTATATCTCACTGCTGTCTCTCTTGTGGCACCCCCTCAGGGCTATATCTCACTGCTGTCTCTCTTTTGGCACCCCCTCAGGGCTATATCTCACTGTTGTCTCTCTTGTGGCACCCCCTCAGGGCTATATCTCACTGCAGTCTCTCTTGTGCACCCCCTCAGGGCTATATTTCACTGCTGTCTCTCTTGTGGCACCCCCTCAGGGCTATATCTCACTGCTGTCTCTCTTGTGGCACCTCCTCAGGGCTATATCTCACTGCTGTCTCTCTTTTGGCACCCCCTCAGGGCTATATCTCACTGCTGTCTCTTTTGTGGCACCCCCTCAGGGCTATATCTCACTGCTGTCTCTCTTTTGGCACCCCCTCAGGGCTATATCCCACTACAGTCACTCTTATGGCACCCCCTCAGGGCTATATCCCACTACAGTCTCTCTTGTGGCACCCCCTCAGGGCTGTATCCCACTACTGTCTCTCTTGTGGCACCCCCTCAGGGCTATATCCCACTACGGTCTCTCTTGTGGCACCCCCTCAGGGCTACATCCCACTACAGTCTCTCTTGTGGCACCCCCTCTGGGCTGTATCCCTCTACAGTCTCTCTTGTGGCACACCCTCAGGGCTGTATCCCACTACAGTCTCTCTTGTGGCACCCCCTCAGGGCTATATCGCATTACAGTCTCTCTTGTGGCACCCCCTCAGGGCTATATCCCACTACAGTCTCTCTTGTGGCACCCCCTCAGAGCTGTATCCCACTACGGTCCCCTCCAATTCCTCGCATCCAAAAAAGTGTTTTTCTTGTATTTTTTTTTCAACAATTTGCCAGATGAAATTTTAGCCTCTCCTGCTGTTGTCTCCTTTTCGTCCCATCTACACGGTCTATTCCACTATGGTCTCCTATTTCCAAAATATTTTTCGAAGTTTTCAGGGATTTTCTATTTCATTTCCTGAATTGTTTAACTCCATTTCTTCGTATCAACCTTCCAATTCCTTGTAACAAGATTTCCTTCCAATTTAATTTCATAAATCTGATTTTTTAACATTTTCATGGAATGTTAATGAAATGTATATAGTGTTTTCCGTAGAGTTTCATGACCACTCTGGTGGACTCGGATCTCGTATCACAGAAGATATATTCAGTGTATCTCCTGGTAACCTTTGCTTATTTCATTTGTTCATAAAACTCATTTTACTAAAAAATATGGTACAGCTCTTGATCTTATAGGCAACAAAAGTGGATAACCACTTATGAGGTATAAACTACTGAATTAAACCCATAGAAGATGATCCTGACCACTTACGTGGTAATAGGCTCATCTTCCCACCTCCATTTTTAGAGTTACTAAACTTATAAGGTGCATAAATCAGACGTATCACGGTAAGAACAAACACACAGGTAAATATTTACTTGTGGTAACTTTTCCAAATAGGTTAATAAAGAGGTAAATAAAACATTACAGCTTTTTTTATTGTCATTATATACAATAGTGACATGTCTATAAATTAAGCAGACACATGTGAGATGTACATTGGTGTTATTACATGTTTTATATCGCTAGTACGATTAAAATGACATTTTAAAGTATGGTGACATGCTTAACATTTACATACAGCGCTGATATAAAGAACATGTTAAATATTTCAGAACATACAACTGTTACACAACAGTTATATTACAAGCACTTTTACATACAATTACAAGATTGCGCTGTATTTTTACAAGGTATATGTGAACTATATACATTACATGATATTTTAAGTGACATGAAATACAGATCAAGTTTTGCATCTTATTCCTCGGATGAAAAAAACATCCTCATTTTTCCGTGAAGCAAGATCCCTTCGACTCTCAACTCTCCCCCCCGTCATACCACCAATCATTTTCTCCTCTCACTAATTTGAAAAACATGATCACCAACCTCTACATGAATTTGTATACAAAACCCCAATACTCCACCAATATTCCGACATGATTAAAATCTTTACACAGTTTCACTATCATAATTACAATTTAAACGCAACCATTTACATCCTAAATTTTTTTCTCAGTTCACAAACCCGTCCGTCTTCCTCCACATATCGACAAACCTCAGCTCTCCCTCACACTGGAGAGTTTAACCACATAACACTGTCGTTTACGACACACCCGATGAGGATGGAGTCTACTTCATGTCTCTGGTACTGACATGGCGTCCCCTTTAACATTACAAGTTCAAAGATTTGCCACCCAAATGAAATAGTAATACTGTTATTGCATAAATACGCCTCCATGATGATGTCACACACACGAAATGTAGCCTTAACATTACCTGCTCTCACCCCAGGGTACATTACTGCTACCTGGTAGCTCACATACAGACACTTACTCAAGATTTTCACAAGCAGGCATGTATTCACACACATACACATTTACACACACTCAGAGAGAGAGGATCCAGTAGCGATCAGTGAAGAGGCGGGGCCAGGAGCTGAGTCTCGACCCCTGCAACCACAATTAGGTGAATTAGGTGAGTACACACACACACACACACAAACACGCATACACACATACACACACACACACACACACACACACACACACACACACACACACACACACACACACACACACACACACACACACACACACAAACAAACACGCACACACACACACACAGTGGAGTGGAGAACTCACGCGCGATTGAGCTCGTGAATTCGCGGTATTTTCTGACTATACCGTAGGAAACAGAGTGTGGGATATAGGCTTGTGCAAACATAACAGTGCATATAATCACTTAAACTCCGCAAAAAGGAAATATAAATGATCACAGATGTGAAAACATAGATAATAGTGCCAGTTGAGAACAAGGCCTAAAAGTATTTCCACTCAGTACGTAGAGGGGTATTTGAAGAATAAGTGCGACCCAAGATCAGGGAGATAAGAGATAAGTATAGAGGTGTCAGTAAATACAGTGAGTGCAGTGGAAAAGTTAGATGAGCTAGTGACTACAATTACTACAAGAAGGAAGGGGAAGCAATTACTGCAATTGAGGGGAAGCATTGTGCAGCTGCAACTGCGCAAGACGTAAAGTACTAAGCCTTTTTATGGTTCTATAAGGGAGTTTGAGTCTGGTCCTGCAATACTGATAGCTGAGAGTGTTAATCCCTGCTCTGGAGAGCTGAATATCATAATAGAACACTCAACACTTAGTAAGGGGGAGTAACTGGAAAGGGACCTTAGTGGTGCCACACACATCAGCGAAGCACGCAGGCACATAGACCAGCAAAAATACACCCGTATTGTAAGTTTATTCAGGAATACACAAATACTGTGCATAGATTGCCATACTTAGCAGCATAGTTGTAGAGAATCTAGTGTAGAGAAACTGGGGAAGCCCAAAAAGCCCGACAGTAACCTATTCTACTGCTAAATTAAGGTAGAATCCAGGAAGGAAGGTTCAGGTGACAGTACAGTAACGCACATACTGAACACGTGCATCAGCACAAATGTGAGCATAAGAGGGTCATAAATTCACACACAACTTGTACGTCCCTACCCTAGCGTGGGTACCTGTATTTCTCCTTCCCCCTCTTCTCCAACACCCTCTTCCACACCTCTCCCACACCCTCTCTCACACCCTCTCCCACACCCTCTCCCACACCCTCTCTCATACCCTCTCCCACACCCTCTCCCACACCCTCTCCCACACCCTCTCCCACACATTCTCCCACACCCTCTAACACACCCTCTCCCACACTCTCTCTCACACCCTCTCCCACACCCTCTCCCACACCCTCTGCCACACATTCTCCCACACCCTCTCGCCCACACTCTCTTACACACTCATATTCTCTCTCTCTCTCTCTCTCTCTCTCTCTCTCTCTCTCTCTCTCTCTCTCTCTCTCTCTCTCTCTCTCTCTCTTCTTCTCTCTCTCTCTCTCTCTCTCTCTCTCTCTCTCTCTCTCTCTCTCTCTTTCTCTCTCTCTCTCTCTCTCCTCCTCCTAAACCTCCTCCTCCTCCTCCTTCTCCCCCTTCTCCTCTTCCTTCTTCTCCCACTCCTGCTTCGATACATAGCCTACTAAGCCTACAAACACTGTAAAAGAACATAAGAACATAAGAAAGGAGGAACACTGCAGCAGGCCTGTTGGCCCATACTAGGCAGGTCCTTTACAATTCATCCCACTAACAAACATTTGACCAACCCAATTTTCAATGCCACCCAAGAAACAAGCTCCGATGAGCAAGTCCCACTCAAATCCAACCCCTCCCACTCATGTACTTATCCAACCTAAATTTGAAACTACCCAAAGTCCTAGCCTCAATAACCCAACTAGGTAGACTGTTCCACTCATCAACTACCCTATTCCCAAACCAATACTTTCCTATGTCCTTTCTAAATCTAAACTTATCTAATTTAAATCCATTACTGCGGGTTCTCTCTTGGAGAGATATCCTCAAGACCTTCTTAATATCCCCTTTATTAATGCCTATCTTCCACTTATACACTTCGATCAGGTCTCCCCTCATTCTTCGTCTAACAAGTGAATGTAACTTAACAGTCTTCAATCTTTCTTCATAAGGAAGATTTCTAATGCTATGTATTAATTTAGTCATCCTACGCTGAATGTTTTCTAACGAATTTATGTCCATTCTGTAATATGGAGACCAGAATTGAGCTGCATAATCTAGGTGAGGCCTTACTAATGATGTATAAAGCTGCAGTATGACCTCTGGACTTCTGTTGCTTACACTTCTTGATATAAATCCCAGTAATCTATTTGCCTTATTACGTACGCTTAGGCATTGCTGTCTTGGTTTAAGGTTGCTGCTTACCATAACCCCCAAGTCCTTTTCGCAATCTGTATGGCTAAGTTCTACATTATTTAACCTATAAGTGCTAGGGTTATGGACACTCCCGAACTTCAGAACCTTGCATTTATCTACATTGAACTGCATCTGCCACTTTTCTGACCAAGAGTAGAGTTTGTCTAAGTCCTCCTGAAGTTCCCTAACATCTACGTTTGAATCAATTATCCTACCTATCTTTGTGTTATATGCGAATTTGCTCATATCACTAGTAATTCCTTCATCAAGATCATTGATATATATTATAAACAACAGCGGGCCCAAGACTGATCCCTGTGGAACGCCACTTGTTACTGATCCCCACTCGGATTTAACCCCATTTATGGACACTCTCTGCTTCCTGTCTGTGAGCCATGACTCGATCCACGAGAGCACTCTTCCCCCAATGTCATGAGCTGCTACTTTCTTCAACAGTCTTTGGTGCGGAACTCTATCAAATGCCTTACTAAAATCTAAGTAAATAATATCAAATTCTTTATCGTGGTCAACAGTCTCAAAAGCTTTACTGAAGAAAGTTAATAAATTAGTTAGACAAGATCGGCCTCTTGTGAATCCATGCTGAGTATCAAGCTATGCTTATCGAGATGGCTTCTTATAATTTGAGCTATAATTGACTCTAGTAATTTGCCTACAATTGAGGTCAGGCTTATTGGGCGGTAATTTGACGGTAACGACTTGTCCCCTGTTTTAAAAATAGGAATTACATTAGCCATCTTCCACATATCAGACACTACACCTGTTTGAAGAGATAAATTAAAAATATTAGTTAATGGTTCACAGACTTCCATTTTGTATTCCTTTAGAACCCTTGAAAAAACCTCATCAGGACCCGGTGACTTATTTTGCTTCAGTCGGTCTATCTGCTTCACAACCATTTCACTAGTGACTGTGATGTTACATAATTTATCTTCTTCTGGCCCACTATAAAAATTAATTACCGGAATATGCTCTCAAATAATCTCAACCACTCTCACTCTCTCTCTCTTTCTCTCCGTCTCTGTCTCTGTCTCTGTCTCTGTCTCTGTCTCTGTCTCTGTGTGATGAATGGTTTTGAAAACCGATAAGTTGAAGAATTGAGACACTTATGCAACACATGGGAATCTTTATTGAAGAAACGTTTCGCCACACAGTGGCTTCTCTCTGTCTGTCTGTCTGTCTCTCTCTCTCTCTCTCTCTCTCTCTCTCTCTCTCTCTCTCTCTCTCTCTCTCTCTCTCTCTCTCTCTCTCTCTCTCTCTCTCTCTCGCTCTCTTTTTACACAGGGTTTGTCAAGGTTAAGGATCCCTAGCTTAATTGACAAGCTATTTACAGGTTAAGGATTCCTAAGTTTATTGGCAAGCTAAGAGCTGTTACCTACATCAGCTCATTTGAAAGCATTTTTATTGTTATGAAATATACAAGTAGGGAACAGGATGAAGTTGGAGCCATCTGTGGGCCAGCATTTTCATTTGATCAATTGACTTTATCTCGTTGACATCATTATGCTGTACGAATGTGTTCCATTCTCGAGTCATCCTGGGTATGTATGATCTCAGATGGAGTGATGTTCTGGAGAAGGGTACAGCCAGAGTGAAGTTGCTGCTTTCTGCCCGTCTTGTGGCATAAAAGCTTGTTTCACGCTGTCCTCGAAGTGGATCCAAGTGTGGTATTTTGACAATATTGGCCTTCTACATAACAGTAAGGCCACCCACATCCCTCCTATGTTGAAGGCTCTGCTGAAATGACAGATCTATCCATGTTGGGTCCAGGCTCTGTTCTCTACTCTGTCAAGCAGACGCAGATGAGAGGGGGGGGGCAGGCAAACCAAGAAAGTGGAGCATACTCAAGGTGTGAGCGTACTTGTGCCTCGTACAGGAGCTTGCAACCCCTACTGTCAAGCAGATGCGAGATATGGCGAAGTGCTGTAAGCTTCCTGGCTACCTTGTTTGCAAGATTTACAACATGGTTCTTCATGGTTAGTTTGGAGTCAAATTTCACCCCAAGGATATCACTTCTTCTCCAGGAGCCAACACACTCCCTTTCATCCTTACTACTGCACAAGCATTACCATCATGGTGCCTAGAGACCACTATCATTTGCGTTTCCTCAGGTGCAAATGTTACTTGCCATCTATTTTCCCAAGCTGATGTAGCTCTTAGCTACATCAGCTTGGGTAGTCAAAAAACTCTGTCATTTGTCTTGAGATTATTGTTTCAAGGATCTTACCAGTGATTGACAGGAGTGACACTGGTCTGTAGTTGCTGATTTCTGCTCTGCTCTTCTTTTTGTGAACAGGGACTACATTTGCCTCTTTCCATAGAGATGGCCATTTACACTGTACTAGGCAGTGCTGAAAGATGCGAGTTAGAGGTGCTGCTAGCTGGTCTGCACATCTTCTCAACAATCTTTGGCTTAACCTGTCTGGGCCCACAGCCTTTTCTCGGTCTAGCGATTTAAGACGGAAATGCACCTCCTCCTGCCTTATTGTCACCACGGACAGTTTTGACACAGTTCTTGCAGCTAGCCAAGGAGGGTCCCTTGCTGGATCAGAAATTTGCATTTTGGTAGCTAAGTGTTCAGCAAAGAGGTCCGCCTTCTCTTGACTACTAGTAGAGGTGGTCCCATCCTGTCGATTTAGAGGTGGAATGAGTTCATCAGGCATATAACCTTGTCTGTCCTTGACCAGGGACCACCACGTTTTGGAGCCTACCTTACCTAATGCTAGCTTTCTTTTAGTGTCCACCTCCCATTTAGCAATGACCCATTTTTGAACGTCACCCATATGCCTACAGGCTTGTGTGTGCAAGTTCCTGTTGTAGGTGGTAGGATGTCTCTCATACCTTCGCCATGCTTTGTACTTAGCAGTAGCAGCCTCTCTACAACGAAAGCCAAAACAAGGCTGATCTGTAGGCTCTCTCTTTCTCTCTCTCTCACTCTCACTCTCACACTCTTCTACACTCTCACACTCACTCATGCCCTCTCTTAAACTCTCTCTCTCTCTCTCTTTTTTACACACGGTTTGACAAGATTAAGGATCCCTAGCTTTATTGACAAGCTATTTACAGGTTAAGGATTCCTAAGTTTATTGGCAAGCTAAGAACTGTTACCTACATCAGCTCATTTGAAAGCATTTTTATTGTTATGAGACATACAAGTACGGAACAGGATGAAGTTGGAGCCATCTGTTGGCTAGTATTTTCGTTTGATGAACTGACTTCATCTCGTTGACATCATTGTTCTGTACGAATGTGTTCCATACTCGAGTCATCATGGGTATATATGATCTCAGATGAAGTGATGTTCTGGAGAAGCATACAGCAAGAGTAAAGTTGCTGCTTTCTGCCCGTCTTGTGGCATAAAAGCTTGTTTCTCGTTGTCCTCGAAGTGGATCCAAGTGTGGTACTTTGACAATATTGGCCTTGTACATAACAGTCAGGCCACCCACATCCCCCCTGTGTCGAAGGCTCTGCTGAAATGGCAGATCTATCCAGGATAGGTCCAGGCGAGAGATGAGACGTCTTGCTCTGTTCTCTACTCTGTCAAGCAGTCGCAGATGAGAGTGGGGGCAGGAAAACCAAGAAAGTGGAGCATACTCAAGGTGTGAGCATACTTGTGCCTCGTACAGAATCTTGCAACCCCTACTGTCAAGCAGATGTGAGATACGGCGAAGTGCTTTAAGCTTCCTGGCTACCTTGTTTGCAAGATGTACAACATGGTTCTTCATGGTCAGTTTGGAGTCAAATTTCACCCCAAGGATATCAACTTCTTCTCCAGGTGCCAACACACTCCCTTTTATCCTTACTACTGCACAAGCATTACCATCATGGTGCCTAGAGACCTCTATCATTTGCGTTTCCTCAGGTGCAAATGTTACTTGCCATCTATTTTCCCAAGCTGATGTACCTCTTAGCTGGTGATTGACGTAGCTTAGAGCAGCTGGTATTTCTTCTCTTGGATAAGTGAAAGTCAGTGCACAGTCGTCTGCATATGCATGGGATTCGGAGATGAGATGAAGAAGGTCATTGAAGTAGACATTCCATAACAATGGTCCCAGCACGCTTCCTTGTGGAACACTTGCCCCAGTAGGATGTCTTGCTGATTCCGTTTCATTGAGAACTACCCTTAGAGATCTACCATGAAGGTAATCACTGAGGAGACATAGCGTAGTGCCGGCAATTCCCGGAGCTTGCAGTTTTGCTAAGAGGCCCTGGTGCCACACCCGGTCGAAAGCGCCAGCAATGTCCAGTGCTACCACACATCTGACCTTGGATTCATCCAGTAACTGGTGCCACTTAGTAGAGAGGTTTAACAACAGATCAGCAGCAGAGTAACCTTTCCTGAAGCCATATTGATAGTTTCAAAGTAGTGAGTGGTAGTCAAAAATCTCTATTTGTCTTGCGATTGTCTCAAGGATCTTACCAGTGATTGACAGAAGTGACACTGGTCTGTAGTTGCTGATTTCTGCTCTTCTCTTCTTTTTGTGAACAAGGACTACATTTGCCTCTTTCCACAGAGAGGGCCATTTACACTGTACTAGGCAGTGGTGAGAGATGCGAGTTAGAAGTGCTGCTAGATGGTCTGCACATCTCAGCAATCTTGGGCTCAACTTGTCTGGGCCCACAGCCTTTTCTTGGTCAAGTGATTTATCATCATATCATCATCAAGCGATTTAAGAAGGAAATGCACCTCTTCCTGCCTTATTTTCACCACTGACAGTTTTGACACAGTTCTTGCAGCTAGCCAAGGAGGGTCCCTTCCTGGATCAGGAATTTGCATTTTGGTAGCAAGGTGTTCGGCAAAGAGGTCCGCCTTCTCTTGACTACTAGCAGAGGTGGTCCCATCCTGTCGATTTAGAGGCGGAATGGGTTCATCAGGCAGATAACCTTGTCTGTCTTTGACCAGGTACCACCAGGTTTTGGAGCCTACCCTACCTGATGCTAGCTTTCTTTTTGTGTCCACCTCCCATTTAGCAATGGCCCACTTTTGAACGTCACCCATATGTCTACAGGCTTGCCTGTGCAAGTTCCTGTTATAGGTGGTAGGATGTCTCTTATACCTTCGCCATGCTTTGTACTTAGCAGTAGCAGCCTCTCTACAACGAAATCCAAACCAAGGCTGATCTGTAGACTTCGTCACATATTGCTGGTGAGGAATGTGTTCTTGTTGTAGATTAAGGATGTGTCCAGTGAAGGCTTTCACTTGGTTGTCAACATCCCCTTGGAGAAGAGCATTCCAATCGGTGGTGGCGAGCTCAGAGCAAAGGGCTGGCCAATTACCTCTTTCCCATAGCCAGGTTGTGCGTGTGGATTCGTCACCTCGTTCTGTTGGGATCTTAAGTGTCGTAAAAACAGCCTTGTTGTCAGGTGTTCCAACGTAGCCAAGGGGTTGACAAGTGACTACACCTGCCAGATCACTCGCTACTGGGTCAAGGGAGGAGCCAGAGATGTGAGTAGGGAAATCAACAAATCAACAAAGTTTCTCATGTCAAATACTGCAAGAAGGTCATCAAAGTCCCTCTGTATAAGGTGTTGGTTGAGGTCACCAACAATTATGATGTGTTGACACTTGTGGTGTAGCAGAAGGGAGTCCATATTTTCCATTAGGAAGTTGATGGGGTCTGCATGTTGCCACTGAGGTCTGTACATTGCATATGCTAGTACAGAGGTACTAGTGTTTATGCAGAGCTTGAAGAACATCATTTCAAGATGTGTAGGGGTGGCAACATCAATGTGCTGGGCATGAACACTTTTAGAGAAGCACACAACAACACCTCTTCCTTGCCCTTGCCTGTCTCTTCTCATCCATGAGGTGTAGCCAACAATTCTTTCAAAATTTTCTGGAGTCCTGTCGTCCAAAAATGTTTCAACAACAGCTATCATGTCGGGACGTCGAGTGTTCACAAAACTATGTGTAAGCTCTCCAACATTACTGATGAAACCTCTAATGTTGGCCGATAGGATGCTGATAGACTGGCTCCTCATGGTGTGGTCAGCTTGAGGTTGTGAGTGTGTAAGGCATGTAAGGTGCTGCCCTTGAGAGAGGTAAGGTACAGGGTACTGAGGCAGCTGCGGGGATGTAGGTCTGTGGTCTTGAATAAGGCACAATACCACCTGCTGGGCTGAGATAGGAGTAGCTGAGTGGGTGACGTGTGAGTGTTCACCAATTCAGAGATCCTGCTGGTTTGTTCCGAGAACAGGTCTCTAAACAGGTGGTCCTGTCTGTCAAGTTCCTTTTTCTTCCGGCACTGGTCCTCCTGATGTCCTTTCTTGTAGCAGTAATTGCGCCTGGTATCTCGCAGGCAGTTGTTGGCGATGTGCCCCTTCCGGTGACGGAGAGAGCACTGCCTAGGTGCCTGGGAGGGTGGACTATGATTTGTTGCACCTCCTGTGTTTTGCTGATTTGTCCTCAGATTCTGCCGCTGGGACTGTGTTAGTGGAGGGTGAGACGGCTGTAGATGTCTTCCTCCTCCACGTCTTCTTCCACGTCCTCTACCCCGTCCTCTACCAGTTCTGACAGATGTATCCCTGCTGTTTGTACTTTGGCGCAGTAGGTGTTCAGGTGCAGTGATAGTTCCCTGATTATTAACTGCACCAATCTCTGGTGGAAAAAATCCTGACTCAGAACTTGCCAATGAAGCACTGCTGCCAGATGCTGGAATAGTGTCGGCAGGTGTGCTGACAGGTGTTGGATCAGAGATGGTATGTGCACTGTCTAGTGTACTAGCAGTGGCTGAAGCAGAGATGTCAGGTGTAGGAGAATTAACAGATCCAAGGCTTCCTTCTTTGCTGGGAAGAGGATTTGTTCCGTCTGTGGTGGTCAGAGGAATTGTGTTAGAATTCCCAAAGGTAGTGTTTTGAACTCTGTCAATCTGTGGGGTCTTAGCGATGACAGAATTCCACCAGTTATTTACCCCTGAGTTAAGCTCTGTGTGGGACTTCAAGTCTTTGTCAATAGTGTCATAATCAGCTGATCAGCTTATGTCACTTGATGTAGGCTTACACTGGCCTTCTACAATACCTTGAAAGTTACCTAATGATTTGAGGAGCTCATGAAGTGTTTCCCTGTGATGGATTATCTTAGCTGCGACTTTACAACACAGCCCAAAAGGGCAGTCTTGATCTTTGGACAGAAGTCCCTGAGGTAGTGCTTCTGAGCCTTCCTCCTGTATCTCTAGGCTTGTATCCACATATACCACAGGATTACGGAAATCCTTCAATTTTCTGAAATTTTTAACCTGGCTGCAACAAAATTGTTCTTCTGGAATGCAATCTGTGTGGCAGTAGTTGGAACAAGCAGGATCCTTACATCTAAGAAGTATTTTGTCCCTTGTGGTATACCCACAAACACTGCAGTAACTACTGGGACAATAGCCAGATAGCGTAGGTATTCTTGCTATTTTGCGATGTGAAGTCATCCCAGAGGAGGCATTGTAGGTTTGCAATGAAGTTCACAGGAGAGAGAGAGGGTGGGTGGTGGTATGGTGGGGGTGTTTATAACAGGGTGGGTAGTGTGGGAGCGTGAGGGCAGGCAGTGGGCCGGCAAGCTGGAAGTGTTGCCTTCTCACTATCACTTAATAAACACTGTTTATGCTATCCGCTTTTTCACTAAAGGAAGATGTTACACATATCACTATGTTGCATTGTACTAGTCACTGTGAAGGCAATACTGACGTCACTCCTAGGCCTGCCGCTGTCCCCTCACTCACACCATATCTTCACCATACCACACTTAAATATCACTGATATTGCTTATATTCACTTTAATGGAGGAGTTGGCTTACCTGTACTAATGTGCTGTAGGTAGTACTACGTCACTGAACAGATTTTGGCCTCACCAACCCTCGTAGTTAAGTAATATTAAGAAAGTTTGTGGAGCACACTGTGACACGTCTTCCTCTATCTCTTTTTCTCTCTCCCTCTCTCTTTGTCTCTCTACCACTCTCTCCCTCTCTCTTTGTCTCTCTACCACTCTCTCCCTCTCTCTTTGTCTCTCTACCACTCTCTCCCTACCTCTCTCCCACACACGTGCACACATACACACACACACAAACACACAGACAGACAGACAGACACACACACACACACACACACACACACACACACACACACACACACACACACACACACACACACACACACACATACACACACACACACACACATGGCATGAAAAGAGTATTTTAAAATGTATTCGGCATATGTCACACTCCCATTTAGGCTGCCTTCCAGCCAGCGAACCGGGTGCTAATGGTTTAATAATCGATAGCGCACCTGTCATTAAATCAGTGCCTTGGTTCAGTGACCAATCAGAGATAAGCCCGTCAAAACTGAAGCAACATGGTTGACTTGTGGTAAGCATTGGCAGCCTTGCCTACCTGCTAGCTGAGTACGTTGCATTCTATCCGGCTTCTGTTTACCATCTATCACCGTGGTGTACATTATTCTATCTGTACATATTGTATATAGTGTACATATCTGTATATAATGGGTGAAGCAAAATATACAGTATAGTCTTCTGCTGAGTTTTGCTCCAATTTTCATTACGACCAGGTCTTACAGGCCTTTCATTACCTATATTCGTAATATGGGAGCTCTGTCAGAGAGCTGGAGCTGGAGTTGGTCTTGGTATCTTTCAGATTGCATTGCTGTCGCCATTTGTATTGGCTGTCGGTCTCTCTATTGTGTGTGTATCCTGCAAGTCGTACTGTGCTTTTGTTGCTTGTTGCATGCATTGCAAACAGTGTTATAATGGGTTATGCCACTAACACAGGTGAGACGGTTGGTGTCTGAATATACTCTCCTAAATCTGCCCAAACCATCTCTACTGCATTGCTGGCGAATTGCTCGTTCCATTGGCATAGAATTCCAACGAACCTTCACTGCTGCGCAGCTTCGTGACATTATTCATACCAAATCAAAGGTTGAAGCAACTATGGCGCACCAAACTGAGGCATCTCCCGCTTCAGGAGCTATTAATCGCCGATCTCCGCTTAGGTTCCTTCGTAATGTGGGAAGGCTATCACCAGAGCCATCAGACCAGCAGTCTCGTGAAGTAGCTGATACACGGTTTGTCTCAGGGCCAGTCAGCTCCATTGGCGCTTCAGTCAGCTAAACTCAATCTCGAACCAACCAGAGAGCAGCAAGCATTTGCTAAAGAGGAGTTTGATAGAGAGAAGGAGAGGAGGCAACTTAAGCAGACTGTTGGTAACTTCTTTTGCGTGCAAAATGCATGTCCGTTAGTACCTCACTTCGTTGAGCCTGAGTGTGAGCAGTTTTTTGAGGCATTTGAAAAACAGGCTCGAGCACTGAGGTGGCCTGGGGAGCACTGGGCACCACTGGTGCATACAGAATTTCACAGGTGGGGATAGAACCCGCGATCAGAGAGTTATAAGACCTGCTAGCACGTCGACGGTGGCCACAGCCTCTGACTGAGCGAGGGAAGCAGAATGCCAACCACACACAGGACCGCCCACACCCCAACCCATAACGGGTCGGGTGGAGTACGCCCCACGGGTTGCAGAGAGCATGAGCTGAAATAACTGGGAGATAGTTAAGAGCCACTAATGTGAACAATCTCTAACTAATGAAATAAGAGGTAATAAATCCCTATGTCGCAGAACATTCCAGAATGTTATATTTTGTCAATTTAAATCTAGTTATACTCCTGATCTTGTCAACAACCTATACCAGACTCTAGTGCAGTTGCACGTACCATTTCAATTTGTATTTTTATATTACAAGTTTATATTATAAGTCCTACTCTAAGATTGTTTTCATATCTTAGTGACTATATTGTGAGTGCAATTAGTGTATATTTCAATTATATTATTCTTCAATGCCCTTAACTATCTTTTGCTAACTAGTACCAACTACCTCATATATTTTTTTTTCTACTTTTTTTTATTCTTTGGTACCTTAACTTGTATATTTTATCTTGTCAATTTAAATCTAGTTATACTCTAATTCTTGTAAACAACTTATATAACACCTTAGTGCAATTACAATTGAGAGTCTTGTGCCTTTTTTATATTATTAGATTAAACTCAGTTGTACTATAGTCAATGAACATTAAAATGGTATAAAATACCGACAGATTGTTAGGTAAGACACATATGCAACAGTTAGGTATCTTTATTTTGAAACGTTTCGCCTACACAGTAGGCTTCTTCAGTCGAGTACAGAAAAGTTGATAGAAGCAGAAGATACTTGAAGACGATGTAATCAGTCCATCACCCTTAAAGTTTTGAGGTGGTCAGTCCCTCAGTCTGGAGAAGAGCATTGTTCCGTTGTCTGAAACAATATGAAGTTGAAGTGACAGAATCGGGCCTTATATAGTGCCAGGAGGTGAGACGTAGGTTGATTTGGGAGGGCAGGTCCTTCTCAAACCCAGCCGTTCTCACTAGTAGAGGTTGTCGAAGTAGATGGTCTGTACCAAGATACCCTTGTGTTGCAGTGTCTGACAGAATGAACATTAAAATGGTATAAAATACCGACAGATTGTTAGGTAAGACACATATGCAACAGTTAGGTATCTTTATTTTGAAACGTTTCGCCTACACAGTAGGCTTCTTCAGTCGAGTACAGAAAAGTTGATAGAAGCAGAAGATACTTGAAGACGATGTAATCAGTCCATCACCCTTAAAGTTTTGAGGTGGTCAGTCCCTCAGTCTGGAGAAGAGCATTGTTCCGTTGTCAGACAACGGAACAATGCTCTTCTCCAGACTGAGGGACTGACCACCTCAAAACTTTAAGGGTGATGGAATGATTACATCGTCTTCAAGTATCTTCTGCTTCTATCAACTTTTCTGTACTCGACTGAAGAAGCCTACTGTGTAGGCGAAACGTTTCAAAATAAAGATACCTAACTGTTGCATATGTGTCTTACCTAACACTATAGTCAATACCAAATTCATTATATTAGACCATATTGCAATTACTAGTGAGAGTCTGGTGCTATTTTTAATTTGTATTGTTATATTATTAGATTAAATCTAGTTGTACTATAGCTCATTCTAGCTCAAAACATAGACTCCACAAAAGTCATTATATTAGACCTTAGTGCAATTATTTGATTACCACTTTATTGTTCACCACAACTTATATTAGTCCCTTTTATATTATAATTTTATATTATAATTCTAACTTTAAAGAATTACCTTTAAAGTACTACCTACTATCATATTCCCAAGCTCCATTATTTGATCATCACTTTATTTGTTCACCACAAATTATTTTAGTTCCTTTTATATTGTCTCCTTTATTTTAGCTTTAAAAAACTACCTTAGCTCATTATTTTTACATTTGTTAAATAATTCAGGTGCTATTTTCTAGCTTTAGAATATTTACTTTGTTTTATACTAAATTCTAACTATAGATTCACTACAAATCTTATGATTACAAGCATTGATCCTGATACCAACCTCTTATTTAATGACTTAAATGATTCAAACAGTTACTGTAATTACTACACAGCAGAACAATCAAAGGCACTTCTCAGAGCCAACAACAACATAACTATCTTTAACTACAATATCAGATCTTTAAGCAAGCATTACGATGACCTCCTAGCATTACTAAATTCCTTGCATGCCAATATGTCCATCATTACACTAACTGAAACCTGGCTAAAGCCTGATACTACAGATGTCTATGCCATTCCTGGTTACACAGCCATACACAACTGTAGGCCAGACCAACAAGGGGGTGGCACAGCTATATACTACTCAGACCAACTAGAATGTATCACTAATACTTGCACAAGGGATGAACATGGGGAATATATAATAGCTAAATTCAAATCCAAATACCTACAAAAACCTCTCACAGTGATAAACATCTACAGAGTTCCACAATCAAACATTAGCCAATTTAGTCAAAACCTAGGAAGTATGATAACTGATGCACGCATGAACAAAGATCACTTACTACTCTCAGGTGACTTCAATATAAATCTCTTGCAAGACCAGGACCCACACGTTACTGAATTCACAAACACAATGAGTAACTGCATGTTGCTACCAACAGTAACAAAACCTACAAGAGTTACGGAGACTAGTGTTTCCCTACTTGACCACATCTGGACCAACACCATATCCCCTTTAAAATCAGGCATAATTACAGATAATACCACAGACCACTACCCTACTTTCCTCATAACAACTCTTGGTAAAATACCCCAAGACACTACTAAAGTCACCTTCAGACTTCACAATGAGGCAGCCATTAATAACTTCACAACAGCAGTAACAAACATTGACTGGCACACTGAGCTAAAAATCTATACAGATATTGACGAATGTTTTAATAATTTTCTAAAAAAGACCCAATACCTCTATAACAAGCACTACCCTAAAAAAAACTAAACAGATGACAGCTAAGAGACTGAACAGTCCCTGGCTAACACCCAGCATTCTCAAATCCATAAATACAAAACACCGATATGAAAAACAGTACAGAATGGGTCACATAACCAGAGACCAAACAAAACGTTACTCGTCAATCCTAACCAGCCTGATAAGAAGGGCAAAAAAATTGTATTATGAGAACAGATTATCCAACTTACGAGGTGATATAAAAAAGACCTGGAAGACCCTATCAGAAATTCTGGGAACAAAAAAGATATCACGAAATAGCGAAATAAAATTAGCAAAATCAGATGAACCCCAACTCCCACCAACAGAAACAGCAAACAGACGCAATGATTTCTTCTCCACTATAGGACAAAACCTTGCCAATAAAATCCCATGCTCAGATACCCCACCAAATGACTACCTCACTGGCAACTACCCGAACACACTGTTCCTAGCTCCGACTAACCCATACGAAGTCTCCCTTATTATCAACGCACTAAAAAACAAGGCAGGAGATTTAAATACCTTACCACCCTTTATATACAAAAAAGTGTCACAAGTACTATCACCAATCATTGCAACACTCTTTAACAAATCCATTGAATCCTCCACCTTCCCTACAGTACTCAAAATAGCAAGGGTCACCCCGATCCACAAAGGAGGAGACCAAACAGAGTTGAATAACTATAGGCCAATATCCAACTTACACCCTCTCTCTAAAATCTTCGAAAAATTAATTCATAAACGAATCTACTCCTACCTCATCTCCCAAAACATTCTCAACCCCTGCCAATTTGGATTCAGGCCTAATAAAAATACTAATGATGCTATTATACACATGCTAGAACATATATACACTGCAATAGAGAAAAAAGAAGTCCCACTGGGGATCTTCATTGACTTACGTAAAGCTTTTGATACAGTTGACCATGACTTGCTCCACGTAAAATTGTCACACTATGGTATAAGAGGGCACTCCCTCAACTACCTCAAGTCATACCTCAGCAACAGAAGCCAATATGTGTACGCAAATGGGGCAAGCTCTTCCGCTCAACCAATTATAGTTGGTGTCCCACAGGGAAGTGTCCTTGGCCCTCTTCTCTTTCTCCTATACATAAATGACCTACCAAATGCTTCGCAATTACTCAAACCCACACTTTTTGCAGATGACACTACATACGTCTTCTCTCACCCGAGCCCAGTCACGCTAGCCAATACTGTAAACACCGAATTACAGAAAATATCTACCTGGATGAGGACTAACAAACTTACACTAAACATTGACAAAACCTACTTCATTCAGTTTGGTAACAGAGCTACAGATGTATCTCTTAACATAACGATAAACAGATCACCTATCACAAACCTAACAGAGGGAAAATTCTTAGGAATCCACCTTGATAATAGACTCAAATTTCAAATACATATACAACAAATTTCTAAGAAAATTTCCAAGACTGTAGGCATACTATCGAAGATACGGTACTATGTTCCACAGTCAGCCCTCCTGGCCCTCTATCACTCTCTTATTTACCCCTATCTTACCTATGGAATTTGTGCATGGGGCTCAACAACAATAAACCATCTCAGACCACTAATTACCCAACAAAAGGCTGCAGTTAGAATGATAACAAATTCTCACTACAGGCAGCACACTCCACCAATATTCAAAACACTCAACCTACTCACCATACAAAACATCCATACTTATTACTGCACCTATTACATACATAGAACACTTAACTCTGATATTAACCCTCCCCTCAAACATCTCCTTGCCAACCTCAAACAGAACACATGACCATAACACAAGGCACAGATCACTCTTTGATGTTTCCTCGTGTCCATCTCACGCTATGCAAAAACTCAATGCACATAAAAGGCCCTAAAATCTGGAATTCATTACCTGTAAATATAAAAGAAACACTACCTGTTTATAAATTCAAGTCTCTTCTCAAAGATCACTTACTCACTCAAAACCAAATAAATACTGAATAACTGAACCTTATAAATTGTATATCCTATATGTTACTCACAATTATATCACACAAATGTTAAACCTAGGACCCAATCTAACTTTGCTATTTTTTTAAATACACTACCTAACAGAATACTCCATTCGACTGAATGTACTACAATGCATGCAACCATATGACCTGTCTTTGTAATACTCACTTGTGCTTTATAGTTATCTGTTTACAATAATGTTTTATCACTGATTTCATCATCGCTTAGTTAATCTTAAGTTAATTTTAAGCCAGCCCGTAATGCTATGCATATAAGTGGATTTGGCATGCTGCTCTTACCTGTATTTTTTTTGTACCTCTGTATGTATGCTAAAATTACTAAATAAATAAATAAATAAATAAATAAATACTCTCAGTGTCAATTAATATACCTATGTGAAATAACATATTCAGGCTTTTCTTTTTTTCTAACAACTGGGCAATGCCTGATTTTTAACACCATTACCACCATTATTATCCACTGTCATCAGCTAATATCATTAATATCAGTATAATATTATTAACAATCTAATTCAGTAAACCAGTAAACTAGTTGCAATCACCATGTTGCAGTCACCTATGTGTACCTTGTACCGCTATACCTAGATGGGTTAGGACCTCAAGAAGTGAATCTGCATTTCTTTTGGATTATCGTAGGATGATCGCACATGTGTACAAATATCTAAATGAACCACGATAACTACTTCCTTACTATTGATGTTAAATCACTCAGGTTGCACCTGAGGTCAGTGCATACGTGTGGTCATACCTGTTCTAAGCTGTTGGGATTTAGCGTGGGGTGTTACCTAGCACCATGGCTTGTTATAGTGCTTTAGAATCTCATGTTAAAGTGTTGAAGAAGGAGCTTTTACTTCTTCAGGAGGAAAACAAGAGGCTGAAGCTTCGTCTAGATGGGTTTGGGAGTGAATGTGAGATGGTTGGAGCTGGTGAGGAGGAAAGAGTTAGCAGCAGTGATTTGGAGAATGGGAGCCGCTTTAAGTGGCAAGTGGTTCACAATTCAGGAAGAAGGATGATAAAGAAGGTTAATAGAGAAGATGTGAAAGTAGGAAATCGATTCTCTTTTGTCCAGGACGAGTGTACTTCAGTGGTTATTGAGGTTAAAGGTATAACTGACTCCCCTGCTTATCAAGGCAAGAATGTTCTAATTGTGGGAGATTCTCAGGTAAGATATATGGACTGTACTTTTTGTATCAGAGATAGAAAGGTCAGACAGAGGGTGTGCCTCCCAGGAGCTGGTGTTGGTGACATAGTCAGAAGGTTGGATAATATTATGTCAGGCAATGGGAACAAGTACATTATCTGCTTTAGAGATGGTGGAAATGACATCGGGAATGGCAGGAGACAGGAGCTGCTGGATAAGTATAGGTCAGCCATAGATGTAGTCAGGTCTAAGGAGGGATCCCAGTCATATGTAGCATCTTGCCTAAAAGGGGAGTGAGCAATGAATGGATGTCTAGGACAATTGGTATAAATTGCTGGCTAGACAGGTACTGCAAGGAACTTGAAATCCCATTCATTGATAACTGGAACATATTCTATGGCAAACGTTCTATTTATGCAAGGGATGGGGTTCATATCTCTAGGGTTGGAGTGGTTGCATTAGTCAATTCGAATGAGGGAGTTATTTGTGACATGTCTAGGAATTAAACTGATAGATTATAGAGGTATAGGTGTTGTGGAAAACAATCAGGCTGCATTACTATGGTTGAAAGCAGCAGATATTACCGGGATACCTCAGGGATATGTGTAAAAGACAATATTCAAAATAAAGTTGCTAGTAAAGGCAAAGCAATTGATCAACAAACAAAGAGAGATAGTAGAAGGCAACGAGTGACTAGCTCCCTTTAGGTTTCCTATACAAATAGTAGGAGTCTAAGAAATAAGACCGATGAGCTAAGATTACCTGCAAGTGCAGATAATGTAGATATTATTGCTATAACAGAGACCTGGTTCAACCTGAAAGATAGAGAAATGCCTTCTGAATGCAACAGACAGGGTTATAAAGTATTCCACACTGATAGGTTCAACAGGAAGGGTGGTGGAGTGGCGATGTATTTCAGAGAAAATTTAAATTGTTGTGTTAGACATGATATAAGATTAGAAACATGAACAACAAAATCTGTTTGGCTACAGCTTGTTGAGGGTCGTGAAAAGTTAATTTTGGGTGTGATTTATAGGCCACCAAACCTTGATAGGGAGTGCAGTAATCTGTTATGGGAAGAAATTCAAAAGGCATCTAGATATGAAAATGTTGTGATAATGGGAGATTTTAACTTTAGACAAATTGATTGGAACAATATGACAGGAAATCTTGAGTCTAGTAACTTTCTTGATAAGGCTGAGGATTCATACACAAATAACCCGCACATAAAAGAGAGAAGCTTACGACGACTTACGAAGGCTGAGGATTTCTTTTTAAAACAGTTTGTGACAGAACCAACTAGAAGAAACAATCTGCTTGACTTGGTTCTTGCCAACAAAGAATCACAAATTAATAATCTTGTGGTTAATGATGAACTTGGGGAAAGCGATCACAAATCACTTAGTTTCAATGTATCATGGAAATACTCAGATAACTGTAATCAAGTCTCTGTCAGAGATTTCTGCTTGGCCGATTTCATGGCACTAAGAAATTCCCTGGGTGGGCTAAATTGGGATAGAACATTAAAATGGTATAAAATACCGACAGGTTGTTAGGTAAGACACATATGCAACAGTTAGGTATCTTGGTACAGACCTACAATCAACTTCGACAACCTCTACTAGTGAGAACGGCTGGATTTGAGAGGGACCTGACCTCCCAGCATCTGAGTTCTTACCTCTTCTAGTGACCTACGTCTCACCTCTTGGCGCTATATAAGTGCTCCATCCTGTCACTTCATCTCCATATTGTTTCATTCCATGGAACAATGCTCTTCTCCAGACTGAGGGACTGACCACCTCAAAACTTTAAGGGTGATGGACTGATTACATCGTCTTCAAGTATCTTCTGCTTCTATCAACTTTTCTGTACTCGACTGAAGAAGCCTACTGTGTAGGCGAAACGTTTCATAATAAAGATACCTAACTGTTGCATATGTGTCTTACCTAACAACCTGTCGGTATTTTATACCATTTTAATGTTCATACCTAACTGTTGCATATGTGTCTTACCTAACAGCTCTATACATCACTAGTGAGGCCTCACTTAGATTATGCTGCTCAGTTTTGGTCCCCTTACTACAGGATGGATATAGACTCATTAGAGAACATACAGAGAAGAATGACTAAAATAATTTACTGTGTAAGGAACCTCCCGTATGAAGATAGACTTAAAGCCTTAAATCTCCACTCTCTGGAGAGGCGTAGAATGAAGGGAGATATCATTGAAGTGTATAAGTGGATGACGGGCATAAACAAGGGAGATATTAATAAAGTACTGAGGGTGTCGAACCAAGTAAGAACCAGAAATAATGGATTTAAGTTTGATAAATTTAGATTTAGAAAGGACATAGGTAAGTACTGGTTTTCTAACAGAGTTGTAGATGCGTGGAACAGTCTTCCCAGTGGGGTGGTAGAGGCTAGGACCTTGGGTAGCTTTAAGAAGAGGCTGGACAAATATATGAGTTGGAGGGGCTGGGTTTGATTGCTGTCATTGGGTACGGGAGTTATTTCTTGAGTAGCTTTGGGTAGAGGTCGTTTTGATAAGGACCTGCCTCGCATGAGCCAGTAGGCCTTCTGCAATGTTCCTCCATTCTTATGTTCTTATGTTCTTATGTTCTTTCAGGTATACAGAAGTAAGATTAGGGTCAAGATAGGCCCACTCATAAGTAACTCAGGTCAGATCACTGACAGTGATATGGATATGTGCAAAATTTTCAATACCTACTTCCTCTCAGTTTTTACCCATGAAGATACCAGCAAAATATCAGTAGTAATAAATTATGTACAACAGGATGATAATAAATTATGCACGATTGCAGTAACTAGTGACATGGTCCTCAGACAAATAGAGAAATTAAAACCTAACAAATCCCCAGGTTCTGATGAATTGTTTGCAAGAGTTTTAAAGGAATATAAATAGGATCTTAGCAAACCTTTGGCTATTTTTTCAACATATCACATCAAACTAGCATAGTGCCAGATAAGTGGAAAATGGCAAATGTAATACCTGTTTACAAGGCAGGTGACAGGTCCTTGGCTTCGAACTATAGACCAATAAGCCTTACCTCCATGGTGGGAAAATTTATGGAATCAATAATTGCCGAGGCAATTCATAGCCATCTTAAAAGGCATAAATTGATTAATGAATCTCAACACAGTTTTACAAAGGGGCGTTCTTGTCTTACAAATTTACTAACTTTTTTCACTAAGGTATTTGAGGAGGTAGACAATTGTATTGAATATGATATTGTGTATATGGACTTCAGTAAGACTTTCGACAGAGTTCCACACCAGAGGCTATTGAGGAAACTTAAGACACACGGAATAGGAGGAGAATTTTTTTTCCTGGTTAGAGGCATGGTTGACAAATAGGCAGCAGAGAGTTTGCATAAATAGGGAGAAATCAGAATGGGGTCACATCACAAGCGGAGTTCCACTGGGGTAAGTGTTGGGCTATTTATTATTCACAATTTACGTAAAAGACATAGATGAGGGAATAATTAGCGACATAAGCAAATTTGCTGGTGACATCAAAATAGGCCATCTAATTCATTCTAATGAAGACATTAGAGCACTCCAGGATGATCTGAATAGACTGATGCAATGGTTGGAGAAATGGCAGATGCAGACAAATACAAAGTTCTAAATGTTGGAAAGTTTAATAACCATGCCACATATATATATATATATATATATATATATATATATATATATATATATATATATATATATATATATATATATATATATATATATATATATATATATAAGTAATTGTTTGCTCTGAGTGGTGCTGAAATTTTTTTCAAAATTCTGGTATAGTCATGGCACACACTACTTACCTCCTGTACTCATAACAACATAAAATTATGGTTTTCTTGAAAATTTGAATAATATTTATGTTCGTGCGTCAAGCAGAATTTAATCTGACGCACGAACATAAATATTATTCAAATTTTCAAGAAAACCATAATTTTATATTGTTACGAGTACAGGAGGTAAGTAGTGTGTGCCATGACTATACCAGAATTTTGAAAAAAATTTCAGCACCACTCAGAGCAAATAATTACTTATACCTTTCAAGACATCACCACTCACTGATCTGTGTTGTAATCCACCTTCAGATCCATCATAATAATATCATCGATGAGTTTGTTGCTTAAAATATTCTGATGAATAATGTTTCATTTTTATTAGCCAGCGAATTATTATTAATTGCAGAATACATTGTTGTTAACTTACATTCATACCATTAGAAGCGCGAGCACACACACACACACACACACACACACACACACACACACACACACACACACACCACACACACCACACACACACACACATCACACACACACACACACACCACACACACACACACACACACACACACACACACACACACACACACACACACCACACACACACACACACACACACACACACACACACACACACACTCACACACTCACACACACTCACACACACACACACACACACACACACACACACACACACACACACACACACACACACACACACACACACAATCGACTAGTGAACAAAACTAGAGGATCAGGCTCGTATAACACGAAGGGCACTGCAATGGATCAGAGAATATCTGACAGGGAGGCAACAACGTGTCATGGTACGGGATGAGGGATCACAGTGGGCACCTGTGACGAGCGGAGTTCCACAGGGGTCGGTCCTAGGGCCAGTGCTATTTTTGGTATATGCGAATGACATGATGGAAGGGATAGTCAAAGGTGTCCCTGTTCGCAGATGATGTGAACTTAATGAGTAGAATTAAATCAGATGTAGACCAGGCAGGACTTCAAAGAGACCTGGACAGGTTGGACACGTGGTCCAAGAACTAGCTTTTCGAATTCAACCCTGCCAAATGCAAAGTCATGAAGATCAGAGAAGGACAAAGAAGACCGCGGACAGAGTATAGGCTAGGTGGCCAAAGACTGCAAACCTCGCTCAAGAAGAAAGATCTTGGGGTGACCATAACACCGAGCATGTCACCGGAGGCACACATCAACCAGAAAACAGCTGCAGCATATGGGCGCCTGGCAAATCTGAGAATAGCTTTCCGATACCTTAGTAAGGAATCGTTCAAGACACTGTACACTGTGTACATCAGGCTCATACTGGAGTATGCAGCACCAGTTTGGAACCCACACCTGGTCAAACACGTCAAGAAATTAGAGAAAGTGCAAAGGTTTGCAACAAAGTTAGTTCCAGAGCTCAGGGGTATGTCCTACGAAGAAAGGTTGAGGGAAATCGGACTGACGACATTGGAGAACTGAAGGGTCAGGGGAGACATGATAACGACATACAAAATACTGCATCGAATAGATAAGGTGGACAGAGACAGGTTGTTCCAGAGAAAGAACACAGAAACAAGGGGCCACAATTGGAAGCTGAAGACTCAGACGAGTCACAGGAATGTTAGGAAGTATTTCTTCAGTCATGGAGTCGTCAGGAAGTTGAATAGCCTAGCAAGTGATGTAATGGAGGCAGGAACAATACATAGCTTTAAGACGAGGCATGACAAATCTCAAGAAGCAGAGAGAGAGAGAGAGAGAGAGAGAGAGAGAGAGAGAGAGAGAGGACATAGAAGCGATCAGTGAAGAGGCGGGGCCAGGAGCTGAGTCTCGACCCCTGCAACCACAATTAGGTGAGTAGGTGAGTACACACACACACACACACACACACACACACACACACACACACACACACACGCAGTCAGGAGCTATGACTCAACCCTTGCAACCACAAATAGGTGAGAAGACCGCAGACGGAGTGCATTCTAGGGGGCCAGAGAATAAAACCTCATTCAAGATAAAGGATCTTGGGGTGAGTATAGCACTGGGCACGTCTCCTGAGGCTCGCATCAACCAAATAACTGCTGCAACACGTAGGCGCCTGGTAAACCTAAGAACTGCATTCTGACATCTCTACAAAGAATCGTTCAGGACCCTGTACAACGTGTATGTCAGGACTATATTGGAGTATGCAGCATCAGTTTAGAGCCCACAAGTACCCAAGCACCTAAGGATACTAGAGAAATTGATAAGGTTTGCAACAAGACTATTCCCAGAGCAAATGGGCATGTCCGACTAGGAGAGATTGATGGAAATCGACTTGACGACACTGGAGGACAGGATATGGTAACGAAATTTAAAATACTGATAGGAATCGACAATGTGGATAGAGACAAGATGTTTCACATAAATCACAGGGATGTTAGGAAGTACTTCTTCAGTCAGAGAGTTGTCAGGAAGTGAAATAGTCTGAGGTATGATTAAGAACATGGAGAAGGATGAGTGACCTAGTAGCGACGAGTGAGGAGGAGGGGCCAGGGGGTGTGACTCGATCAATGCAACCACAACTAGGTGAGTACACACATGTACAATAAGAATTATACGTGATTTTACCTAGGATAACTCTGAAGCCCAAACAAGTGACAAATTTCCACTGTGTCCTATGTTGACAAACTCGAAAGTTAAACAGACACAAAGGATAGCTATGTAGATACACAAACTCGCACACACACACAACCAGCCTAACATGACCGTCTAAGACCCTGTCCTAATACACAAATACCGCCCCTCAATCATTAACACACACCCACGTATATATTCACACGAACACACACAAACACACACACACATACACACAAACACACACACACACCACACACACACACACACACACACACACACACACACACACACACACACACACACACACCACACACACACACACACACACACACACACACACACACACACACACACACACACACACACACACACACACACTACAAGAGAGAGAGGAGAGGATGAACCAGCAAGGCTGGACTTAGTATTCACCTTGAGTAGTGCAGATATCGAGGACATCACATATGAAAGACCCCTTGGGGCCAGTGACCATGTGGTTTTAAGCTTCGAATACACAGTAGAGCTACAAGTGGAGGGAGAAGCAGGAAGGCCAGGACGAATGAAGCCAAACTACAAGAAAGGGGACTACACAGGAATGAGGAACTACCTGAACGGGGTTCAGTGGGACAGAGAACTGGCAGGGAAGCCAGTTAATGAGATGATGGAATATGTAGGAACAAAATGCAAGGAGGCTGAGGAGAGGTTTGTACCCAAGGGTAACAGGATTAATGAAAAAGCCAGGATGAGCCCATGGTTTACCCAAAGGTGCAGGGAGGCAAAAACCAAGTGTGCTAGGGAATGGAAGAAATATAGAAGGCAAAGGACCCAGGAGAATAAGGAGAACAGTCGTAGAGCCAGAAACGAATATGCACAGATAAGAAGGGAGGCCCAAAGACAATATAATGACATAGCAGCGAAAGCCAAATCTGACCCGAAACTGTTGTACAGCCACATCAGGAGGAAAACAACAGTCAAGGACCAGGTAATCAGGCTAAGGAAGGAAGGAGGAGAGACAACAAGAAATGACCGTGAAGTATGTGAAGAACTCAACAAGAGATTCAAAGAAGTGTTCACAGAGGAGACAGAAGGGACTCCAGAAAGACGGAGAGGTGGGGCACACCACCAAGTGCTGGACACAGTGCATACAACCGAGGAAGAAGTGAAGAGGCTTCTGAGTGAGCTAGATACCTCAAAGGCAATGGGGCCAGATAACATCTCCCCATGGGTATTGAGAGAGGGAGCAGAGGCGCTATGTGTACCCCTAACAACAATATTCAATACATCTATCGAAACAGGGAGATTGCCTGAGGCATGGAAGACAGCAAATGTAGCCCCAATCTTTAAAAAAGGAGACAGACATGAAGCATTAAACTACAGACCAGTGTCACTGACATGTATAGTATGCAAAATCAAGGAGAAGATTATCAGGAGAAGAGTGGTGGAACACCTAGAAAGGAATGATCTCATCAACAGCAGCCAACATGGTTTCAGGGACGGGAAATTCTGTTTCACAAACCTACTGGAGTTCTATGACATGGTGACAGCAGTAAGACAAGAGAGAGAGGGGTGGGTGGATTGCATTTTCTTGGACTGCAAGAAGGCGTTTGACACAGTTCCACACAAGAGATTGGTGCAAAAACTGGAGGACCAAGCAGGGATAACAGGGAAGGCACTACAATGGATCAGGGAATACTTGTCAGGAAGACAGCAGCGAGTCATGGTACGTGGCGAGGTGTCAGAGTGGGCACCTGTGACCAGCGGGGTCCCGCAGGGGTCAGTCCTAGGACCAGTGCTGTTTCTGGTATTTGTGAACGACATGACGGAAGGAATAGACTCTGAGGTGTCCCTGTTTGCAGATGACGTGAAGTTGATGAGAAGAATTCACTCGATCGAAGACCAGGCAGAACTACAAAGGGATCTGGACAGGCTGCAGACCTGGTCCAGCAATTGGCTCCTGGAGTTCAATCCCACCAAGTGCAAAGTCATGAAGATTGGGGAAGGGCAAAGAAGGCCGCAGACGGAGTACAGTCTAGGGGGTCAGAGACTACAAACCTCACTCAAGGAAAAAGATCTTGGGGTGAGTATAACACCAGGCACATCTCCTGAAGCGCACATCAACCAAATAACTGCTGCAGCATATGGGCGCCTAGCAAACCTCAGAACAGCATTCCGACATCTTAATAAGGAATCATTCAGGACCCTGTACACCGTGTACGTTAGGCCCATATTGGAGTATGCGGCACCAGTTTGGAACCCACACCTAGCCAAGCACGTGAAGAAACTAGAGAAAGTGCAAAGGTTTGCAACAAGACTAGTCCCAGAGCTAAGAGGTATGTCCTACGAGGAGAGGTTAAGGGAAATCAACCTGACGACACTGGAGGACAGGAGAGATAGGGGGACATGATAACGACATACAAAATACTGAGAGGAATTGACAAGGTGGACAAAGACAGGATGTTCCAGAGATTGGACACAGTAACAAGGGGACACAGTTGGAAGCTGAAGACACAGATGAATCACAGGGATGTTAAGAAGTATTTCTTCAGCCACAGAGTAGTCAGTAAGTGGAATAGTTTGGGAAGCGATGTAGTGGAGGCAGGATCCATCCATATATAGCTTTAAGCAGAGGTATGATAAAGCTCACGGCTCAGGGAGAGTGACCTAGTAGCGATCAGTGAAGAGGCGGGGCCAGGAGCTCGGACTCGACCCCCGCAACCTCAACTAGGTGAGAACAACTAGGTGAGTACAGACACACACACACACACACACACACGCACACACACAAACACACACACACGCACGCACGCACACACACACACACACACACACACACACACACACACACACACACACACACACACACACACACAAACAAACATACACACGCACACAACAAGTGTATAATTGACAACCAGCACGGTTTCAGGGAAGGAAAATCCTGTGTCACAAACCTACTAGAGTTTTATGACAAGGTGACAGAAGTAAGACAAGAGAGAGAGGGGTTGATCAGCTGCATTTTTTTGGACTGCAAGAAGGCCTTCGACACAGTTACTCACAAAAGGTTACTGTGAAAGCTAGAGGATCAGGCACACATAACAGGAAAGGCACTACAATGGATCAGAGAATACCTGACAGGGAGGCAACAACGAGTCATGGTACGTGACGAGGTGTTAGAGTGGGCGCTTGTGACAAGCGGGGTTCCACAGGGATCAGTCCTAGGACCTGTGCTGTTCTTGGTATATGTGAACGACATAACGGAAGGGATAGATTCAGAAGTGTCCTTGTTTGCAGATGATATGAAGTTAATGAGAAGAATCAAATCGGATGAGGATCAGGCAGGACTACAAAGAGACCTGGACAGGCTACAAGCCTGGTCCAGCAACTGGCTCCTTGAGTTTAACTCTGCCAAATGCAAAGTCATGAAGATTGGGGAAGGGCAAAGAAGACAGCAGACACAATATAGTTTAGATGGCCAAAGACTGCAAACCTCACTCAAGGAAAAAGATCTGGGGGTGAGTATAACACCGAGCATATCTCCTGAGGTGCACATAAATCAGATAGCTGCTGCAGCATACGGGCGCCTGGCAAACCTACGGATAGCGTTCCGATACCTCAGTAAGGATTCGTTCAAGATTCTGTATACCATTTACGTCAGGCCCATATTGGAGTATGCAGCACCAGTTTGGAATCCACACCTAGTCAAGCACGTCAAGAAATTAGAGAAAGTGCAAAGGTTTGCAACAAGACTAGTCCCAGAGCTACGGGGATTGTCCTACGAAGAAAGGTTGAGGGAAATTGGCCTGACGACACTGGAGGACAGGAGAGTCAGGGGAGACATGATAACGACATATAAAATACTGCGCGGAATAGACAAGGTGGATAAAGACGGGATGTTCCAGAGATGGGACAAGACGTCACAATTGGAAGTTGAAGACTCAGATGAATCAAAGGGATGTTAGGAAGTATTTATTCAGTCATAGAGTAGTCAGGCCGTGGAATGGCCTAGATAGTGACGTAGTGGAGGCGGGAACCATACATAGTTTTAAGGCGAGGTATGATAAAGCTCATGGAGCAGGGAGAGAGAGGACCTAGTAGCAATCAGTGAAGAGGCGGGGCCAGGAGCTATGACTCGTCCCCTGCAACCACAAATAGGTGAGTACAAATAGGTGAGTACACACACACACACAAACACACACACACACAAACACACACACACACACACACACACACACCCCACACACACACACACACACACACACACACACACACACACATACACACACACACACATACATACACACACACACACACACAGCCACAGAGTAGTCAGGAAGTGGAATAGCTTGGGAAGCGATGTAGTGGAGGCTGGATCCATACATAGCTTTAAGCAGAGGTATGATAATGCTCACGGTTCAGGGAGAGTGACCTAGTAGCGACCAGTGAAGATGCGGGGCCAGGAGCTTGGACTCGACCCCTGCAACCTCAACTAGGTGAGTACAACTAGGTGAGTACACACACACACACACACACACATTCTGGTAAGTAAGAATGGATGGAAGAGCAATGCAAAAGGGTGGAACAAGAGTGGGAGAGAAAACTTATAGAGTTTTCTGCAAAAATGGAGACAGAGCTTTCTGTAAAATTGGAAAAGAGGTTGGAGGAGGAGAAGATTTGGGAGTACTAAGACGAAGCTGCAGCAGCTAGGATAAGGGTCCTAGAATATGCGGTAAATAGGCTGATGGGAGCTACAGGGGTTCTGACCAGAGGAGGCACAGCAACTGAAGCTGGTACACCCCTACTGAACGAGGGGCTCAACGGGAAGGAAGGAGACATAACTTACTCAAAGGCCCTATCAGCCCACCAAGCAGGGCCAAGAAATGAAGGGGGAGAGCATCTGGGTGCAGGTGGTGAGGGGACAGGTCATATGCAGAGACCCGACTATGCCCCCAAGAGCTAGAGGAAAAAATAAGAGAGAAAATGGTCATGTACAGACAGGAACCAGAGACACAGAGGGAAAGGCAATGTGAGGAGGAGAGGGCAAAGTAAGTGTTTATTCATGGGCTTCAAGAGAGTGAGGGAAGGACACACAATAAAAGACGGCAGGCAGAAAGACTGTAGATAGAGAACATCATCAAAGAAATAGGTGAAGAGGAAATGTCCGATATTGTAATTTTTCAGAGAATATGGGAGTACTTCAAAGGGAGAAAATGACCAATAAAGCTGATTTTCAGGACAGAAACAATGCGAAACATTATCCTCCAAGAGAAACCACGGTTGGAGAAATTGGCAGCATACAAGACGGTGTTCCTAGACTGAAACAGAACAAAAACAGAACGACAGCAGCTGAGGGGGAGGACACAAAAGCGAAAGGAGCTAGAAGGAGAAACAAGGACAGAATCAGCAGAGGACAACCAGAGCAGGGGAGAGCAACAAGAGGAAGCACTCACAGAACCACCCTCAGATCCCCACAACCAATCAAGCTATTCCAACACAGTCCAAAATCCACACTCACAGCCCCCACTCCACAATACGCTGTAGAACCCCGCAGTATACTACCAGGTCCCCCACCCTCACAGACCCCCCAAAACACAGTGTTGGAGAGGAAACTGAAGGTATGGTACACCAACGCTGATGGAATAACAAATAAGTGGGAGGAGCGGCACGAAAGAGTCAAACAGGCATCACCGGACACAAACCAAGCTCACAGGGATGATAACAGATGCCATCTTTCATCAGATCCTGAGGAAAGAAAGGGGGATCAGAAGAGGTGGAGTGGCACTGCTGATCAAAAACCGATGGGATTTTGATGAGCTGGAGACGGGAGACAAAGGAGAGGCAAGAGTTTACATAGTACTAAAGCTTCAGTCTGTAGGTCCCAAGGTGGTGATTTCAGTGATGCATAACCCACCACAGAACAGCAGGAGGAGAAGGCAAGAGTATGATGAGAGTAATAGAACGATGGTTGACACACTGGCTGAGGTGGCCAGAAGGGCTAATGTGAGCCTGGCAAAGCTACTGATCGTAGGTGACTTCAACCATAAGGAAATCGATTGGGAGAACTTGGAGCCACATGGAGGCCAAGAAACGTTGAGGGCTAAGATGACGGAGGTGGTACTGGTAAACTTCATGTACCTACACGTAAGGGATACCACCAGAGAGAGAGAGAGAGGAGAGAATGAACCAGCGAGATTGGAGCTAGTATTCACCTTGATTAGTGCAGATATTGAGAACATCACATATGAAAGACCCCTGGTGATGTGGTTTTTAAGCTTCGAATACATAGTGGAGTTACAAGTGGAAGGGGAAGCAGGAAGGGCCGGACGAGTGAAGCCAAACTACAAGAAAGGGGACTACGCAAGCATGAAGAACTTCCTGAACGGGGTTCAGTGCGACAAAGAACTGACAATGAAGTTTGTGGACGAGATGATGGAATATGTGACAACAATATGCAAGGAGGCTGAGGAGATGTTTGTACCCAAGGGTAACAGGAATAATGAAAAAGCCAGGAAGAGCCCATGGTTCAAGCAAAGGTGCAGGGAGGCCAAAACCAAGTGTACTAGGGAATGAAAAAAGTATAGAAGGCAAAGGACCCAGGAGAATAAGGAGAGCAGTCGTAGAGCCAGAAATGAATATGCACTGGTAAGATGGGAGGCCCAAAGGCAATATGAGAATGACATAGCAGCAAAAGCCAAATCTAACCCCAAGCTGTTGTACAGCCACGTCAAGAGGAAAACAACAGTCAAGGACCAGGTAATCAGGCTGAGGAAGGAAGGATGGGAGGTCACAAAAAATGACCACATGGTATGTAAGGAGCTCAACATAAGATTCAAAGAAGTGTTTACAGAGGAGAGAGAAGGGCTTCCAGAAAGGCAGAGGGGTGGGGTACACCATCAAGTGTTGAACACAATACATACAACCGAGGAAGAAGTGTTGTTAAGCGAGCTAGATATCTCAAAGGCGATGGGGCCGGATAACATCTCTTCATGGGTCCTGAGAAAGGGAGAAGAGACGCTTTGTGTACCATTAACAACTATCTTCAACACATTTATCGAAACAGAATGACTACCGGAAGTATGGAAGACAGCAAATGTAGTACCAATTTTT
Source organism: Cherax quadricarinatus (assembly GCF_026875155.1). Classification (NCBI taxonomy): domain Eukaryota; kingdom Metazoa; phylum Arthropoda; class Malacostraca; order Decapoda; family Parastacidae; genus Cherax; species Cherax quadricarinatus. The sequence goes on from NC_069399.1 coordinate 8,852,806, forward strand.
AAAAAAGGAGACAGACACGAAGCATTAAACTATATACCAGTGTCACTGACGTGTGTAGTATGCAAGGTCATGTTGAAAATTATCAGAAGAGTGGTGGTACACCTAGAAAGGAATGATCTCATCAACAGCAGCCAACATGGTTTCAGGGAAGGGAAATCCTGTGTCACAAACCTACTGGATTTCTATGACAGGATGACGGCTGTAAGACAAGAGAGAGAGGGGGGTGGGTAGATTGTATTTTCATGGACTGTAAGAAGGCGGTTGGCACAGTTCCACAGAGGAAATTAGTGCGCAAGCTGGAGGATCAGGCAGGGATAACAGGGAAGGCACTACAATGCGTCAGGGAATACCTGTCGGGAAGACAACAGCGAGTCATGGTACGTGGCGAGGTGTCAGAGTGGGCGTCTGTAACGAGCAGGGTACCACAGCTATCCTAAGAATAGCATTCCGACATCTCAATAAGGAATCGTTCAGAACCCTGTACACCGTATACATCAGGCTTATATTTAGGCATGCGGCAACAGTTTGCAACCCAAACCTAACCAAGCACGTATGGAAATTAGAGTGTCTGCAACAAGACTAGTTCCACAGCTAATGGGCATGTCCTACGAAGAAACGTTAAGCGAAATCGACCTGACTACGCTGGAGGAGAGGAGACATGTAAAATTCTGAGGGGAATCGGCAGGGTGGACAGAGACAGGATGTTTTAAAGAGAGGGGGCACAGCAACAAAAGGTCACAATTGGAAACTGAAGACTCAGATGAGTCAAAGAGATGTTAGGAAATATTTCTTTAGTCATGGAGTTGTCAGGAAAATGAATAATCTGTCAAGTGATGTAGTGAAGGCAGGAACCATGCATAGATTTAAGATGAGGTATGATAAAGCTCATGGAGCAGAGGAGAGAGGACCTAGTCACAATCAGTGAACAGGTGGGGTCAAGACCTGTCTCGACCTCTGCAACCACAAATAGGTGAGTACAAATTGATAAGTAAAAATAATTGAGTACTCACGGAAGCACACACACACAAATGCAACAAATTATGTATTTTGGCATAATTTGTAAAAACCTTGAACTGAGATTTAAACATTTTGAATGCAACATTTAAATTTCGGCAAGAATGTATTGCTCTATTCGCTTATGTGAGCTATTTATACAATCCTATAGATTATAGATTATTGGTGGATTTTAAAAACACCATTCTTCTATAATCCATAAATTTTGTGAGGATTATAACCGTGTGATGAGAACACTTCCTGTGTGAGGCTTCCATCCACTATTTTAAATTTATTTTTTTCTATATCATTCATCCACATCTTGCATTCCCTATGTAATCAGCCGAAGCTCGGTAATTATAGCTGAATGGTCGTCTGGGTCCTACGACTTTGCTGTGAATGGCTGGTTGTTATGAACCCTAACTAATCACGTTGAAGAGATGAACCCCCAGTGAGTTTACTTTATACACGTATGCTGCTCGCTGCCTGAGTCTCTCACCAGTTCTGCTTGATTACAAACACCAGTATTGTAAGCCAGGGTAGAGTGAGGGGAGGATGTTTATGAGTCAAGGGCAATAAGCTTACTCAATTACACTCTTTCTTCCTTTCCTTCTCTCTCTCTCTCTCTCTCTCTCTCTCTCTCTCTCTCTCTCTCTCTTTCACAGACTTTTACAAGGTTAGATTTATTACGGTTGCTAAGTTTATTTACAAGCTAAGAGCCGTTAACTGTATCGGCTCATTTGAAAGCCATTTTATTGTTATGAGAAAAAAAATAGTGAACAGCATGAAGTTGGAGCCTTCTGCAGGCAATCTGTGGAGCCATCTGTAGTCAACTGTCATTATTTCGTTGATGTTATTATGCTGTAGAACATGTTCTAGACACGTGTCATCTTAGTAATACAGGAATAGCGGATATCAGATCTTACCACTACTCCAGGATTACCATTATGGAGCGTAGAGACCATCATCCTTTGCCTTTGACCAGGAGTAAATGTGACCTTCCACCAGGCTGATAACTATAAGCTGGTAAGTGATGTAACTTAATGAAGCTGGTAAGTGATGTAACTAAATGAAGCTGGCATTTCCTCTGTTGGATAAGTAAATGTCAGATTACAGTCGTCTGCATATTTGCTGAATTCTTGGATGAGGCGAAGAGGATCAGTGACGTAGGCATTCCATAACAATGTCCCAAGCAAACTTCCTGTGGAACACTTGCACCAATAAGAGTCTTGTTGACTGTCCCCTTGAGAACTACTCTTAGAGGGAGGCACGGTGAAGAGCCAGCAACTCCTAGTGATTAAAATTTTGCCAAGAGTTCTGATGTTATACTCGGTCAACAGCACCAGCAATATTCAATGCTACTACGCAGTTGACCTTGGATTCATCCAGTGACTGGCGTCACAGAGTGGACAAATTTAACCGTAGATCAACAGCAGTGTGACCCTTTCTGAAACCATATTGGCAGTCACAATGAAGCAATTGTTAGTCGAAAAACGCCGTGAGATTATTGTCTCAAAAATCTTGTCACTGAATGAGAGGAGTGACACTGGTCCGTTGTTGCTGATTTCCGCTCTGCTCTTCCTCTTGTGAACAGGGCCAACATTTGCCTCTTTCCACATAGAGGGTCATTTACACTGTGCTAGGCAGTGATGACAGGTGCGAATTTGAGATGACTCTAGCTGGTCTGCATATCTACTCAGTAATATTGAGCTCACCTTATGTGAGCCCACATCACTGACAACTTTAACACAGGAAGTTGTCTGGCTTGGTCGGAAAAGAAGTCAGGTCTCTCTCTCTCTCTCTCTCTCTCTTTCTCTCTCTCTCTCTCTGCTTTTTTTCCACAGGGCTTGACAAGGTTAAGGATCCCTAGCTTTATTGACAAGCTATTTACAGGTTAAGGATTCCTAACTTTATTCGCAAGCTAAGAGCTGTTACCTACATCTGCTCATATGAAAGCATTTTTATTGTTATGAGACCTACAAGTAGGGAACAGGATGAAGTTGGAGCCATTTGTGGGCTAGCATTTTCATTTGATCAACTGACTTTATCTCGTTGACATTATTATGCTGTACGAATGTATTCCACACTCGAGTCATCCTGGGTATATATAATCTCAGATGGTGTGATGTTCTGGAGAAGGATACAGTCAGAGTGAAGTTGCTGCTTTCTGCCCGTCTTGTGGCATAAAATCTTGTTCACACTGTCCTCGAAGTAGATCCAAGTGTGGTACTTTCTCAATATTGGCCTTGTACATAACAGTAAGGCCACCTACATCCCTCCTGTGTTGAAGGCTCTGCTGAAATGACAGATCTATCCAGGATTGGTCCAGGCGAGAGATAAGACGTCTTGCTCTGTTCTCTACTCTGTCAAGCAGTCACGGATGAGAGGGGGGGGCAGGCAAACCAAGAAAGTGGAGCATACTCAAGGTGTGAGCGTACTTGTGCCTCGTACAGAATCTTGCAACCCCTACTGTCAAGCAGATGTGAGATACGGCGAAGTGCTGTAAACTTCCCGGCTGCCTTGTTTGCAAGATTTACAACATGGTTCTTCATGGTCAGTTTGGAGTCAGATTTCACCCCAAGGATATCAACTTCTTCCCCAGGTGCCAACACTCTCCCTTTCATCCTTACTACTGCACCAGCATTACCAACATCGTGCCTAGAGACCATTATCATTTGCGTTTTCTTATGTGCATATGTTACTTGCTATCTATTTCCCCAAGCTGATATAGCTCTCAGCTGGTGATTGATGTAGCTTAGAGCAGCTGGCATTTCTTCTCTTGGATAAGCGAATGTCAGTGTACAGTCGTCTGCATATGCATGGAATTCTAAGATGAGATGAAGATCATTGAAGTAGACATTCCATAACAATGGACCCAGCACGCTTCCTTTGTAAAACACTTGCCCCAGTAGGATGTCTTGCTGATTCCGTTCCATTGAGAACTACCCTTAGAGATCTACCAAGGTAATCACTGAGGAGACATAGCATAGAGCCTGCAATTCCCAGTACTTGAAGTTATGCTAAAAGGCTGTGGTGCCACACCCGGTCGAAAGCACCAGCAATGTCCAGTGCTACCACAAGCTGACTTTGGATTCATCCAGTGACTGGTGCCACTTAGTAGAGAGGTTTAACAACATATCAGCAGCAGAGTAACCTTTCCCCTAGCCATATTGACGATCACAAAGTAGTGAGTGATAGTCAAAAAACTCTGTCATTTGTCTTGAGATTATTGTCTCAAGGATCTTACCAGTGATTGACAGGAGTGACACTGGTCTGTAGTTGCTGATTTCTGCTCTGCTCTTCTTTTTATGAACAGGGACTACATTTGCCTCTTTCCACAGAGAGGGCCATTTACGCTGTACTAGGCAGTACTGAAAGATGCGTGTTAGAGGTGCTGCTAGCTGGTCTGTGCATCTTCTCAGCAATCTTGGGCTCAACTTGTCTGGGCCCACAGCCTTTTCTTGATCAAGCGATTTAAGAAGGAAATGCACCTCTTTCTGCCTTATTGTCACCAGTGACAGTTTTGACATAGTTCTTGCAGCTAGCCAAGGAGGGTCCCTTGCTGGATCAGGAACTTGCATTTTGATAGCAAAGTGTTCAGCAAAGAGGTCCGCCTTCTCTTGACTACTAGTAGAGGTGGTCCCTTCCTGTCTCTCTCTCTCTCTCTCTCTTTGTCTCTCTGTCTCTCTCTCTCTCTTCACGTTACTAGTGTGGTATCTGCCTACATTGCTGCTCTGTTGCAACCTTTGAAAGTATTGCAAATAATAGGGGTGAAAATATACTGGTATTCAAAATACAACCATTGTTGTTTTCCTTCGCCTTTAATTCTCCTTTACTGGTGATCTGTCTTACTGCTACGTGTAGCTACAGGCCTTTGATTGTAACAGTGTTCGTAAAATGAGATGCCGGTCTTGAATTGTTTTTCTAAGCTGCTTTTGCCCTCTGACTGCCGTGTTTACGTTATTGATATATTACTGTATTGTCAGTGTATTGTATAACTGTGAGGCAATGGTTACGTTGGTTTGTTGTTGGTTAGGTTGTGCCACCCGCTCGTAGCAGGCGTCTGGTGGCTACATATACTTTGTAAAGTTTCTCCAGACTAGTTTTTATAACGATGTTGACAATTTGTTCGTTTTGGTGGCAATGAATATTGTAGCAACTTTACCTTTGCACAGCATCGTCAACTAATTTGCAACGAACTAAAGTATATTTCATTAATTACGTCTTCTCCACCTGATATGTCTTCTGCACTGGGATCCTGATTTAGTTTTCGTCCCTCATCACGTTTCCTTTCGCAAAATAGTGTTGACCATTTTTCTGACGTGTACGTGGCAATTAGTAGAGAAGTTGATATGTAAGATAGATCTGCAACACTTGGGTATCTATATTGCCAAAACGTTTCGCTTACACAACAGGTTTTTTTTCAGTCGGATACATGCGAGTGCAACACTGGAAGCTGTAGAAGGAGTGTTGACTTGCTTAGTCCGTCACCTTTGGTGGGAGGTGGTCAGTCTCTTAAGTCTGAGGGTTGAGGGAAGGTGTGGAAGTTAAACATTTCTGCAGATTTTCAAACCATTTGTTGAATGATTTTTTCATGAATGTCTATGAATTTGTGTTCATTAACTCCTTCCATAGTTGTTCAACTTGTGACGCTTTTAAACAGTGAAGGATTTTGCCCAAAGGTCTAGTGACCTGAGAGTCTCTGAATTCATGACCTTGAAGCGCTGTAGACAGTTCCCTAAACCGCTCACCTATTACATATGTGACACCATTCAACTTCTTTATAGCTTCATTAGCATCTGTGCATTGACAGTACCCAGAGTAGTTTTTGTATCTCGGGCAAGTCACTCCCTCTGGCTAGTCTCTCAGATCTTATGGTTACAATCTTGACCATAATTTTTAAAGGCGTGGACCGGTAAGCCAAATAAAGGCCTCCAGTTGCTGGAGGCCTTCAGACCAGCGTCAGGACACTCTTGTCCTCTTTCCTGTCATACCTTAACTAACCTAAAGTCTCCCAGATATTCTGATGTTTCTCATCATGAATTACTTTATTACTAAATCACTGAGAAGACCGGTCCAGTATCTACTAGTAAGCACAGCACGAATCCCTCCATAAATTTCTGGTACATTACTAATTGAGACTTTGAAAAACTGATCAAGATTGACAGATATATTTTAGCAGATCTGACATATTGTGAGAGACGTGATGCTGTGATGCATGAATTCTATTAAATCATAAAATCAAGAGTTTTTATTGCATTAATTAATAAATCAATGGAGAATGAATTTCGTTTTCATGTGTTGTACCCAGGGCATTGCTGACGTAGATGTCAACTTGAATTATTTTCTTGTGGTGTTGCCTGCTGAGGGCTCCTAACACCTTAGGCAAAATGTTTATGATATGTTGCTGCAGAAATTTCTCTCACATATATTTCCTGCCTATGCCCTCAGAGTTTTCCTGATGCTCTGTTTGCTGCAGTAGAGATTTCTTTTCAGACTACAGATCATAAGCCATCCATTCATTTCTGATATCTTTCAGAACATGCACTGTGGGGACTGGTATCTCAAGAATATCAGAAAGCAACATAGAGTTGAGTGAAGCGTCAATTAATAAATGTCCTTGGACTTCTTAGAAGAATGCTTTCACATTCAGCATATGGGTCACAGATTTCTTGTAAAAATCATATTAAGAACTTCCTGTAGACCAGTACTATCTAGAAATATCATCTCAATGATAAATCTCCCAAACGGAGCACAGTGTTCCTGACACTGTACTTTCTGGTTATGAATGGATTGTTTTGAGTGCTTTCCACTCGAGGGTTCAGTCGAGCGCAAGTATGGAAGTAGACTCATGTTGCCGGGCTTGCTCGGAAACAAGTTTGAGGGAAGTATAGGTTCGGGAAAGATACCTTGGATTTTACTCAGTCATAAGCAAGTACCTAATTTAAACATTTTCCTAGAATGTGACCAGTTTGTATTATCTGCATGAACTCATACCATGGTGGACGAGGAAAATGAAATGGCAGAGATGACATCCAAAGTTTGCCCAGCTGAAGCTGCTGGATTTTCTGTAGGAATATCAAGAAAGAGCTCATAGGTAAGAGACAGGACATTTGCTGAGATTCTGAATAATGTGAATAGTGAATAATGATCTAACCCTCTTTTGCATTGTGCTTATCTGATACCTGGACTTTATAAATTTGCTTCAGTGACGTTTTCATCCAATGGTAATGCAATTATAATGACCATTCCATTGACTATTCTAACTCTATCAAGAGCTGCTTCATTGTAATCTTTATTATTTGCACTCTATTGAATATGATGCTGAAAATTGACGCATGCAGCTGCAACAGTTAATACCAATAGAGGCAATTCGTTCACGTCTTTACTTCTCTGTAGGAACACGGAAATCTAAGCTCCAGGAGGGTGTCGACTAAAAATTGCGAAGCAAGGTAGTCGTGTATTTAAATACCATGACCAAACTGCAAAGGAGCAAGAACCATTGGATGAACTTCCTGTTTTCAAGCTTTTCCAACTGATGTCACATTTATGTGTTTTCACAGAAAATGCATTTTTCAAGAAGATCCATGTTATCAGAGGAAGGTAGTCAGGGGTTGATTCAATGTAGTCGCTTTCCTATGTCTTGATGCCATAGCTAAGCAGATGTTTCTGTTTTTATAATTTTCGTATCATCATTATCCTTACATTTTTCTGTTAGTTGACAGAATGCAGGATGGAATCCGCAGTATCCTTGAATGTTTGCAAAGATTGCTTCAAGTTGTTAATTTTCTTGATGATACGACCTCCGACATGTTCCTCAACCTTCTTGTTCATATTAAATTCAGTATAGCTATAGACCTGTATCTTCAAGATATTCGTCCATCTTGTGTACTAGCTGATTTACAGTTATTTGCTCATCATCACGTTCTTCTATGTATTCAAGGACTTTATGAAAGGCTCAATATCTTTCCCTATCTGATTAGCTCCCCACTTTCCGATTTTGAATGGTTTCCACAGCACTCATTCCGTACATAAGAGGTGAATTCATACCAGTCCTAAAATTGATACTGTACTAATAATAGTATACTGATTAGTTAGTATGAAGGTCATTGACTGAGGTTAGACGACCAGACACAACTTAAGACCACTGGTGATTTCTAAGTTGGAAACGTTTTAGCACACTAAAGAACTTCTTAGTACTTTCAGGACTAAGGATTTTATCTTCTTCATATGTTTAGCTGTTTGCCCACATAAACAGTGATAATGAAAATTAAATGCAGCTTGCAAGGAGACAGATGAGTAGTTCGTTTGTTTGTATATATGTTTCTGAGAAACATGCCGCTTATTATTTCAAGGTTTGTCATATACACACAACACTGTTCATGAGCACATTGCCTTGAAACTGTCCTCATAATGTCTCCACGTTGCTTAGTGGCTTTGCTAACACCATCGCTGCTTCAGCTGTGTTACGCAGTGTGCTACAGTAAAATTTATACAAAAAATAACGCTCCATATGTCATTTTCCGGGTTTGTAGTGAATACGAACACGTATTATTCCCGGCCAGTTAAAGTGGCCAAGAGACTGGAACACATGAGGTGTGGCGAGTGTCAGTTGGTGGAGCACAGCATCTGGAACAAGATGTCCTAATATATCACGGTTTGTGTTATTTAGGGATAGTGTGTTTTGTGTAAGTTCATACCATTTTTTTTATTATCACACCGGCCGATTCCCACCAAGGCAGGGTGGCCCGAAAAAGAAAAACTTTCACCATCATTCACTCCATCACTGTCTTGCCAGAAGGGTGCTTTACACTACAGTTTTTAAACTGCAACATTAACACCCCTCCTTCAGAGTGCAGGCACTGTACTTCCCATCTCCAGGACTCAAGTCCGGCCTGCCGGTTTCCCTGAATCCCTTCATAAATGTTACTTTGCTCACACTCCAACAGCACGTCAAGTATTAAAAACCATTTGTCTCCATTCACTCCTATCAAACACGCTCACGCATGCCTGCTGGAAGTCCAAGCCCCTCGCACACAAAACCTCCTTTACCCCCTCCCTCCAACCCTTCCTAGGCCGACCCCTACCCCGCCTTCCTTCCACTACAGACTGATACACTCTTGAAGTCATTCTGTTTCGCTCCATTCTCTCTACATGTCCGAACCACCTCAACAACCCTTCCTCAGCCCTCTGGACAACAGTTTTGGTAATCCCGCACCTCCTCCTAACTTCCAAACTACGAATTCTCTGCATTATATTCACACCACACATTGCCCTCAGACATGACATCTCCACTGCCTCCAGCCTTCTCCTCGCTGCAACATTCATCACCCACGCTTCACACCCATATAAGAGCGTTGGTAAAACTATACTCTCATACATTCCCCTCTTTGCCTCCAAGGACAAAGTTCTTTGTCACCACAGACTCCTAAGTGCACCACTCACTCTTTTTCCCTCATCAATTCTATGATTCACCTCATCTTTCATAGACCCATCCGCTGACACGTCCACTCCCAAATATCTGAATACGTTCACCTCCTCCATACTCTCTCCCTCCAATCTGATATTCAATCTTTCATCACCTAATCTTTTTGTTATCCTCATAACCTTACTCTTTCCTGTATTCACCTTTAATTTTCTTCTTTTGCACACCCTACCAAATTCATCCACCAATCTCTGCAACTTCTCTTCAGAATCTCCCAAGAGCACAGTGTCATCAGCAAAGAGCAGCTGTGACAACTCCCACTTTGTGTGTGATTCTTTATCTTTTAACTCCACGCCTCTTGCCAAGACCCTCGCATTTACTTCTCTTACAACCCCATCTATAAATATATTAAACAACCACGGTGACATCACACATCCTTGTCTAAGGCCTACTTTTACTGGAAAAAAATTTCCCTCTTTCCTACATACTCTAACTTGAGCCTCACTATCCTCGTAAAAACTCTTCACTGCTTTCAGTAACCTACCTCCTACACCATACACTTGCAACATCTGCCACATTGCCCCCCTATCCACCCTGTCATACGCCTTTTCCAAATCCATAAATGCCACAAAGACCTCTTTAGCCTTATCTAAATACTGTTCACTTATATGTTTCACTGTAAACACCTGGTCCACACACCCCCTACCTTTCCTAAAGCCTCCTTGTTCATCTGCTATCCTATTCTCCGTCTTACTCTTAATTCTTTCAATTATAACTCTACCATACACTTTACCAGGTACACTCAACAGACTTATCCCCCTATAATTTTTGCACTCTCTTTTATCCCCTTTGCCTTTATACAAAGGAACTATGCATGCTCTCTGCCAATCCCTAGGTACCTTACCCCTTCCATACATTTATTAAATAATTGCACCAACCACTCCAAAACTATATCCCCACCTGCTTTTAACATTTCTATCTTTATCCCATCAATCCCGGCTGCCTTACCCCCTTTCATTTTACCTACTGCCTCACGAACTTCCCCCACACTCACAACTGGCTCTTCCTCACTCCTACAAGATGTTATTCCTCCTTGCCCTATACACGAAATCACAGCTTCCCTATCTTCATCAACATTTAACAATTCCTCAAAATATTCCTTCCATCTTCCCAATACCTCTAACTCTCCATTTAATAACTCTCCTCTCCTATTTTTAACTGACAAATCCATTTGTTCTCTAGGCTTTCTTAACTTGTTAATCTCACTCCAAAACTTTTTCTTATTTTCAACAAAATTTGTTGATAACATCTCACCCACTCTCTCATTTGCTCTCTTTTTACATTGCTTCACCACTCTCTTAACTTCTCTCTTTTTCTCCATATACTCTTCCCTCCTTGCATCACTTCTACTTTGTAAAAACTTCTCATATGCTAACTTTTTCTCCCTTACTACTCTCTTTACATCATCATTCCACCAATCGCTCCTCTTCCCTCCTGCACCCATATGTTATTTTATTGCTCCCATGTTTATTTGTAAAGCCCTAGTATGCAGGGGCCTGTGTTTTGGTGGCCAGACAATAACTGGGCCACATTAGCTAGAACCCAGTTAATTGGTAAAAGGTTACAAGCTGTTAGTTCTCTAGAGGAAGATGAATTTTCAGATTATGAGAAGATGAAAGATATTGCCAGAGAGGTATAGGCAGAAATTTAGAAGGTTAAGGTTTAAGCAAGGACAAGCCTTGGTGGAGTATGGAAAGGAGATGTCGCTGCTGACGAATGGTGCCGCTCCATGGATGTTGTAGGTGATTATGAAGGTGTATTGACTTAAATTTTACTAGAGGATTTTTTTGAACATTGTACCTCCTGACCTTAAGGCATATCTTGAGGAAAAAGATTTTGATGATTTTAACCATGCTTTAGAGTTCGGTGAAAGGTTTTTAGCCAACTGAAAAGTTGGAAGTAGTTATCACCCAGATGATGGTAATAATTTTTCTCCACTGTCTAGGAGGAATAAGAATTTTCCCATGTTTAAGCCAATTTTTTTCCAGCCTTATAATCCAAAGAGTTTTCAGCCTACTAACCACCAGAATCCTGGTTCTCAGGGATTTAAGTCTACTTCTCAGTTACCTGTTCAAGGAAGTAGTAAGTCAGATTTAGTTTCAGGAATTTAGGGAACAGGTAGGAATAGCCCAGTTCCCAAAGGACCGGGAATCCAGTCTACCTCAGGTGGGCATGGTACCTTTAAAGTTTATCATTGTACTTACTATAATGAGAAGGATCACCTACAGCAGTACTGCGGAGACATGCTTAAGGATCAGGCTGCTGCACAGGACTCTCAAGTAAGTACTCCAGTCACAGATGCAGTAGCTTGTATTGCAGTTTTACCCCAGAGTACACCAGGAAGTTCAGCTGTTTTAGACCCTCGGATGGAGATCTTTTCAAGTAGTCCACAGTGACCTTGCACCAAAATGAAGATAGAGTAGAAGGTGTTCTGTGTTTAAGGGATGGATGTAGCACATTCTCTCTTTTGTGCAAGGATGTTTTACCAGTGTCGGAGGATACTTACACTTAAAAGGGTTTTCAGGATTCACTGTTAGGACTCCTGTACATAGATTGTGGGTGGAGTCTGTTTACCAGTCTGGGTACCTGCCTGTAGGTATTACAGATGATTTACCTTTTCCAGGTGTTGACCTACTACTAGGCAACAATGTTATGAGTCTTCTCAAAATTGAGGAATGTTTGGTTGGAGGGACCCTTATTTAAAAAGTGTTGGGGTGAAAACTAATACTACTCTGACTGAAATTTTTTCAGTGTGTACTATATCTAGCCAGGTGAGCAAGGGAAGAACTGTGTCTCGCCTTGATCTTTCTCCTGACTGTGGTGACGATTTGGGCCTGGGGAGCCTGTTCATTTAGTCTGACATGCAGGAGACTCTGGGCAGTGATGAACCGGCCCAGGTCAAACCCGGTTTAGGGAGGAGTCTCGGTGCTGGCATGGGAGAGAATACCCTGACTCTGAAGAAGCTGGTTGAGGTCCAGGGATGTGGTGACTCCCTGAAGGCTATTCAGTTGCCAGTTGTTACAGAGGAAGTGGTTCCCAAATTTAACAAATGTTTATTTTACAGAGTATGTGACCATGCAGTCATGTCAAAGCCATTTGAGGATAAGGTTCTGAATTTTTTACAGATTCCCAAAGGAGGATATTTCAGTAGTGAGAAGGGAGAGCTGGATAATAAATGTTTACCAGGTTTGAGAGACTTACTTAAGGTTAAATTTTCCTTTCACTCTGAGTGTAAAGTAGAGTGGTTTTACCAGTCTCTCAGGACGATTCACGTTTGTTTTCCTCAGAGTCAAAAGGACTGGGATGAGGGTTTTCCCCTCCTTTTCATTACCGTGCTGGGAAGCACTCTGAAATTATTAAGTCATGGGATAAGTGAGGATGGTGATGCTTCCCCTCGGTGTTTTATCCCAGTTTCAGAAACTGCTTAGCTAATATGAGGTGGGCGGCACTAGTGATATAAAATTAGAAACATTGAACACAGAATCTGTTTGGCTACAGTTTCCCGAGGGACGTGACAAATTAATTTTGGGTGTGATTTAAAGCCCCCCAAACCTTGATAGGGAGTGCAGTAAGCTGTTATGGGATGAAATTCATAAGGCATCTAGATATGAAAATGTTGTGATAATGGGAGATTTTAACTTTAGACAAATTGATTGGAACAATATGACAGGAAATCTCGAGTCTAGTGACTTTCTTCATACGGTTCAGGATTGCTTTTTAGAACAGGTTGTGACAGAACCAACTAGTGGAAACAATCTGATTGAGTTGGTTCTTGCCAGCAAAGATTCACTAATTAATAATCTTGAGGTTAATGATGAGCTTGGGGAAAGTGATCACAAATCACTTAGTTTCAATATATCATGGAATTACCCAGATAACTGCAATCAAATCTCTGTCCCAGATTTTCACTTGGCCGACTTCATGAGACTGAAAAATTACCTGGGTGGGCTAAATTGGGATGTCCTGACTATGGGTCAGGTAGGTGATCTTGGTTGCCAATATGACGTTTTTCAGAGCATAGTTCTAGCTGCCCAGACAACTTTTGTTCCGAGTAGGAAAATTAGATCTAACAAAAATTATCCCAAATGGATGAACAATAGATTAAAACATTGGTCAAAAGAGAGGCATATATAGGCGTATGAAAAGAGGGGATGGGCAGTTAAGAAATCAATATATTCAGTTAAAGAGAGAAATAAAGAAAGGAATAAGAAAAGCAAAAAGGGATTATGAGGCTAAGGTCGCAAGGGATTAAAAAACTAACCCAAAAGGATTCTTTCAGATATACACAAGTAAGATTAGGGACAAGATTGGCCCACTTAAGAGTAACTCTGGTCAGATCACTGACAGTGAAGAGGATATGTGTGAAATTCTCAATACCTACTTTCTCTCAGTTTTCACCCAGGAAAATACTAGCGATATTCCTGAAATTATAGATTATGTAGAACAGGATGATAATAAACTATGCACGATTGCAGTAACTAGTGACATGGTCCTCAGACAAATAGAGAAACTAAAACCAAACAAATCCCCAGGGCCTGATGAACTGTTTGCAAGGGTGTTAAATGAATGTAAAGAGGAACTTAGCATATCTTTGGCTAATCTTTTTAACATATCACTACAAACTGGCATAGTGCCTGATAAGTGGAAATTGGCAAATGTAATACCTATTTACAAGGCAGGTGAGAGGTCCTTGGCTTCGAACTATAGACCAGTAAGCCTTACCTCCATAGTGGGAAAATTTATGGAATCAACAATTGCTGAAGCAATTCGTAGCCATCTTGATAGGCACAGATTGATTAATGAATCTCAACACGGTTTTACAAAGGGGCGTTCCTGTCTTACGAATTTACTAACTTTTTTCACAAAGGTGTTTGAGGAGGTAGATCATGGTAATGAATATGATATTGTGTATATGGACTTCATAAGGCTTTCGAAAGAGTTCCACACCAGAGGATATTGAGGAAACTTAGGGCACACGGAATAGGAGGAGAATTTTTTTCCTGGGTAGAGGCATGGCTGACAAATAGGCAGCAGAGAGTTTGCATAAATGGGGAGAAATCAGAATGGGGGGCACGTCACAAGCGGTGTTCCTCAGGGGTCAGTGTTGGGCCCGTTGTTGTTCACAATTTACATAAACGGCGTAGATGAGGGAATAAATAGCGACATAAGCAAATTTGCTGACGACACCAAAACAGGCCGTCCAATTCATTCTAATGAGGACACTAGAGCACTCCAGGATGATTTGAATAGACTGATGTAATGGTCGGAGAAGTGGTAGATGCAGTTTAATATTGACAAATGCAAAGTTCTAAATGTTGGACAGTTAAATAGCCATGCCACATATAAACTAAATAATGTAGATCTTAATACTACTGATTGCGAAAAGGTTAGCAGTACTCTAAAACCAAGACAACAGTGCATTAGCGTTCGCAATAAAGCTAACAGAATTCTTGGCTTCATATGTAGATGTATAAATAACAGAAGTCCTCAGGTTGTTCTTTAACTCTATGTATCCTTGGTAAGGCCTCATTTAGACTATGCTGCTCAGTTCTGGTCACCGTATTACAGAATGGATATAAATGCTCTGGAAAACGTACACAGTAGGATGAGAAAGATGATCCCATGTATCAGAAATCTTCCCTAAAAGGATAGTCTGAGGGCCCTGAATCTGCATTCTCTCGAAAGGCGTAAATTAGGGGAAATATGGTCGAGGAGTATAAAAGGAAAACAGGAATAAATAGCCGATCTATTGAGACCATAGTCAGAACACTGGAGGTCATTGAGATCATAGTCAGAACACTGGAGGACATTGAGACCATAGTCAGAACACTGGAGGACATTGAGACCATAGTCAGAACGCTGGAGGACATTGAGATCATAGTCAGAACACTGGAGGACATTGAGATCATAGACAGAACACTGGACGACATTGAGACCATAGTCAGAACACTGGACGACATTGAGACCATAGTCAGTACACTGGAGGACATTGAGACCATAGTCAGAACACTGGACGACATTGAGACCATAGTCAGAACACTGGACGACATTGAGACCATAGTCAGAACACTGGACGACATTGAGACCATAGTCAGAACACTGGAGGACATTGAGACCATAGTTAGAACACTGGACGACATTGAGACCATAGTCAGAACACTGGAGGGCATTGAGACCATAGTCAGAACACTGGAGGTCATTGAGACCATAGTCAGAACACTGGAGGACATTGAGACCATAGTCAGAACACTGGAGGACATTGAGACCATAGTCAGAACACTGGAGGACATTGAGACCATAGTCAGAACACTGGACGACATTGAGACCATAGTCAGAACACTGGAGGACATTGAGACCATAGTCAGAACACTGGAGGACATTGAGACCATAGTCAGAACACTGGACGACATTGAGACCATAGTCAGAACACTGGAGGACATTGAGACCATAGTCAGAACACTGGAGGACATTGAGACCATAGTCAGAACACTGGAGGACATTGAGACCATAGTCAGAACACTGGAGGACATTGAGACCATAGTCAGAACACTGGACGACATTGAGACCATAGTCAGAACACTGGAGGACATTGAGACCATAGTCAGAACACTGGAGGACATTGAGACCATAGTCAGAACACTGGACGACATTGAGACCATAGTCAGAACACTGGACGACATTGAGACCATAGTCAGAACACTGGAGGACATTGAGACCATAGTCAGAACACTGGAGGACATTGAGACCATAGTCAGAACACTGGACGACATTGAGACCATAGTCAGAACACTGGACGACATTGAGACCATAGTCAGAACACTGGACGACATTGAGACCATAGTCAGAACACTGGACGACATTGAGACCATAGTCAGAACACTGGAGGACATTGAGACCATAGTCAGAACACTGGAGGACATTTAGACCATAGTCAGAACACTGGAGGACATTGAGACCATAGTCAGAACACTGGAGGACATTGAGACCATATTCAGAACACTGGAGGACATTGAGACCATAGTCAGAACACTGGACGACATTGAGACCATAGTCAGAACACTGGAGGACATTGAGACCATAGTCAGAACACTGGAGGACATTGAGACCATAGTCAGAACACTGGACGACATTGAGACCATAGTCAGAACACTGGACGACATTGAGACCATAGTCAGAACACTGGACGACATTGAGACCATAGTCAGAACACTGGAGGACATTGAGACCATAGTCAGAACACTGGAGGACATTTAGACCATAGTCAGAACACTGGAGGACATTGAGACCATAGTCAGAACACTGGAGGACATTGAGACCATAGTCAGAACACTGGACGACATTGAGACCATAGTCAGAACACTGGACGACATTGAGATCATAGTCAGAACACTGGAGGACATTGAGATCATAGTCAGAACACTGGACGACATTGAGACCATAGTCAGAACACTGGAGGACATTGAGATCATAGTCAGAACACTGGAGGACATTGAGATCATAGTCAGAACACTGGACGACATTGAGATCATAGTCAGAACACTGGAGGACATTGATACCATAGTCAGAACAGTATGTTTCGTTACCTCACATATATAGTTGCTTGCTGGTGAAAATTAGTTTGAATAAATGGTTTGAAAAAATGACAAGTTGATAAATGAGACACTACTGCAACATTGGAGAATCTTTATTCTCGAAACGTTTCACCAGCTACTGGTTTCTTTAGTCCAATGTAGAGAATGGTGGAAGATCAGGATGAGTTTGAAGTAATCACTCCCTCAGTCTGGAATCGATTTGTTTAGTCTATCAGTCTTAATAAAAGGGCAGCGTACTGGCGTAGAGGGGACTGACGTCCTTGAACTTCCCATTTCCCACCGTTCCCTACCAAGGTTTTCCTTTATCTATGCAAAATCGTCTATGCATGATTTTCCATAGGGAAATAGGAATATTGGATAAACTTTCTTTATTAGCCTATCAACTCAGGAAAAAGTCTATGAAGGAAAGATAATCAAGAGCATAGTGCCAATATGTTGTATACATCGCTGATGAGTCAGTCTTCATGGGTATATTAGAACTATAATGCCTGACAAAGAAACATTGACAAAATTCCTTGATGAATGTAGGTACTCAAGAAATTATAGTTTTTCTTGAGGAGAGTTAGTTGTAAGGCCGACCAAACATTAATTGTTCCCAGAGCGAATTAAATTCAAGAATTACTCACGGAGTTATTCGAGCAAATATATTATAATATTATATTTCGAGTCCGCCCCCCCACCCCCCGACACTATTATGCCTAAAAGCAAAACTGAAGCACGTCATAAAGCAACAGAATATTATTAACTCATTTTTGATCGGGAAGGTCGCGTAGTCAGCGAGAAAGCTAATAAGGGAATATTTGCAGTTTATTGTTACGTTTTTAAGTGATTTATGAATGGGAGAACATTAAGGGGAGGAGACAGTACTTTATGAGTGATGGGAATGAAGCTAAGATTGATGCATAGACAACATGCAAATTATGTGAAACGATGTTTCAAAAATTCAGAATCAAAACAGGCGGATGACCATACACTACCATTCAGAAGTTATTTACGCTGCTTACTGTGTTCTCTGAAATCTGCAGCGTAAAGATAAAAGGGTTAAAGTCTCATTGTTTTTGCTCAACATATTATATGATTCATGTGTTTTTTTAAAAAATAACCATAAACATATATGTAGTTATCCTTCACTCTGGGAAAGCATTCAAAGTCTTGAGAGTGAACATTTGAACGGTCGGGATTCAGGATTCTCTGAGTTTGTTGAACATCTTTCTTTCATCTCTATAAGAAGAACATATCGAGGCTCGAAAATCAAGTTATACTCAAAGTGAAATAAAAGATGTTCCTTAAGATATATTGTCATTACTATGTAAAGGTACACAGACTTTGTGGTAAGAATGTACAGACAGTCTGGGAAGATTAGACGGGTGAAAGTTGCCACCTAGAAAAAATTCTAATTCTCACTGTGAGATTAGTCACTAGGACAACGAACAAGCGCAAATAGCTTCTCAGTTACTATCATGCAAGATATTAAATAATTTAATGGTATTTTTAAAAACTATTGCACGATTATTTGCCGACAAATTTATGGAGAAACTGAAATCCTGAAATATATTTTTAAAATGAATGTATTTCATAATATATATCTTCTTTCATTTATTTAGGATGGCATCCTGTTAAAGTCTAGTTCTGTTCTGTTCTAGATTCGCCGGTATAATCGTCCGACTTGACCTGGCCTCGGCTCCCTTCCGCTGGAGTGTCTCAGACCAATGTCTGCCATGGGAGGAGGTACAAGTAGGTCCTCGTCTTCTGGGACCAGCTGTCCCTAGGCCTGTCACCATTCCCCTCCTCCACGGGGCTCGGAGGGAGAAGCTAGGAATCTTGGACTGCCACAAACCCTACCCACACTGGGCGCGATAGGTGTGGCAGCTGCACAGCAGCAGACGATGTCAGGAGATGCAAAGGCAGCAAGCACTACAGGATCCTTTTAGAGCCACACCCCAGCTTTGGGCCGAAACCCGAGTGCGGGGGGAAGCTCAATTCTCTCTGTCTAAAGTCTAGATTTCAGCTAAACATTATTCATTCACATGAATTTTGCAACTTGATCATAATAAACTTGAGCGGTGGGTTGGAGAGCTAAGCCAAGAAATTTACAAAGGCAGATTATCCATTAGTAAACCACAAATTTGAAACAGAAGGATTAATACACACATTCTGTATTTGGATTTTAACTCAGTTTTAACTCGGTTTTAATTCGGTTTTAACTGGGTTTAGTCGTGATATTACGACTAAACCCATTCCACTGAAAGGGAGATATAAATTAACGAATAAGGAGAAGGATGCATTCAATGACGCTTGTTTGAGTAACCTCTCATGTGAGGGAACTAAGGGATTCCGTTTTTTGTATGGAACTAAACCTGTAAGATCCAAAGTATCTAGACACAGATGATCGTTTCCTTATTCTTTCACGTGTAAAATATAAAAGATATGCCGGCTTACCAGTAAGAATTTAGTTTGATATCTGAAATTAGACAACACCTCCATGAATTCTTTGATAATCACCATTGTGTCTGACGGGAGGAGTGGTGAGTGTTGAGGGTGGTTGGTGTTGAGGGTGATGGGTGTTGAAGGAGGTGGGTGTTGAGGGCGGTGAGTGTTTAGGGGTGGTGAGTGCTGAGGGTGGTTGGTGTTGTGGGCGGTGGGTGTTGAAGGAGGTGGGTGTTGAGGGTGGTGAGTGTTTAGGATGGAGGGTGGTAAATTAGACACATGTGCAACTCTTGGGTGTCTAATTTATCAACATGTCGGTTCTCTGAACCATTCATCTACAAAGGATGGAGGGTGTTGAGGGTGGAGTGTGTTTAGGATGGTGGGTGTTGAGGGTGGTGGGTGTTGTGGGTGGTGGGTTTTGAGGTAGGCGCGTATTGAGGGAGGTGAGTGTTTAGGGATAGTGAGTTTGGAAGGTGGTGGGTGTTGGGGTGGTGGGTGTTAAGGGTGGTGGGAGATGAGGGCGGTGAGTGTTTATGGATGGTGGGTGTTGAAGGTGGTGGGTGTTGAGGGTGGTCAGTGTTTAGGGATGGTGAGTTGTGAGGGTAATGGGTGCTGAGGGCTGGTGGGTGTTGAAGGTGGTGGGTGTTGAAGGTGGTGGGTGTTGAGGGTGCTGGGTGTTGAGGGTGCTGGGTGTTGAGGGTGCTGTGTGTTGAGGGTGGTGGGTGTTGAGGGTGGTGGGTGTTGAGGAAGTTGGGTGTTGAGGGTGGTGGGTGTTGAGGGTGGTGGGTGTTGAAGGTGGTGGGCGTTGAGTGTAGTGGGTGTTTAGGGTGGTTGGTGTTAAAGGTGGTGGGTGTTGAGGGTGGTTGGTGTTGAGGGTGGTGGGTGTTAAGGGTGGTGGGTGTTGAGGATGATGGGTGTTGAGAGTGGTGGGTGTTGAGGGTGGTGGGCGTTTAGGGTGGTGGGTGTTGAGGGTGGTGAGTATTTATGGATGGTGGGTGTTGAAGGCGGTGGGTGTTGAGGGTGGTCAGTGTTTAGGGATGGTGAGTTGTGAGAGTAGTGGGTGTTGAAGGCTGGTGGATGTTGAGGGTGGTGGGTGTTGAAGGTGTTGGGTGTTGAGGGTGGTGGGTGTTGAGGGTGGTGGGTGTTGAAGGTGGTGGGTGTTGAGGGTGGTGGGTGTTGAGGGTTGTGGGTGTTGAGAGTGGGGGGTGTTGAGGGTGTTGGGTGTTGAGGGTGGTGGGTGTTGAGGACGGCGGGTATTGAGGTGGTGAGTGTTTATGGATGGTGGGTGTTGAAGGTGGTGGGTGTTGAGGGTGGTCAGTGTTTAGGGATGGTGAGTTGTGAGGGTAGTGGGTGTTGAGGGCTGGTGGGTGTTGAAGGTGGTGGGTGTTGAAGGTGGTGGGTGTTGAGGGTGGTGGGTGTTGAGGGTGCTGGGTGTTGAGGGTGGTGGGTGTTGGGGTGGTGGGTGTTGAGGGTGGTGGGTGTTGAGGGTGGTGGGCGTTGAGGATGATGGGCGATGAGGGTGGTGGGTGTTGAGGGTGGTGGGCGTTTAGGGTGGTGGGTATTGAGGGTGGGGAGTGTTTATGGATGGTGGGTGTTGAAGGCGGTGGGTGTTGAGGGTGGTCAGTGTTTAGGGATGGTGAGTTGTGAGGGTAGTGGGTGTTGAAGGCGGGTGGAAGTTGAGGGTGATGGGTGTTGAAGGTGGTGGGTGTTGAGGGTGGTGGGTGTTGAGGGTGATGGGTGTTGAAAGTGGTGGGTGTTGAAAGTGGTGGGTGTTGAGGGTGGTGGGTGTTGAGGGTGGTGGGTGTTGAGGGTTGTGGGTGTTGAGGGTGTTGGGTGTTGAGGGTGGTGGGTGTTGAAGGTGGTAGGTGTTGAAGGTGGTGGGTGTTGAGGGTGGTGGGTGTTGAGGGTGGTGGGTGTTGAGGATGATGGGTGTTGAGGGTGGTGGGTGTTGAGGGTGGTGGGCGTTTAGGGTGGTGGGTGTTGAGAGTGGTGAGTGTTTATGGATGGTGGGTGTTGAAGGCGGTGGGTGTTGAGGGTGGTCAGTGTTTAGGGATGGTGAGTTGTGAGAGTAGTGGGTGTTGAAGGCAGGTGGATGTTGAGGGTGGTGGGTGTTGAAGGTGTTGGGTGAGGAGGGTGGTGGGTGTTGAGGGTGGTGGGTGTTGAAGGTGGTGGGTGTTGAGGGTGGTGGGTGTTGAGGGTTGTGGGTGTTGAGGGTGGTGGGTGTTGAGGGTGGTGGGTGTTGAAGGTGGCGGGTGTTAAGGGTGGTGGGTGTTGAAGGTGGTGGGTGTTGAAGGTGGCGGGTGTTGAGGGTGGTGGGTGTTGAAGATGGTGGGTGTTTAGGGTGGTGGGTGTTGAGGGTGGTGAGTGTTTAGGGATGGTGAGTTGTGAGTGTAATGGGTGTTGAGGGCTGGTGGGTGTTGAAGGTGGTGGGTGTTGACGGTGGTGGGTGTTGAAGGTGGTGGGTGTTGAAGGTGGCGGGTGTTGAGGGTGGTGGGTGTTGAGGGCGGTTGGTGTTGAGGGTGGTCAGTGTTTAGGGATGGTGAGTTGTGAGGATAGTGGGTGTTGAAGGCGGGTGGAAGTTGAGGGTGATGGGTGTTGAAGGTGGTGGGTGTTGAGGGTGGTGGGTGTTGAGGGTGGTGGGTGTTGAAAGTGGTGGGTGTTGAAAGTGGTGGGTGTTGAGGGTGGTGGTGTTGAGGGTGGTGGGTGTTGAGGGTTGTGGGTGTTGAGGGTGTTGGGTGTTGAGGGTGGTGGGTGTTGAAGGTGGTGGGTGTTGAAGGTGGTGGGTGTTGAGGGTGGTGGGTGTTGAGGGTGGTGGGTGTTGAGGATGATGGGTGTTGAGGGTGGTGGGTGTTGAGGGTGGTGGGCGTTTAGGGTGGTGGGTGTTGAGAGTGGTGAGTGTTTATGGATGGTGGGTGTTGAAGGCGGTGGGTGTTGAGGGTGGTCAGTGTTTAGGGATGGTGAGTTGTGAGGGTAGTGGGTGTTGAAGGCAGGTGGGTGTTGAGGGTGGTGGTGTTGAAGGTGTTGGGTGAGGAGGGTGGTGGGTGTTGAGGGTGGTGGGTGTTGAAGGCAGGTGGGTGTTGAGGGTGGTGGGTGTTGAAGGTGTTGGGTGATGAGGGTGGTGGGTGTTGAGGGTGGTGGGTGTTGAAGGTGGTGGGTGTTGAGGGTGGTGGGTGTTGAGGGTGGTGGGTGTTGAGGGTGGTGGGTGTTGAGGGTTGTGGGTGTTGAGAGTGGGGGGTGTTGAGGGTGGTGGGTGTTGAGGGTGGTGGGTGTTGAGGGTTGTGGGTGTTGAGAGTGGGGGGTGTTGAGGGTGGTGGGTGTTGAGGACGGCGGGTATTGAGGGTGGTGAGTGTTTATGGATGGTGGGTACTCACCTATTTGTACTCACCTATTTGTGGTTGCAGGGGTCGAGTCATAGCTCCTGGCCCCGCCTCTTCACTGATTGCTACTAGGTCCTCTCTCTCCCTGCTACATGAGCTTTATCATACCTCGCCTTAAAACTATGTATGGTTCCCGCCTCCACTACTTCACTTTCTAGACTATTCGATGACTTGACTACTCTATGACTGAAGAAATACTTCCTAACATCCCTTCGATTCATCTGAGTCTTCCCAACTTCCAATTGTGACCTCTTGTGTCTGTGTCCCATCTCTGGAACACCCTGTCTTTGTCCTCCTTGTCTATTCTGCGCAGTATTTTATATGTCGTTATCATGTCTCCCCTGACCCTCCTGGCCTCCAGTGTCGTCAGGCCGATTTCCCTCACCTTTCTTGTAGGACAATCCCCGTAGCTCTGGGACTAGTCTTTTTGCAAACCTTTGCACTTTCTCTAATTTCTTGACGTGCTTGACTAGGTGTGGTTCCAAACTGGTGCGCATACTCCAGTATGGCCTGACGTAAATGGTATACAGGGTCTTGAACGACTCCTTACTGAGGTATCGGAACGCTATCCGTAGGTTTGCCAGGCGCCCGTATGCTGCAGCAGTTATCTGATTTATGTGCGCCTCAGGAGATATGCTCGGGTTATACTCACCCCCAGATCTTTTTCCTTGAGTGAGGTTTGCAGTCTTTGGCCATCTAAACTATATTGTGTCTGCGGTCTTCTTTGCCCTTCCCAATCTTCATGACTTTGCATTTGGCAGGGTTAAACTCAAGGAGCCAGTTGCTGGACCAGGCTTGCAGCCGTCCAGGTCTCTTTGTATTCCTCCCTGATCCTCATCTGATTTGATTCTTTCATTAACTTCACTCATCTGCAAACAAGGACACTTCTGAGTCTACCCCTTCCGTTATGTCGTTCACTTATACCAAGAACAGCACAGGTTCCTAGGACTGACCCCTGTGAACCCCCGCTTGTCACAAGCGCCCACTCTGACACCTCGTCACGTACCAGGGACTCGTTGTTGCTCCCTGTCAGGTATTCTCTGATCCATTGCGGGTGCCTCTCCTGTTATGGGTGCCTGATCTTCGAGCTTTTCAGTAACCTCTTGTGAGGAACTGTGTCAAAGGGGCCTTTTTGCAGTCCAAAAAAATGCAGTCGATTCCCCCCCTCTCTCTCTTGTCTTTACTTCTGTCACCTTGTCAAAAAAACTCTATAGGTTTTGTGACACAGGATTTTCCTTCCCTAAAACCCAATGCTGGTTGTCAATTATACACTTGTTTCTTTCCAGGTGCTCCACCACTCTCCTCCTGATGATCTTCTCCATGACCTTGCATACTATACACGTTGTGATACAGGTCTTGTTTAGTGCCTCATGTCTGTCCCCCTTTTAAAATTGGGACTACATTTGCCATCTTCCATACCTCAGGGAGTTGCCCAGTTTCAATGATGTGTTGAAGATCTTTGTTATGGCACACACAATATCTCTGCTCCTCTTTAAGGCCCCAAACGGAGAGATGTTGTCTGGTCCCACCGCCTTTGAGGTGTAAAGGGTTCGCATAGCAGCTTCTTCACTTCCCCCCTTGGTTATATGTACCTCATCAGCACTTGCTGGTGTACCCCCCTTTTTCTGATTTCCTGGAGTCCTATGGTTTCCACTGTAAATACTTCTTTAAATCTCGTGTTGAGCTCCTGACATACCTCTCGGTCGTTGCTTGTAAATTTCCCCCATCACCCTTCCTCAGTCTGATTACCTGGTCCTTAAACTGTTGTTTTCCTCCTGATGGGGCTGTACAACAGCTTCGGGTCAGTCTTGACTTTCGATGCTATGTCATTTTCATATTGTCGCTGAGCCTCCCTTCTTTTTTGTCATTTTCCCTTTTCTGGCTCTTCGGCTAATCTCTTTATTTTCCTGAGTTCTCTGTCTTCTGTACCTTTTCCATTCTCTAGTACACCTAGTTTTTGCCTCCTTACCCCTTTTGGGGTGAACCAAGACTCGTTCTGTTCTTCCCATTTTTCTGTTTCCCTTGGGAAAACAAACCTCTCCTCTGCCTCCCTGCTTTTTGTTGCCACATAGTCCATCATTTCTTGTACTGGTTTTCCTGTCAGTTCCCTCTCCACTGAATGTTTTGAAGGAAGTTCCTCATGCCTGAGTAGTTCCCCCTTTTGTAGTTTGGTTTTTCCCATCCTATTCCTGCTACTCTCTCCACTTGGAGCTCAACTATGTAGTCGACCCACAGAACCACATGATCACTAGCTCCCAGGGGCCTTTCATACAAGATATCCTCGATGTCTGAACTACTCAAGGTGAATACAAGGTCCAGTCTTGCTGGTTCATCTTCTCCTCTCTTTTGGTAGTGTCTCAAACATGTTGTGCATGAGGTTTTCCAGTACTACATACATCTTGGCTCTCCATTTTCGGAAACCCCCATGGGGCTCAGGTTTTCCCAGTCAATCCCCTTGTGATTGAAATCACCCATAACTAGTAACTTTGCTCCCCCCACGTGTGCTCTCCTGGCCACCTCGGCTAGTGTGTCGACCATGGCTCTGTTGCTCTCATCGTATTCTTCTCTTGTCTTCCTGCAGTTTTTGGGGGGTTGTACATTACGGGCAATTATCCCTTATGTCCCTCAGACTGGATTGTTCCTACTAAGTAGTCCCTTTAACCCGTGCATCCATTCCTTCCATTTTCTAAAAACCCCACTGGTTTTTAAATGAGCAGTGCAACTCCTCCTCCCCCTCTCCTCCCTCTGTCTTTTCCTGAAGATTTGAAAATCCGGGTGGAAAGATTGAATCTGTTATTATTCTGGTGAGTTTTGTTTCTGTGAGTGCTTTTTATGTCGGGGGATGTTCCTTGATTCTTTCGTCCCACTCCTCATACTTATTTGTTATTCCATCTGCATTTGTATACCATACTTCAACTTCTTTTCTAAGACTATGGTCTGGGAGGTGTATTGGGGTTGGGGGAAAGGGGGGACCTGATAAGGAACTATGGGTGGTTGCTGTGGGGGTGGAGTTTGTAATGTAGTGGGTGGGGGCATTGGATATGGCATGGGTGTTGTGGTTTAGAGTGTTTGGCTGCACTGGGGTTGACCTGGTTGGGAGGCTTTATAGGAACTGTGAGGGGGGTTTATTGATCTTCTTCCTGTGTCTGGATTTTCCTGTCTGTCTTCTCCCATCCCACTCTCTTTCCTCCCTTTTGCCTTGTACCAAACTCTCTCAGTTTTCCGCCTTTCGTCTTGTGTTCTGTCGCGGTCGAGATTACACCTTCCTGTATCCCGCATGTCCCTTAATCGTGCTTTTTCCTGCAGTATCCTGTTCCGAGTCGATTCTGCCTTGAAGGCACTTTCACTGGCCGGGTTTTTTTTTTACAAACCCCCCTATCTCCGAAATTTTCCAGCTGGGTCATGTCGTCTTCTCCGATTACTTTTATGATGCTTTCAATTTCTTTTTTTCCCCTTGTTTTCTTGCTTCATAAAGTTCCCCTTCAACTTCCTGTAGCCCATACACAAAGACTGGGCCTCACCCTTTCATTCTCCCACTGCATATCCCTGTGTATCCCCTCATTCAATTTGATTTCCTCCATTGCAGCTTTCCTTTCTTCAGTTTCACTAGCTACTATACATGGGCTCAGTGGCCTGTCATTTTCCCTTCTCGGCTTTCCCTGGGCTCTGTTGTGGTCTTTTAGGGGCCCCCACATATAGCTTAGCTCTTTCATTTACTACAGTCTCCACTGATAGAGCTTCACATGCAGTTTTGCTCCTCCTTTCCCTACAGTCCCCTTATTTGTGGCTGAGGTAGCGGTCTCTGTTGTCAATCCCATAATGTTCTTTAGTTCTTTAGGCTGTTTCAGATTTCCAGTTCCTCTTCTAAACTCTGTATCCCGGCCTCTGCTGCTTTGAACTTTCACCTCCCACTTTCCCGCTTTCCATGTCTATCCTCTCTTCCCTTCTCATGCTAAGTTCTTCTAGTTTTCTTTCCCCCTTCTTGTTCCCTTTTTTTGAGCTCTGCTGCCCAATCTTCCTTTGCAGTTTCCTCCTCCTGTCCCTTGGGTTTTCTTGTTGCCTCTGGAACCCATTTTTGTTTTATCCTGATTTCCTCAGAGTGGGAAACCTATGTAAATTTTGTATGTTAGGTTAGTATTGTATATGTCAGAGTGTGGGGGGGGGGGAGGTAGAGGAAGAACGTGGCTATATGGGAGAGTAGTGAGGAGGGGGAGTGGGGAGGAGAGTGAAGCAAGTGGGTAAGTGGGTGAGGGAGAGGTGGGGAGGGGGAGGGTGAAAGAGGGAGGGGAGGGATCAGGTGAAGGAGTGAGATGTGGTGGGGGAGGGAGGAGTGTATGTGTGAGTCTGGCAATATGTGTGTGTGTGCGTTGTGTTGTGTTGTGTGTGTTGCGCGTGTGTGTGTAGGGAGGGGTGGGGGGTGTGGGGGGGTGGGTGGGTGTGTGGGTGGGTGTATGTGGGTTGTGTGTGGGTGTGTGTGGGTGTGTGGGGGTGTGGATGTGTGTGTTTGTGTGTGTGTGTGGGTGTATGTGTGGGGGTGTGTGGGTGGGTGTGTGGGTGGGTGTGTGGGTGGGTGTGTGGGTGGGTGTGTGGGTGGGTGTGGGTGTGTGTGATGTGTGTGGGTGTGTGGGTGTGTGTGGATGTGTGTGTTTGTGTGTGTGTTTTGTGTGTGGGTGTGTGGGGAGGTGTGGGTGGGTGTGTGGGGGTGTGGGGTGTGGTTGGGTGTGTGGGTGTGTGTGGGTGTGGGTGTGTGTGGGGGGTGTGGGGGGTGGGTGGGGGTGGGGGGGGTGTTGGGTGGGTGTGGGGGTAGGTGTGTGGTTGGTGTGTGGTGGGGTGTGTGGGTGGGTGTGTGGTTGGTTGTGGGTGGGTGTGTGGGTGGGTGTGTGTGGGTGTGGTGGGTGTGTGTGGGTGTGGGGTGGGTGTGTGGGGGTGTGTGGGGGGTTTTTGGGGGGTGTGTGGGTGTGTGTGGGTGTGTGGGTGTGTGTGGGTGTGTGTGGGGGGGTGTGTGAGTGTGTGTGGGTGTGTGGGTGTGTGGGTGTTCGGGTGTGTGTGCGCACACACACAATCAATTCCTTATTATATGCACTAATATATACTGTATAATATTAATTGCGTACACTTGTGTTTGTGTGTGTGTGTGTTTACTAGCTTGTCGTTCTTTGAAAAAGAGGGGGGGGGTTACGTTAACACTTTGTTATTGTTGTTGGTTCACCGGTACTCTCCCGGCCCAGATCTCCGCACACTATGCTACTTTACTTTTTGAAGATTATAGGATTATTTTTTCTCACTCAATTCCTTATTATTATATACTAATGTTTGTTATAACAATAATTACGGGTGCACACGTGTGTTTGTAAAGTGCATACTTGTTTACTAGCTTGTCCCTCAGAAAAACGGGGGGGGAGTTCACTAGGCACACAACTCTTCTGGAGTTTACCTGGCGATATTTAGATAATTACTAACCACTATCTATCTCCTGGTACTGAAATAGGGAGAGAGAGATGGTTAGCATACAACCAGCAGGGCGAGACACTTGAGACTTTAGACACTAACCCAAAATTAACCACAAAATAGGCAAGTGATGTCGTCTGCACAACAATGGAGGTTCCTGCTGGTCGTCTATCAACTCCTTCAATTTTGTAACTCCTTCAGGAACTTTATCATGCATTCAAATTTTTATTTTCTTTTTCTTTTAAGACTTGGTATTCCCTCTTTTTTCTTTAGTACAGTATTATGGTCATAACAAGTCTGATGATGTTAGCTACCTTCACAACACCAACAGCTGGGGATTGACTAATTTTTCTTACTTTCAGTATTTACTTAATCACTCTTTTATGACCTTATCACTACTCTGCTGCTATAATCAACCAACATATGTATTTGTTAATATTTCAGATCACACCGTTAACCCAATTAACTGTTTGGATATTTTGTGTCAACACTGTGGCCAGTAGCCTGATCAGCTGACTGCTACCCTCCCTCACTCAAATTTCATTCAAATTTAAATTGTAAAATTCTTGATCCTATCACATTATTCGCACTCTTGAAAGCTATTACACTCTTGTAGGTATGTTCACTGATTCACTCACGTACGATGACCGCTAATAATATCTTAGGACAGCCACTAGAACGCTAAATCCTGGGAGCACTATTTAGCGATACTGCTTCACGTGTGTGTGTGTGTGTGTGTTGAAGGTGGTGGGTGTTGAGGGTGGTCAGTGTTTAGGGATGGTGAGTTGTGAGGGTAATGGGTGTTGAGGGCTGGTGGGTGTTGAAGGTGGTGGGTGTTGAAGGTGGTGGGTGTTGAGGGTGGTGGGTGTTGAGGGTGCTGGGTGTTGAGGGTGGTGGGTGTTGAGGGTGGTGGGGGTTGAGGGTGGTGGGTGTTGAGGGTGGTGGGCGTTTGAGGATGATGGGCGTTGAGGGTGGTGGGTGTTGAGGGTGGTTGAGGGTGCTGGGTGTTGAGGGTGCTGGGTGTTGAGGGTGCTGGGTGTTGAGGGTGCTGGGTGTTGAGGGTGTTGGGTGTTGAGGGTGGTGGGTGGTGAGGTGGTGGGTGTTGAAGATGGCGGGTGTTGAGGGTGGTGGGTGTTGAGG
Organism: Cherax quadricarinatus; assembly: GCF_026875155.1. Taxonomy (NCBI): domain Eukaryota; kingdom Metazoa; phylum Arthropoda; class Malacostraca; order Decapoda; family Parastacidae; genus Cherax; species Cherax quadricarinatus. The sequence goes on from NC_069399.1 coordinate 8,882,268, forward strand.
GTGGTGATTGTTTATGGATGGTGGGTGTTGAAGGTGGTGGGTGTTGAGGGTGGTAAAGTGTTTAGGGATGGTGAGTTGTGAGGGTAATGGTGTTGAGGGCTGGTGGTGTTGAAGGTGGTGGGTGTTGAAGGTGGTAGGTGTTGAGGGTGGTGGGTGTTGAGGGTGGTGGGTGTTGATGGTGTTGGGTGTTGAGGGTGGTGGGTGTTGAAGGTGGTAGGTGTTGAGGGTGGTAGGTGTTGAGGGTGATGGGTGTTGAAGGTGGTGGGTGTTGAGGGTGTTGGGTTGTTGAGGGTGGTGGGTGTTGAGGGTGGTAGGTGTTGAGGGTGGTGGGTGTTGAAGGTGGTGGGTGTTGAGGGTGGTGGGTGTTGAGGGTGGTGGTGTTGAGGATGATGGGTGTTGAGGGTGGTGGGTGTTGAGGGTGGTGGGTGTTTAGGGTGGTGGGTGTTGAGGGTGGTGGGGAGGTGTGGTGAGCGGGGTGGAGTTGTTAATTTCGGAGGGGGTTGAGGGATGGTAGATGGGGGAGGGCTAATGAGTAGGGAGGGGTGTTGGATGAGGAGGGGGTGGTTGGACCAATGATGGTGAATGGTGGTGAGGAGTAGGGAAGGACCTTGGGTATTGTTGAGGCGTGAGTGGGGGAGGGTGGTGCGAGGAGAAAATATGGTGGGTAGGGGAGGGGATGTGGGTGGGGGAAGGGTGGTGGGTGGTGACTGTTAGTGGGGTGGGAAATGGGTACTAGTGGGGAGGGGTTGTGAGTTGGAGGGGTGGTGGTGAGGAGTAGTGGTGGATTAGGAGGGGGTAGGTGTTAGAGGAGTTGTGAATGAGGTGTGGTGTGGGTGGGGAGTGGGTGATAAGTGGAGTGGGGAGGGGCTGTTGGAAGCGGTAGGCTGGTGATTGTGGAGGGGTGGTGTGTGGGGTGGGATGGTGGATGAGGAAGGGTGATGAGTTGGGTGGGAGGGGTGTTTGGTGGGGAAGTTGTTGGAGTGTAGGTGGATGGAGAGGATTGATGAGTGGTGGAGTGGTGGTGGGTAATGAGGTGTGGTGGGTGTTGAAGGGTGGTGGGTATTGAGGGGTGGTGGGTGGAGGGGGTTGGTGAGTGTTGAGTGTAGTGAGTGGGGAGGGATGGTGAGTAAATAGGGGGTGAGTAGGGAGGGGAGATGAGTTGGTAGGGGTTGTGAATTGAGTTGAGTGGTGAGTGTGGAGGGGTGGTGAGTGTAGAGGGGTGGTAGTGTATTGGAGAGATGGTGAGTGGTGGAGAGGTTGTGAGTGGGGAGAGGTTGTGAGCAGGGAGAGGTTGTGCATGAGGAGGGGTGGTGGATATTGGATGGATTGTGGTTGGGGATGAGTGGTGAATGGGGAAGTATTGTGAATGGGTAGGGATGATGAGAGTGGAGGGGTTGTGAGTTAGGAGGGGTGGTGATTTGGGAGGGGTGTTGGGTATTTGAGGGTTGGTCCGAGGGGAGGTGTGGTGAGTGGGAAGGGGTTGTTAGTTGGGAGGGGTGGTGAGGGGTGGTAGGTGGGAGTGGGGTAGTGAGTGGGGAGAGGTAGTGGATGAGGGAGGGATGGTGGTTGGGCCAATGGTGATCAAGGGAGAGGGTTAGGGTGGAGTGGTGGGTGTTGTTTGGGTGGTGAGTGGGAATGAGTGGTGAGTGGGGAACAGTGGTGTTTGGGGGAGGGTTGGTGGGTGGGAGTAGGGGTGGTGAGTAGGGTGGTGGGTGGGAAGGGTTGTAGATGGGGAGAGGGGGTGAGTGGTGATGGTTGGTGGGAGGTTGGGGATGGGTGGTTTGTTGGTGAGTGGTGGTGTGTGGGGGATGGGTGGTGAGTGGAAGGGGTGGTGGGTGGGAATTTGAGGTGTATGAAGAGGGTGGTGGGTGGGGTGGGGTGGTGTTTGAGGGAGGGGTTGTGAGTAGAGTGGAGTGGAGTAATGGGTGGGTAGGGATGGGAATGTGGGTTGGGATTGGTGGGGGGTGGGTGGGGTGAAGGTGTGGGTGATGAGTGGGGTGGGGTGGTAGGGTGGGGGGAGGGGTTGCGAGTGGGGATGGGAGGGGTTGATGGTGGTGGAGGTGTGGTGAGTGGGGTGGGGCAATGAGTGAGGTAGGATGGTGAGTGAGGAGGGGTGGGTGGGCTGTGGTGGTTGGTGGGAATCTATTGGAGTTAATCAAAGAAAATGCAGCAGGGGTGTAGGGAGGTCTTAATTCTAGGACCTGGAACAGGAGGGTGCTCTTGATCTGGGGAAATGGAGCAGACTGGTGTTAGAATAAAGAATAGGGGACGGGGTTTTGAAGAGAAAAGATGAACCCTGTAAGGTACGGGGGAGTCATGGAAAGGGGGGGGGGGGTTCTTCAGCAGAGGAAATGGATATGAGGAGGAAGGTGGGTGGATAGATGGGGTGGGGATTGTGGGGGTGAGGGTTCTTGATCTAAGTTCTTTGACCAAACCATATCACAGGCGGGGATAGAGCCCATTCTTTGACCAAGGATGGTGGAGTAAGAGTGAATTTGGTGGTAAGGGCTCTTGATCCTAGAAAGACAATGAAAGATTGTAGGGGGTTAAGTGGGGGGGTTGGAGTCTCCCCTCTGATATAATGCTCCATTCCTCATTCTTAGAAAATACCTCATTTATTATTCTGGCTAAATGCCTTATTTACCACTGGTATCCTTTAACCTAATAACACCTTATGTCCCAATTTAGTACAATTTAACCTAATAACGTCCCATAACTCGCCCAACCTTGGAGACTAATAAGCAAACATATTAACATCATCAAAATAAGCAACAATCACTCGTTTCACCATGTTCTTAACTCGTTAGTACACCTCCGTCACACAAGCCTGCACTATCCTATGAAAAGGGTTTTGAAAACAAGCTAATAATATATTCTACACTGCAATTCAGCCTCAACTCTTTTTCAAGTACAATTCACTTTAAAAATTTCTCATTAATCATAACCCGATTTATCGCTCCTTCATACAGAGTTTTCATCACTCTGACCATCACCTTCATAACTGTGCCACCAGAACACTGAGCTCAATACCCCACCTTCCCTCTAGACGAAATCATACACACCCTGCCAGTCATGAGAAACGAAGGACTTTTTCTACAGCACTGTTTCATGACTGCCTTAAAATCATGGGTAATTGAATGTCCGTCCGTAGGTGATCTCCCTGGTATCCTCAACTGGCCCAGTTCAGTAACTCCACCCAATACCCTTTTCATCTTATTCCCCAAAATCTTCGCAAAAATCTTATAATTCACACATAGTAAAGCTATGGTCCTGTAATCCTCCAGTCATACTCGTTCTGTACCCTCCGGCATTAGGACGGCCACTGCTGGTATCTACTCAGGTCCCAGTTTACCCAGTCCCTGTGTGTCATTTATCAGACGCACAAGGAAGCCCCCACAAATGTTCCCAGTGTATTACATAAAATTTAACCAGCAACCCATCTATCCTAGGTGTCTCCCCCCTTGTCATAGCCATCACAGCCTTTTACATATCACTCTTGGTGATGATACCCCTCAACTATTTCCTGTTCTGCACCCCTAAACTACTCTTCACTGAATTACAAATGTTTTTATTGTCTTTCCCACTCCTCTACCACACCACAATAATTCTCGTACCACCCATCCGCATAAAACTCCATTGTCTCAGATGTCTACCTACACTTGACCCCCTATATACCAGCTTAAATCCATGTGTACCTCAAGGCACGGAACTCTTAAAACCTTCCACCTGGTGCTCTGTGAACGGAGCACAAATAATGTTGGTTTATACCTCCTGAACACTGCTTACAACCCTAAGTACATCCTATGCATCAAAGGTTTCATTCTCCAGACCCCTGATTTAACCCTTTAATTCCTCGATTTTAACATGATCATAAGCATACCTAATGCCCACCTCATAATAAGATTTTAAACAATTCTCGAAGTTTTAAACAATTCTCGAACTATTCACTTACTCTTACTGATATGGCTGAGATAGCTTCTGAGCCACCTCATCCTACCACAGTGCCAAATCTTCTCATCACCTGAATACTGACTGCATTTTCACCTTTCTTCAAATCTACCTTTAGCATCAAGCTTCTCCAGCAAACGAACATTAAGCTTTGAATATGGTGATCCCCGAACCACGAAGGTTTCACGATCAACTTCATGCATAACTGTCAAATGATCCGAGTAAGGTGCAGGGAAGGTCCTCGCCGATTTACCACACACTGCACTTTTTTTTACACACCGGCCATCTCCCACCCAGGTAGGACGACCCAGAAAAGAAGAACGCTTTCACCCTCACTCACTCCATAATCGTCTTCCCGAAGGTATACCGAGATTACATCTCAGATACCCATCCAAGCTGCAATATCCTCTTGTCTTCAGAGTGCAGGCACTGTACTTACTTACCTTTCTTACACTTCAACATCACATTAGGTCATTACATCCAGTTGCCTTCACTCTAAATTAACACTCTCACAATCGCCTGCTGGATGCATAAGCTCTTCGCATACAAAATCTTCTGTATTCCATCCATCTAGCTTTTCTCAGGACGTCCCTTACCCCTCCTTCCCTCAATTTATTTTGCTCCACCCTCTCTAAATGCCTAAACCACCTAAAAAATTCCTCCTCAGCCCTCTGAATAATACTTTTTGTAATCCTGCACCCCCTTTTGATCTCCAAAGTACGAATTCTCTGCATAATATTCAAAACGACACATATTCCCCTCAGACACTACATCGCCACCGCCTCTAGCCTCCTCTTCAGTGTAACGTTCAAACCCCATGCTTCACACCCGTACATGATACAGTCCCCTTTTTGCCTCCGTGATAACGTTCCTTGTTTCCACAGATACATCAATGCACCACCCACCTTTAGTTCCCTCATCATTTCTGAACACAATTCTGAACACATTCACTCCCTCCACACTCCCCCTTTCCGGTCCAATATCCAATCTTTCATTACATAATTTTTGATACTCTTTCTATATTCAACTTCAATTTCTTTCTTTTACATACCCTCTAAAATGTGTATCGCAAGCTTTGCAACCTCTCTTCAGAATCTCCCAGAAAGACCACCATGTCATTGGCTAAAAAGCATCTGTGCTTACTCCTACTTTACATCAGATTCTCCATCTTTCAATCCCATACCTCTTCCCCACCTCCTAGCACAACTCCGCTTCTATAAATATGTTGAACAACTATGGTGACATCACAAATCTCTGTTTAAGGTCTACTTTTAGTGTAGAATAATATCCCGAGGATTATCACCATTTACTCCTCCATCACTCCCACCACCAAACCAATACCAAAATCATCCCTACCCCTAAACCAATACCAACGCCACTACCGAGAACCAATCACCACAACCTAATCAACATTTTTACAACATCATTCAAGTATTAGAACGTCATCCACCATCAATGCTACAGCAATCACATCCACCACCAAGATCATTACCATTTTCTCTACCTCCTCCACCACTCAACCAATATCACCTACAGATAATTAATATTTTTACCACTTCCATCATCCAAACAATAATACCTCAACCACCACCACTACGATTTTCACCATTTCCACCTCCACCATTAACACCACTGTCAACCAATACCACCACCATTACTACAATCACAATTCTTACCACTACGACGACCACCAGCACAACCACCACCTTCAACATTACTATAACCAATAACTTAAAAATTAGTGACTCTTATTAATTTAATCTTTTCGCTCACATACAAGGTTAATTGAAGTATGGTGTCAAATGTTTATACAAATTACTTCTGTTTAAAACATCAATATTTGTTAAGATGGTTTTAAAATGATTTCACAGCTGTTCGGAAGGAATCACGGAGCCGCATTTTTATTTACAGAGCTAAAAGAAATAAATGAAAAACTTTACCCACATGTTTCACTTCTGAATTAATCTCAACAGACCATTGATATTCTATTCAACGTTCATGCACGAAAAAGTCTCTATCCCTCGCTTAAAGTTGTAAATAAAATAGGAAAATCCTTACACGTAAATCACCAGCAGTCTCTAGGAATTCACGAGTTTTGATAAAAAAAATTAACTTGGAATTTTCTTTAATATTCAGAAAGGACTGATCGTCGGCAGAAGAGAACTTTGATAAATGAAACTCTTTCAATTAAATTAAATCTATACTTTTTGAGTGAGCTTATGATTCACATACTTTTGCTTGAGTGTTGCACTTACATACATGTAATAATAATGATATTACATGGAACACGTCTTGTAGGATACAAAGAGGTGCGATTACAACAAAACATATGACATCTGTTTACAAGAGGGTGTGCACCGAGTCCATGTTAAATGATGATGGTACATCAATATTCATGATGGTAGCTCTACACTTTAAATGGTTATGCAACGTCTGGTGAATGGTAGGTAATCAAGTCCGGTCTAAGGATGTTTAAAAAAAAAAAAATCTGCAGCAGCATCAGTGAACCATTAACCTAGGATGTTTAATGTAGGAAAGTTTTTACAGTTTCATATACATCACCGTGACGTTGACTATGTGAGTCGGACAATATGATTAGAGTCAGACTGTATGACTAGAGCGACACAACATGTTTGAAAAGTCAGACTTCAAGACAGCAGTTTGGTACTGAATGGCTGTTTCGTTGGATAATATAACTAAAGAAAATTATATATGTAGACACAGGATGTATGACTAAAGAGTCGGACTCAGTAACGTGAGTGTCAGAGTGAATGTCTGTATGCAAACTATATTGATTAGCTTTTTTCTTATCGGAAATGAGCTGATAAAGAGATTTTACACAAAACTGTTTCTGTATCATTGAAGTTGATGATTCTATGTTTAGAGCTTAAGTTTTATGGAGCTTCCAGTGTCGGCCGAGAAACACCGAAATACGATGAGCCTGTGGGTATCTATGTGCCCACTGCTGAAAATGGAACTATGAGGAAATAATTTTCATGACAGACGAGGAAGCCCCAATTTTATCTTTATAATACTATATTGCAACAGGAAAGCTGGTTACTAAATAAGCCAGGAAGCCTTGAATTAACTTCATGAGAATGCAGGCACTGTACCTCCCAACACTAAGATTCAGGCCTGGATAACCTATTACCCCTAAATGCCTTTATAGAGGATTTCCTGCTGACACCCCAAACATAAGTCAATTCATTAATAATAACTGAATCCATCCCAAGGGACGGAACAATCTCTTTCCTCTATGAAAACAGCATAAAAGCCAAACATTAACAGGAAAATCATCATATGAGAATACGGATAAAAATATGAAAATACAAATCAATATTTCATAAACAATAAAAATCTGAAGTATTAACCCTGACTGAAGCAATTCTGAAGAAATAATCAAATAAATTAATTAAAAATGATGTTAGAAGCTTGCAGTAATCTATTGACACGTGCAAGATTTTGTATGTTAAAGATGTTCCGTTCAGTAGTTGTCGTAGGCCAGATTTGTCGTCGGACGAGAAAGGTTGCTTTCAGGACAATCGACAGTTATACAGGGGTTGATGGGACGCAGAATATACAGTCATAATGACCATTAAGCAGCTACAGCAGCTTTGCCGTCATGTAATTATGTCATTAGTGTTACTGTACTTGTGTAGTATACTTAGATAAAACCACTTACTTTATAGACAGGCTCCCTGGCTAGCTATGACGTCATGACGATGACCTACTTACATTAGTGGCAGGTCCCACTAAGATTCCGCCTCCTCCTGCTTCAACTCTTCTCACCACAGTATATAAGCCACCTCTCTGGCCCTATGCTGCACTTACTACAAGAGTGATGGACTGAACACATCGAATCCAGGTTGAGGGACTGATTACCTCATACTTCTACTCTCCTTACCCATTTCTACTTTGTATTGGACTGATGAAGCCACTGTGTGGCGAAACGTTTCTTCAATAAAGATTCCCATGTGTTGCATAAGTGTCTCAATTCTTCAACTTGTCGGTTTTCAAACCATTCATCACACACAGTAGTGGTAGTATTGGAGGGAAGGAAATAGTATTGAGGAGGTAGTAAATGGTCCAACGTCGTCGTAAGTTCCTGTCTTCTATGTGCGGGTTATTTGTGGATTGTTCCAGTCACGGTATTGTACCTTTTTTGTTATTGAGAGTTATCCATCCAGGATAACCCAAGAAAGTCAGTGTGTCATCGAGGACTGTCTTACGTCCATTGAAGTCCCTCAATCTGTCCCCAGGATACAACTCACACCAGTCCACCTACACCCTGGTACCTACTTACTGCTAGGTGAACAGGGACAATACGTGTAAGGAAATATGCCCAACGTTTCCACCCGGCCGGGGATTGAATCACAGACATTGTGTGAGCCACCTTCCAGTGACAGTTCCACCTGGTTCATAGGATTACTGGGACCCAGTGCCAGTTCTGGGGCCTGAGAAAAGCAGAGATTACCAGAGAACACATGTTAATGTGTGGTACAGAGAAAACGCAGTAGCCAAGTTTAAACCAAATGTCAATGCAATTAACCTGGAAAAGCAAAACAAACTAATAATCCCAGTGGATTATCTGTCCATCATCCTCACCCTTCCTTGCTAGGCTTAACGACCATCGGCCTATTAGGAGGTCATTAGGCAAGTGGCGCCAAATTTAACTAACGACACATGGTCACCTATCAGGAAAGGAAGAACAAACCTATGGCTAATAAGACCCATGCCCAGTACTCGGATATCTTTATTGAGGAAATGTTTCGCAGCACAGTGGCTTCATCAGTCTAATACAAAAAAATGGTTAAGATAAGTTTGAGGTAATAAATCCCTCAACCTGGAGTCAATGTAATCAGTCCAATAAGATGATGGACGAATTACCTCTAACTTCTTCTGATCTTCGCCATCCTTCTTTGTACAGGACTGATGAAGCCGCTGTGTGGCGAAACGTTTCCTCAATAAAGATACCCAAGTGTTGCATATGTGTCAAATTTACCAACTTGGCCGTTCTTAGAACCATTTATCTACAACCCTATGGCTACCTAACTGTTAAGAACAGGATTGTGGAACTAAAGTGTATAATGGTGGATGGTCAGTGTGAGTGTAAGATGAATAACGTAACCTAATGTCTTAGGCTTTCCTTGTCAAAAACGTTACTGAAAGATGCAGTGTATCTTCAAGGTGAAAACTGGGAAGAGGAGCCTAAGTAGACAAGGCAGAAGTCGGGTTCACATGTATGGTGTGAGAGAGTAGGAAGAGACCACGAGTCATTAGAAACTCCAGGAAAAGACGTTGCCTACATATAAAACGAATTTGCGGAGATACGAATACATAACCTTCATCTGAAAAAAATTGTATAGTGATACACTCAAGTTGTGGAAAAAGACAATTATGTATAGTTCAGGACATTTATTAGAAGAAACGTTTCTCCATCAGTGGGGTTATCAGTCCTAATACAGGGATATAGGTAGAGGTATGTTCGCCAAAATGGGGCCTGCCACCGGTCTTCTTGAACCATGTAGTGATCCAACAGTGGCTCCTGAGGAAGTGTCGGAGTTTCTATCTCCATGTGAATTACTATTCAGCAGTGATGTACCGTTTATAGGAAGGGCAGCCGTATGACAAGGACACGGTGAGTCTTCTTCTGGTCAAGTGGAGTACCGTTTACGGTCCTATGACAAGGGATCTGTGTTTATGACTTTTTTCATAATAATGTATAACGTGCTCAAAGTATATGCATTACCAGAGAGAAATCAAATGCAATAAGAACGATCACAGATGCATAAATAGGAGACTAAAATATCTATTAGGAAAGAAAAGGAATTTATAGGCGCATCAATAGAGAAAAGGCCAACTTTATTGACCAATATGTTCATTTTAAAAGAGACGTAAGAGAAAGGGAAATAGGAAAGCTGAACGTGACTATGAAATTAAAGTAGCTACAGAATGAAAGACAAATCGAAAAAGGTTCTTTCAACTGTATAGGACAAAGATCAATAAGAAAACAGGACCACTAAAACTAGGTCTAGACAGCTTACTGACAATGAGTAGGAAATGTGCTTTTTTTAGTTAATTATTTCTTGTAAGATTTCACACAAGAAAACTCGTATGATATTCCAGTAATTACTCATTATTCAGGCCCCAAGGAAAACAAATTAAGTAATATTACTGTCGCTAGGTACAGCTATCAAACTAGTAGATAAACTGAAAAAAGTAAGTCCCCGGCCCCGACGAACTGTTTTCTAGAGTGCAAGTTGGAACATAGCCGCCTGCTAACGAGCGTGTGTAATGCGTCTATCCAACCCAGTGTTGTGCCAGAGATATCGAAGGTAACTAATGTAATTCCTATATTTAAGACAGGGGATAAGTCCATAGGTAAATTATTAGAATCAATTATAGCTGATATTATTTGAAGCCATCTTAATCAACGAGCATGATTTGAATCATGAATCTCAGCACGGACTCACGAGAGGTCGTTCCTTACTAACAACTATACTGAAGTTATTTAATAAAGCATTTGAAGCAGTGGGATATCATAAAGAATATTACATTTATTTGGATTTCAGTAAGGCCTTCGATAGAGTACCTCAAAAACAGGCTTAAGAAAACACGCAGCTTATGGTATAGGAGGTAACGTTGTAACGTGGTTCTGAATGGGGACTTGTCACTAGTGGTGTTCGACAAGTTGCAGTTTTGGGTCCATGGTTGCTCATAATTTGCATGATGTATGAATAACGAGTGACATGAGTAAATTCGCTAATGATACGAAAATAGGTTGGATAATAGATTTAGAGGACACCTAAGAACTTCAGCAGGTTTTAGACAAATTAATGCCTTAGTCTGAAAAGTGGCAGACCTTATCCCACAGAATGTTAAAAAAGACTTGGGAGTCATGGTAGGCAGAAATCGGAAGCCGAAAACAACAGTACCTAAGTGTGCACAATAAGGCAAACAGATTAATTCGATTTAAATCAAGAAGCATAATTAACAGGAATCCAAAATTTATTTAACAGCTCTATACATCACCAGTAAATCCTCACTTAAATTATGTTGCTCAGTTTTGGTCTTCTTGCTACAAAATGTATATAAAATCATTGGAGAACATAAAGTTAATCCACTATGTAAGAAATCTCCCATATGAAGATTTAATTAGAGCCTTGAATCCTCACTCTCTTGAGAGACGAGGAATGAGAGGAGGTATCACTGAAATATATAAGTGGATGATGGGCATAAACAAAAGCAGTATAAAACATGTACTGGCAAAATCGACTCAAGTGAAAACCAGGAATAAGAGATTTAATTTATATAATTTTAGATGGGTGGAACAATCTTCAGAGTTGGGTAATAGATGGTAAGACTTTGGGTAGCTTTAAAAAGAAATTGGACAAATATATGAGTGAGAATGGCTGAGTCTTGGTATCTCAGGCTTTTTGTCAACAAACCGGCCGTATCCCACCGAGGCAGGGTGACCCAAAAAAGAAAATAGAAAGTTTTCTTTTTTTTTTAATTTAGCAATTTATACAGGAGAAGGGGTTAGTAGCCCCTTACTCCTTGCATTTTAGTCACCTCTTACGACATGCATGGCTTACGGAGGAATAATTCTTTTTCACTTCCCCATGGAAATAAGAAATAAAGAAGAACAAGAAATATTAAGAAAATAGAAGAAAACCCAAATAGGTGTGTAAATATATATGCGTGGACATGAGTGTGTAATGTGACCCAACTGTAAACAGAAGCAGCAAGAAATACCTGTTATCCCGCGCGTTTATGAGAAAAAAAAGACACCAGCATTCTTGCCATCATGTAAAACAATTACAGGTTTCCGTTTCATACTCGGTAGGACGGTAGCACCTACCTGGGTCGTTGCTTTCTACCAATCCACTACCTAGGTCCTAGGTAGTATCTGAGGTATTGAAGCTAATTCTTGTGAAGCTTTGGAAAAAAGCTGCACAACTGGGTTGATGGGAATGATTGGTTAGATAACTACTTGCCTAGTTTGAGCCAGTAGGCCTGCTGCAGTGATCCTCCATTCTTATGTTCTTATGGCAAGAGTTTAGTTTAATAATGTTACCCAGTGAGCGCCTACAAGGAGATAGCAACTGATTGTCACGAATTACATAATTCATGACTCGGTCAATTGCCAAGAGTTCGGCAGAAAAGGCCGATGTATGTTCCGGCAAATAAAACCTGAGAAAATATCCACACGACCATTACACTAACACCCACATATTCACTCGTCTTGGAGCTGTCGGTGTAGAGATGGTGGTGAGTGAAGTATCTAATATTTTATGGAAGAGCTTGTTAACCTCACGAAGCACGATACCGCATGCTTTGGTAGACTGGAGTCTGATGGCCAGGGGCCTTTAGAAACTGTTGAAGAATTGTTGACGTTGGTGAAGTATGCTACAGGTAGGGAGATGGATCGAAGATTTCCAGGCCATCAGGATGCCGTAAAGGAGGGTCAAAGTCACGACGGAGGCGGACTAGAGGCACATTTGCTTCCACCTCCAGTCTTCAGTCCGGGTACAGTCCAAGGTCCATAGACATACATAAGGAAGCATTCTGAAGTACATCTAACCATCTCAGAGTTCCATCGCTCGTCGAAGCATACACCTGTGAATCACAGAATTTCTTAGATCTAGTCAGGGACTTATACACCATTAATAAAATTAATCTATCGGTTCCCCCTAGTACCAGTAAGGTAACTTAGGACGTTCAAAAGCAGATCAATTGAGCCTGCAGTCAAAATGTAGGCCCAGAAACCTAGCTGAAGGTTCCAGCGGTATGGCAGTATCACCAAAAGATAGATTAATTTGGACAGTAGATTACTTAAAACCTGACTCCACTCTAGGACCGTGTGAAGGTGCAATAGCCATATCAGAACCTCAAAGAGTATATGATTGGGCTGATTCCTCCTCATGGAAATATAAAACTAGAAAAATCAATAATAACATAAGATATAAAATTTTTATTAATAAGCTGTAGAACTGTTATAAAATGTTGAACAATTACACATGAAAATAATCCTACCTGAAACAAAGAATTGAAAAGTAAATATATAAATAATTATAGTGACTCACAGCAAATATGTGCACAATGATTAAATAAATAAAAAGAGAGGATGGAGCGATGTCCGCAGTGCTGTGAATCTCGGGTTTTGGAACAGTTCCGCTGGTGATGTGTGGTCACTGATGATCGTGAATGTTGTGATTCCTGATGAAAGCAGAGTGACACCAACAAGGGCAGAGATTTTGAAGAAATGAGGTACTGTGATCCTCTGACAATCCATCCGAAGAAGTACTGTCGCCAATCGTGAACCACAATGAAATTTTGATGGGGTAGTAACTGGTGAACAGCTGTATGACGGTACGAAGATGCCAGTGTATCAGCCACTAGCAGAAGAGGGTCTGTAGAGTTCCTTTAAATTTACCAAGTTCCACTCACAGGAGAAGTCTCGGTAAAGATGCCAATTTATGTCTGTGATCTAAGTATGGACCTTGCTGCCCATCTTGTCTTACCTGTGTCGGATGACCCGAGCCGGCAATCAAGGCTACTGAAAAAGAACCAGAAAATTCCAATCCGGACAAGAAGTTACTCCTGTGATAGACATAAGTCCGTTAAAAGAGAACAAATATGCTTACGTTACTCTACGTAAGTCTAATCAGGTCCGGTTGAATCAACAGAATATAAACCTAAACAAGAGTGAAACTCTTGTGAAAAATAAATTAAACAAAACACGACAAAATAAAATATTAAAGAGGAGTGGATTGGATACTTACAGACCTGATGGGAGCCGAAAGTTAAGTGACTGCAGTCTGGTGGGAGGGTCCCACATCAGCTCCCACTGGGTCAAAAGGAGGGAGTGGGAAATAGCGGTAATAATCCACATACCTTTCAGAACAAGCATTTCGTAAATCAAACTATCAGCAATACTCATTCATACTTCCTCTCCTATCCTAGCCGAAAATTTTGCAGTTGGGAGATGAATTCCACATTGCCCAATCGTCAACATACAATGTGGGTCGCGGACCTGAAGCTGGAGACAGCAAAATATGATCATGACAGAAAATGAAGTTATGTTACACAGCCCTGTGGTACCTCGTTTTCTTGGACAGATATGTCCGAAGTTATGTTATGTGAATGGGGAAGGACTGCAAAAGTTCTGTCCTATATGAAGTTATGAACTGCTAAGCGACTTCCTAAGCCAAAACCCAGTATTTCCCGTCGCTTTTTCATGTAGTATTTTTTTCAATGTCTAAAAATGCGGCAATAAAATGTTCGTAAAATATCAAATTTTCTAGTGCGCCTCTGTGAGAGTGGAAAGCACATTGTCAACCATTTAACAAGTTTTTGACTATAAAAAATGAAGTATTTTATCAATCATTCATTCCATGATTTTGCAGAGGTTGTCAGTCAAACTAAAAGGGCAGAAAAGAGGCGAGTGTTATTCTCCTGGGCTTTAGGGGAGCTGTGCGACATGAGTAAAGCGCCACGAGATTGGAAAAAAGTAAGACGTCCAAATTTCGTTGCACAGTTCAAGCAAGAAATCGTAATAAAACTATTGAGTTTTGTCAAAAATTCTGTAAAGCCTATTGTGGTACCCGAGTGCCTCGTGGCTCTGTGGTGTCTAATAGGGAATATCATTCTTGGGTGGAACGATCGAGATCTTAGAAATAGCTAGCACAGCTGCCATAAGAATTGACAATGTGACATGTTGAACTTTAAAGTCAATGTCATCCCTGGATATGTCAAGGACTGAGAGCCTGAAAATAACTCTCTATCTGTTTCCTGGAAGTTATATCGGAATAGAAAGAAATAAAAATCGAGAAATGGTGAAATATCTGTAGGAAAGGATGTATTGCAGAAGTATTGCCAGTCCGATAATCTACACGAGTACCACTACCGTTATTCAGAAGACTGAGGTTTGAATTTAAAACTGTGTGGTGTTTGCTTTCCTAAGACAACCCCCCACTGATGATGATAGGCATTGAAATCACCGACAATGAGTTGACGATGGGGCAGTTGAGTAATGATATAGATAAATCCATCACTGGGAGTGATACCAGTAGACTGAACAAAGAGCCAGGTACGTCACTGACTATATCTACAAGCGACTGAATTGAAAGTTGTATTCAGTGTCACACCACATGTAGGTAAAGTATTATGAACGTAAACGGGGACACCAAGCCACTCATCTCTTCTATACCAGTGACAGTTTTCAAGAGCAGCTCAGTCTTTCACTGTGTTGGTAAGAAGTGTCTCCTGTGGACAAATAACAGAGGGTTAATAAATCCATAATAGCAACGAAAGTTGCACATGTATGTCCTAAGACCGTTTCTCGATTTTCATTTCTTTCTACTGTAAGATATTGCATGTGATGGTTGAAGAGTGTATATTCCTTTGGATTTTCTGGTCCCTTATGGAGAGGGACTGCATAATATATACCAAGGCTGGAGTAAGTCTCGCGAACTCGACCTAGACGAAGAGTTCTACTTCGTGGGACACGTAGGAGCTGAATGAGTTTAAACGTGTAAAGAAGGGATAGAGGAAGTGATTCAGTTGAGTCGACGGAATATCTCACTTCTCGTTTTTGGGGCGTACATAAGTATCAAAAACTGGAGTAGGCAGAGATTTAGAAGAAGCATCAAGTGAAACAGGAATAGCAGAATTAAGATAAGGGTTTTGAAAACTTAGATGGTGTTGGGGTCGGGGGCAGATTCTGTGTGGAAACACTGCACTTGACAGAACTGATTCGTTCAGCTGAAGCATAAGAATTATTGGGTCTTGGGATCATTTACGACTCCTCGACACTCCGTGCCTCACCATACGAAATGTTCAGCGTTGCCTTAGGTATACAGACCTTCTCAGCCTTGTACCGGTAAGATGTCCTGCATGAGAGACGTAGTTATCAATATCGTGCTCCCCAATACCACACTTTCCACAAAGACGATCAGGAATGCAAGCCTTTTGCTCCTGACCATATACGTATCTGGCAATGAAAACAGCGCACAGAGTTCGCAGGTTCAGGTTCAGGTCAGTTTGCCAGGGCGGGTCCTGGCCCGGGTCTTCTCCATGTGGTGACCTGCCAGTGGCTCTCTATGGAGTGTCGGAGTTTGTACAAGTGATGTATTGTTTACAACTCTATGCCAGAGGTACAGTGAGCATTCATATTTCCTCTGCCATTCATTTGTCTCTCAACCTTTGAGTGGTGAGGACGTGCGACGCTGCTGCCCCTGGCGCTGATTGGTGGCAGTTATATTTTCACAACATGGCGCTGGCTAACCGGCGACGCATCAATACAGTTTGTATTGAACTGACCTGTGGGGCTGTGACAGGAACTTCTATGGAGCTGCTCCTGCCTGCAATTATACGCGAAACATATGGTATTGCTAATGAAGAGATATGTGGAGTAGCTCTGAATGGCATGACGAGGATCTTTGTTAGGTTTAACTCGGTAAGTGTGTTTGAGGTGGCGGTCGACAAGTACCAGGAGGTCACTCTGACGGTTAACTACGCTGTGACAGTGCGACTTCACGAATTTTCTCGCTATTACACATGGGTCAAGACCAGAAATGTGCCTTTTGAGGCGGATGATTCGATGGGTAAATATGATACAATACATATGGCCACTGCTGGGAGGTGGGCTACTGGGCCGTATGCAGGGATACCCGAAGGAACGTATTCTGTGAAGATGACGCTACGTTACCCTATTCTGTCTTACGTAGAGCTGCCAGAATTTAGGGCCCAGGTGTTTGTGACATACGCTGGGCAACGCCGGACCTGTCAATTGTGTGGGTCGTACGATCACCTCGCGGCGCAGTGTGGAAGGAGACGTGGCAACATGGAACAACGGCAATGACATGAAGTGGAAGAGAAGGGTGAGGATCGAGATTTGCCTTATGCGACTCTGCCTACGCAAGGTGGGTCCTGGAGTGAAGAGGTCGACAGAGCGGAGGAGATGGAGTCAGCAGGTGTGACGAGGGGGGGACACCCCTTCATTGGACATAGCTCAGGTGTTGGAAGAGAATATCCCGGATGTGAATGATAGTGACGTGGAAGCTTCATTAACAAAGGCATTGGATGTGTTATTGGACGACAAGAGTATTGCACAGGTGAGGAGTCCAGACATAGTTCTTGGTCCTGCTGTAGATGAGGGCGTGGAGCAGGATAAGTGGTCGGTGCAGTGTGATGTGAATATCTTGATGGTGCAAACGGTGGAGGTGGAGGTTCACCGGGACACTGCAACAGACGACACGATGCAAGTAGAGGGAGCGCCACGGCTATCTGACTCGGAGGAAGTGCTCACGCCTGCCCAGTGCAATGGGAAAAAGTACTGGGTGGAAGTCACGCAGAGAGGAACCAGCGGCCCTAAGGGGCAGGGATTGGTTAAGAGCTTTCCTAAACGGGGGAGAGGGATAGAGGTGTCACCAAACGATCTGGTGGCAAGACAGTACCAGTGCCAAGAAGAAAAACCACCCTGTAGGCTTCAAGTGCATGTCATTGAACATTAATGGACTGCGATCTGAGAGAAAGTGTGTATGGTTTAGTGAATATTTGGTGTGTAATGCTGTTGATGTAGTGTTCGTGCAGGAACACAGCTACAGACCAGGCTATGAGTTGAAGGCAACTGGGTATAATGTGTATGTGGAGCAAGCGACAAGGTTGAAAGGAGGAGTTGCCATCCTGGTAAGGGAAACTAGCCCGTTCGTAGTGAGGCAATGTGAAGGTGAGGAGGGGAGGGTGATTCGTGTGGATGGGTGGTGGCGTAGGGTACGGATGAGTTTGGTGTGTGTGTATGGTCCGGCAGAGGGAGATGGGCGTATTAAGAATAAATTTGTGAAGGATGTCTTAGTATATTATTTGCATGCCTTGCCGGGTGTAGCTGTAATTGGTGGTGATTGGAATTGTGTGATGAGGCGTAAGGATGTGGAACCTAGAGGGGCAGGGTATTGTTCGGGGATTTTGGGGGAATTATTAAATGGGGTGGGGTTAATGGACGTTGGGGGGTTGGGTTGTAGAGCATACATTTGTTAGACGTGGATATGCGGCTAGGCTCGATCGGTTGTACGTGCCCCCGAACAGTAATAGTGAGTAGAGTGCTTGTGGTGGACGAGGTTTTTTCGGATCACAGGGGAGTACTGGTGGAAGTAGAATGGGAGGGATTGCCTAGAAGGGGTCAAAGTTATTGGAAGTTAAATGTGAAGCTGTTGCAAGGAAAGGAATGTCGTCAGTTTTTTGTGCAATTGCAGGAATGGTTGGTGGATGAGGCGCCTGGGGGTGATGCTCTGGTAAGTTGGTGGGATTCGGTGGCTAAAACACGTATCAGAGAATATTATATTTGTCGTGGGAGGGAATATAATCAGTTAAAGTATGGGTTTCAAAGATATCTTGAAGGGCAGCTGCGTGACTGTTATGCACGAGGAGGAGCAAGCTATCCAGTTGAGAAATTGAGGGTTTAAAGGAGAGTATTAGGGTATTGCAAAACGAGCGTTTTGATGGTGCGCGAATTATGGGAGGACTGGAAGAAGTGCTATGGGGAGATCGGCAGTTGGCATGTGTGTTAAGGGACCAGCGAAAGAGGAGAGTGGCGACGGAGATGATGGGGTTAAACGTGTATGTAGGGATGGAAGGGTATAGAGAGGGTCAAGCTTTGGTAATGACGGAGGGTATGAGTGGATATGAAGATGCTTGGTTTAAGTCATATATGCAAAGTGTGGGCATCCGTGAGGTGGCATTATGAGAAATGGTAGGGTATGTGCAGTGTGAGCTTGAGGGTCAAGCTCGGGAAGCGTTAGGAGGGCCGATTACGGAGTGTGAGATTTGGCAGGCGTTGTCAGGGGTGAGCTTGGGAAAGGCGCCGGGTATAGATGGGCTGCCAAATTATTTTTAAGTAAAGAATTGGGGGGTTCTGAGGGATTTTTTAGAAAGGTTGTTTAACATACTTAAGGCGGCTGCGATAATGGGAGAGCAGCAACGGACGGCTGTTGTGGTGTTGGTACCGAAAGGAGAGCAGTCAACAGTAATGGATTATCGGGCTCTTTCACCTATGTGTAGAGATTATAAGTTGTTTGCAAGAAAATTGGGGAACAGACTCAAGAGGGTGATAGGTAAGGTAATTGATAGGGGGCAATATGGGGTGCCAGGAAGGTCAATGTACGAAGGGCTTGGCATGATCCGAGAATATATAGAGAAAAGGGGGGAGTTGGGTGATGGGGGTGTATTGGCGTTAGATTGGAAGGCTGCTTATGATAGAGTGGAAAGGGAAGCGTTATGGAGGTTCATGCGTTGGCAAAGTTTTGGGGAAGAAATAATATCTTGGACAAAATTATTGTATCAGGGGACGTCGATGAGGGTGCAGGTTAACGGGAGGCTAGGCGCTAAAATACAGATGCGACGGGGACTGCGCCAAGATTGCCCACTATCGCAAATATAATTTGCGTGTATACAGGATGCATTTTATAGGGCGGTTCGGAGGTGTGTTGCGGGAGGGAGAGAGGGTAATGAATGGGGGGGGGGGTGGCTGGTATCGTAGGATATGTGGATGACACGACTGTTTTGGTGAGGGGTAGTATGGACTTGCTTAGGGTGGGTAAGGTGGTGGATGTGTTTAGGGAGGCTTCAGGGATGAAAATTAATGTTGAGAAGACTAAGTTTCTGGACCTAAGGGATAGTACACATGGGGATGAGGTGGTAAGTGGTGGGTGGAGTGTGGTGGATCAATTATTGATAGTTGGATAGTTTATGTGAGAGATACACGGACGGCTCGAGAGGTGAATTCGGTGTGAATAGTGGATGGAATATTAAAAAGACTAGGCGGTTTGAGGGCGGCGCAACTAACGCTGCATCAGAGGGTAATAGTGACGAACGTGCTATTGTACAGCAGGTTATGGCATGTGGTTGTCATGTACCCGCTGATGCGACGTGAAGTAAAACGTTTACAACATGAAGTTTTCAAGTTTATATGGGGATCGGGTTGTAAATGGTTACATAGAGCGGGGTTAAAACTTCTGGTTGGCCTGGGAGGGCTGAGGCTTATTCCTCTGGAAAAAAGGATGAGTGTGTACCTAAAACAAGGTTATATAAGGGAGGGGGGGAGGGGAGGTGGACTTGCGAGAGTACGTAAAGGTACGCAGCAGTGTTGGGGGGGTAGGGATTTAATAGTTGGTGAGGCCATGTTGAGAGTTTTAATGACAGTGAGGGACCTGTCGTGTATTAAATTGCAGGCCCTCGAAGGTGTGGAAGGTAGGTCAGTGGTGGCTGCTGTTGAAGGGGCATACCATATGTATGCGTGGAGTGAAATATGGACGCGTCTAAAGCAATTACGTGTAAAACCGGGTGTTCGGGAGGTAATGTTTAGATTTTTACATGGGATTTTGCCGTCTGGGGTTGTCCTATTCAGCAGGAGGATTAAGGGAGGGAGGGGAATGTAGAGCGTGTGGAAGCAGGGAGACAGTTTTTCATGCGGTATATTTTTGTGACTGTATAGAAGTTGTGCGGGTCTGGTTAGGAAAGGTGTTTAGGTTAGTGGGTGGGGGAGGATTGCAGGTGTTGCGGGCTTTAAGTTTGGATATAGGTGGGGTGAGTAAGATGGTGGAGAATGCAGTGGCGTATTTGGTCACGGATTTTATATATACGTCATGGGCCATGAGGGAGGTGGGCGTGGATGAGAGGATAAAGATGTTAGCTGCGACATTTTACAGAACTAAGTGTCGTAATAGTGAAGTTTACGGAGGGAGTTGGGAGACTGCTTTTACTGAGGACTATCGGAGTTTTAGGTTAAAGGATTTATGGGATTTACGTGCAATGTGAGGGGTTGCTGCGGGCTGGCTTCCTGATAACGATAGTGTGAAAAGGTTTTGTGTGGAAGAAAATAAATATAGTACTGAGTCATAAGTGCCTCTGACTGTATGATGACTGGGTCGTGTGTGGTGGACGATGCAAGTTTTTTCATTTTAATTTTAACTGTGTGATTGATAAAGGACAAGAGATGTCGTAGTGAGATGGAATATTATATATATGAAACGAATTTTTTGGTATGTGTGTAATGAAATGACAACGTGGGTTCACTGTATGGGTGCAAAACCTATATATAAATAAGAGGTATTGAGTATGGTAGGAAGGCATCATTATTTATCGAAGTGTGAAGGTCATGCGCTGTTATGTATTATGTTATAAGAATTACATCTTAGTAGTGGTTTTATGACTGGATGAATTATTTTTAGAAATGCTTGACTCATCTTTTGTTTTCATTACATATTGTTTTTTCATGGGAGCTCTACTGAGCCCGTAGGTTATGGTTACCTTTGATTTGCCATATATAATATGGCATTTGATGGATGACATAGGTTTGGGTTTTTTTATGTTTTACTGGTAGTGTTGTAAAGTGTATGCTTCATATGAAATAATTTATTCCTTCCTCTGGAAGGTGATACGCTAGGCCTAGGGTGTCTAGTAGATATATGTTGGGTATGAATCACGTAGAATTGTACTTGATATTATCTCAATATATTGAGTTATATTGAATGTGTCATGTTGTTTAGTATGGAATAATGCAAGATTTTATGCATTATAAAGTTGAATAATAAAGGATGTTACGTTTCAGTTGGACTGACGAGCGAAACGGGAGACGGGGGGGGGGTAGTGTGTTCAGAATGTAAGGTGTACACTCCGTGGCAGGACGTACAATGTAAGGTGTACACTCCGTGGCAGGACGTACAATGTAAGGTGTGCACTCCGTGGCAGGACGTACAATGTAAGGTGTACACTCCGTGGCAGGACGTACAATGTAAGGTGTACACTCCGTGGCAGGATGTACAATCAGGAGTTAGTTGTACCTGCCAAGGGGTTGTTAGGTTAGATTTAGTGTTCCAGGCTTAATGTTATTACTCCATGGCTTGGAAGGGCCAATGTTTACTGTACAGCGTTGCGTCTTTCAGATGCACCCTATCAACTGGAATGTACATGTACTATGAGGAATTTTGTTATATGTATATGTAAGACTTATTGTTGTAATTGAGGTGTGTATGACTTTTTATACTGTTTTCGCTGTGTAATTTGTCGTTTTGCTTTTCTGTACAATGTATGTCTTTTAAATAAAATATAAAAAAAAATGTATGCCAAACACGCCTCGATTCTTCAAATTATTGACAAATTATTTCTCTTCCATGTCTACTAAATCTTTGCGGAAGACAAATGCTCTGCAAGAATTCATGGCTGCAGGAATGGAAGCCTCTTCATCGTAACAATGAAACTTATACAGTTGAAAAGGTACTTAGCCTGGGAAGCAGTCTAAACTGTCACCAGTAAATAAGATCACGTCAGATTCTTTATGTGTGCAACACATATCACTGATCATTAATAACCTTAATCATGATGGAATTGAAGGTGGAGATCTTAACAGAACCCGTCGCATGTAGTAATACGAATGTAGGACAATTAAGTTGAATAGATCCCCTACCCAAAAAGGTTGCCCCCAGGAGTGCACAATAAGAAATACACATAATGTGAAGTTGTTGTTTACCTTCCCACCAGTAAACAACAGTAGTTCCAGCCCGGGAAGCCTTCCGGGAAGCTGGTTAACCTCTGGACGCAGTAGTCCACTACGCCACCATTCTACAAAACGTTAGGTGTGCAGTAAGCACACTAGATATGGTTTTCCCAACGACGAGCTCATTCTTTGGAGTGAAAAGTTCAGGAACTAATTTCATTCTCATCCCTTTTTGATACGAGTCTCACGAGCTGTGAGTACATTAATGCATCCAAAGAAACACGTGGTCCATAGCACATATCATTATGCAACACCTAACGTTTGGTAGGATGATGGAGTAGTGGTCTAGGGCATCGACAGTTTAGCTAGCTTCCCAGGAGGCTGGCTAGATGACTCGAGTTTAATCCCCAGTGTCTATGTTATTTGCTATAAACCACTTGTTTCTGGTCCCGAGATTAACAGGTCCAGTGCATTACCACTGAGCTACAGGGCTTCTGATAGGAAAGTTTCAGAGACGGCCTCTCAGCCTTCACAGTATATCCTCACCTCCCACAAAGCCACAACAGTGACTTCTGTGAAACTTTCCTATTAGAAGCCCCGTAGCTTAGCAGAGAAGTGCTAAGCTACGTCACCTGTAGCGGTAATTGCACCAGCAACAACAACACTGGAAACAAGGTGAGTCAGACATGGTTACAGCCAAAAGGCAAAAGCAATTGATAAAGAATCTTAAAATAAAACGATAACAAGTTAATTAAGTTAAGAGAAATAGGAGCTGACACGTAACTTTGCACATAGAAATACATAAGGCAAGTAAAGAGAGGAGAGGAGCTCGCTGAACGGCTAACTTTAAGCAAAAATGTGCAGAAAAAAAGAGCATAGAATCATACTCTAAAACTGAAAAAAAAATCTGGTGAAAGCTGTCTCTCTTCTCATAAAACTTTTGAAAAAAATCGAAGTAGCGAAAACTAATTAAAATGTAATAGATAATTATATCTGATATATAATATTTTATATATATATATATATATATATATATATATATATATATATATATATATATATATATATATATATATATTATATATATATATATATTATATTTATATATATAATATATATATATATATATATATATATATAATATATATATTTATATAATATATATATTTTTTTTATTATTTGTTTTGTATTATCACACCGGCCGATTTCCACCAAGCAGGTGGCCGAAAAAGAAAAACTTTCACCATCATTCACTCCTCACTGTTTTGCAGAAGGGTGCTTTACACTACAGTTTTAACTGCAACATTAACCACCCCTCCTTCAGAGTGCAGGCACTGTACTTCCCATCTCCAGGACTCAAGTCCGGCCTGCCGTTTCCCTGAATCCCTTCATAAATGTTACTTTGCTCCACTCCAACAGCACGTCAAGTATTAAAAACCATTTGTCTCCATTCACTCCTATCAAACACGCTCACGCATGCCTGCTGGAAGTCCAAGCCCCTCGCACACAAAACCTCCTTTACCCCCTCCCTCCAACCCTTCCTAGGCCGACCCCTACCCCGCCTTCCTTCCACTACAGACTGATACACTCTTGAAGTCATTCTGTTTCGCTCCATTCTCTCTACATGTCCGAACCACCTCAACAACCCTTCCTCAGCCCTCTGGACAACAGTTTTGGTAATCCCGCACCTCCTCCTAACTTCCAAACTACGAATTCTCTGCATTATATTCACACCACACATTGCCCTCAGACATGACATCTCCACTGCCTCCAGCCTTCTCCTCGCTGCAACATTCATCACCCACGCTTCACACCCATACAAGAGCGTTGGTAAAACTATACTCTCATACATTCCCCTCTTTGCCTCCAAGGACAAAGTTCTTTGTCTCCACAGACTCCTAAGTGCACCACTCACTCTTTTTCCCTCATCAATTCTATGATTCACCTCATCTTTCATAGACCCATCCGCTGACACGTCCACTCCCAAATATCTGAATACGTTCACCTCCTCCATACTCTCTCCCTCCAATCTGATATTCAATCTTTCATCACCTAATCTTTTTGTTATCCTCATAACCTTACTCTTTCTGTATTCACCTTTAATTTTCTTCTTTTGCACACCCTACCAAATTCATCCACCAATCTCTGCAACTTCTCTTCAGAATCTCCCAAGAGCACAGTGACATCAGCAAAGAGCAGCTGTGACAACTCCCACTTTGTGTGTGATTCTTTATCTTTTAACTCCACGCCTCTTGCCAAGACCCTCGCATTTACTTCTCTTACAACCCCATCTATAAATATATTAAACAACCACGGTGACATCACACATCCCTGTCTAAGGCCTACTTTTACTGGGGAAAAATTTCCCTCTTTCCTACATACTCTAACTTGAGCCTCACTATCCTCGTTAAAAACTCTTCACTGCTTTCAGTAACCTACCTCCTACACCATACACTTGAAACATCTGCCACATTGCCCCCTATCCACCCTGTCATACGCCTTTTCCAAATCCATAAATGCCACAAAGACCTCTTTAGCCTTATCTAAATACTGTTCACTTATATGTTTCACTGTAAACACCTGGTCCACACACCCCCTACCTTTCCTAAAGCCTCCTTGTTCATCTGCTATCCTATTCTCCGTCTTACTCTTAATTCTTTCAATTATAACTCTACCATACACTTTACCAGGTACACTCAACAGACTTATCCCCCTATAATTTTTGCACTCTCTTTTATCCCCTTTGCCTTTATACAAAGGAACTATGCATGCTCTCTGCCAATCCCTAGGTACCTTACCCTCTTCCATACATTTATTAAATAATTGCACCAACCACTCCAAAACTATATCCCACCTGCTTTTAACATTTCTATCTTTATCCATCAATCCCGGCTGCCTTACCCCCTTTCATTTTACCTACTGCCTCACGAACTTCCCCCACACTCACAAACTGGCTCTTCCTCACTCTACAAGATGTTATTCCTCCTTGCCCTATACACGAATCACAGCTTCCCTATCTTCATCAACATTTAACAATTCCTCAAATATTCCTCCATCTTCCCAATACCTCTAACTCTCCATTTAATAACTCTCCTCTCCTATTTTTAACTGACAAATCCATTTGTTCTTAGGCTTTCTTAACTTGTTAATCTCACTCCAAATTTTTCTTATTTTCAACAAAATTTGTTGATTAACATCTCACCACTCTCTCATTTGCTCTCTTTTTACATTGCTTCACCACTCTCTTAACTTCTCTCTTTTTTCCATATACTCTTCCCTCCTTGCATCACTTCTACTTTGTAAAAATTCTCATATGCTAACTTTTTCTCCCTTACTACTCTCTTTACATCATCATTCCACCAATCGCTCCTCTTCCTCCTGCACCCACTTTCCTGTAACCACAAACTTTCTGCTGAACACTCTAACACTACATTTTTAAACCTACCCATACCTCTTCGACCCCATTGCCTATGCTCTCATTAGCCCATCTACCCTCCAATAGCTGTTTATATCTTACCCTAACTGCCTCCTCTTTTAGTTTATAAACCTTCACCTCTCTCTTCCCTGATGCTTCTATTCTCCTTGTATCCCATCTACCTTTTACTCTCAGTGTAGCTACAACTAGAAAGTGATCTGATATATCTGTGGCCCCTCTATAAACATGTACATCCTGAAGTCTACTCAACAGTCTTTTTTCTACCAATACATAATCAACAAACTACTGTCATTTCGCCCTACATCATATCGTGTATACTTATTTATCCTCTTTTTCTTAAAATATGTATTACCTGTAACAAAAACCCCTTTCTATACAAAGTTCAATCAAAGGGCCCCCATTATCATTTACACCTGGCACCCCAAACTTACCTTCCACCCCCTCTCTAAAAGTTTCTCCTACTTTAGCATTCAAGTCCCCTTCCACAATTACTCTCTCACTTGGTTCAAAGGCTCCTATACATTCACTTAACATCTCCCAAAATCTCTCTCTCTCCTCTGCATTCCTCTTTCTCCAGGTGCATACACGCTTATTATGACCCACTTCTCGCATCCAACCTTTACTTTGATCCACTTAATTCTTGAATTTACACATTCATATTCTCTTTTCTCCTTCCATAACTGATCATTTAACATTACTGCTACCCCTTCCTTTGCTCTAACTCTCTCAGATACTCCAGATTTAATCCCATTTATTTCCCCCACTGAAACTCTCCTACCCCCTTCAGCTTTGTTTCGCTAGGGCCAGGACATCCAACTTCTTTTCATTCATAACATCAGCAATCATCTGTTTCTTGTCATCCGCACTACATCCACGCACATTTAAGCAACCCAGTTTTATAAAGTTTTTCTTCTTCTCTTTTTTAGTAATTGTATACAGGAGAAGGGGTTACTAGCCCATTGCTCCCGGCATTTTAGTCGCCTCATACGACACGCATGGCTTACGGAGGAAAGATTCTTTTCCACTTCCCCCTGGACAATAGAAGAAATAAAAAAGAACAAGAGCTATTTAGAAAAGGAGAAAAACCTAGATGTATGTATATATATATATTTCATGTGCGTGTCTGTGAAGTGTGACCAAAGTGTAAGTAGGAAATAGCAAGATATCCCTGTTATCTTAGCGTGTTTATGAGACAGAAAAAGAAACCAGCAATCCTACCATCATGCAAAACAGTTACAGGTTTTTGTTTCACAGTCATCTGGCAGGACGGTAGTACTTCCCTGGGTGGTTGCTGTCTACCAACCTACTACCTATATATATATATATATATATATATATATATATATATATATTAAATATATATATATTTTATATTGATGGGGTCCACCTCTGGGTGTAAATTGTGGGACCCATAGCCTCGGAGAAGTGGATAAAAAGGCTTCAAAGAAGAATATTTGGATTTCTTCCTGAAGCCGTTTGAATATTCCACTTCCCCTACCACCCCATCTTTTCATTCTTTTTTACCAATAGGTATATTTAATTACATAATATGGTACAAAAATGTTCAAGAGATACATTGTTGATATAAAGATGGCATATACAGTACATGGGATGTGAGAGATAAATGTCTAGTACATATTGTTACATGTTTGTCACTGATTATAATGCGAGAATGTCATCCAGCTCCTCAGAGCTGAGGCGTGTGCCCAAAATACAGCAGGCATTACCCCTCTGGACAGCAGTACCGAGTCGCTGGAACAGAAAACTAGCTGCCCTGGGATCCCTAGTTACCCTGATGAGTCTTTTGCCTAGCTCCTTCAGGAACTTAGATGCACTCTTTTCTATGAGCCAAGGGTCTCTGAGCCTATGTGAACAAACATATAATGATGAGCAAGTTCTCCATATTTTCTAGACATTGTATCAATAATGAGGATACTTAACTTTGTTGCTGTCTCTGCCTATCGTGGCCTCCGATGATAGACTGTTGTTCTAACTCCACTTGGCTGTCGAGAACAAGTGCTTATAAGTATCATTACCCCTAGGGATGTTGTGTCAGTATTTCATTGAAGACTGAACAGTGTGGCATGCAATGAGTACGTAACCTTTATTCGGCGCATGTACACACCCTCATTGAAAGGCTATCTCCCCCAACCAGCGAAGCAGGTACTAAGGGTTGATGATGGGGCCCCGTCGTTCAATCAGTACCCAGGTTCCAGCCAATGAGAAGATGGTTTTGGTAATCGCAGAGGTGTTGTGGGTACCACTCACCTGTCTGCCCTTGTCATTCCCATTCTAGAGCTAGTTGAAGACAAATGACAAATCAAATGGATTCTGCTGTTGACTCTCGCCCAGGCAGGTCATAGCAGCTCTCCTTACTTGCACAGTATCCCTACGATCCCCGTCGGGGAGGGGAACCTCTACCATCTCCACGATGTCTCATCGTGTGAGAATTAAGCCCAAGTCTGCTGTCTTCGATGACGCCACGAAGCTTGAGCTTGCAGCATCTCTCAACACTTGTCTTCACGCAAAGTTCTCCAAGATCACGTCACTGAAAGAAGCTTTCGTTGTCACTTTTCTCGAT
Organism: Cherax quadricarinatus; assembly: GCF_026875155.1. Taxonomy (NCBI): domain Eukaryota; kingdom Metazoa; phylum Arthropoda; class Malacostraca; order Decapoda; family Parastacidae; genus Cherax; species Cherax quadricarinatus. The sequence goes on from NC_069399.1 coordinate 8,910,726, forward strand.
GATGCTGAAGCTGACAAGGTGTTTAAACCCTACTGCCATGAAGACCTTAGAAGACCGAGGTTTTACCATCTTTTACGTCACCATACATGCTTGCAAACGTTCAGTGTTTATGAAAGTCTTGACAAGTGATCACGGACATGACCATCCAGGAAATTACTACATCACTTGAAGACCTCAACACCTGGGCCCAAGATTGACACTGTAGTGAAGATCCCAACGCTTCCTCAATGCTCAAGGTCACATTCCTGGACGTTACCATGGCGACCAGAGCACTGTCTGATGGCTGGCCTCTTTTACTACTACATAAACCCCCCGACAGATTGAACCTGAACGCTTCACGTACATAACCCCTTGCTGGACATGTTACTCGTACAGTCACTCTACTCCCGACTGCCACGTGAAGAATAAGAAGATATGTTCCACCCGTGGGTCTGCAGGACACGATTTTCGTTCTTGCACTTCCATGCTGCTCCCACTTGCATCAACTGTAAGAGTGATCACCTACTCTTGCAGCCAAGTGTCCAGTGCGAAAGGATATCCTTTCTAAGAAATTAAAGGAAAGAAACAAAGAAGTCATCTGGAACCTCTCCTACATACGCTGCAATTGCCAAGATTCAATTTTACAACATCCAAGATTCTACAAGCTTACTCAACAGTCGTCTCCAAGAATACTTCAACCATCTATCAGCCAGCCTCCACCGTCATCACTCCTCCAACATGTGACGTAACCAAGACCCACTACTGTTTATTATACGCTCACATGCAGAACATGGTGTACCTGGATCATTTAACTTACCTTTCAACGAGTTATTGCATTAAATAACATGCTTATTTACATTTCCCGCATCTCCACCTTCTGAAAAAATTCTCAAATTCACCAAAAAACTTAATCGCCAAACTCTTCTGCAGAAGTTCCTTTCAACACCCCAACTAGTGGACGTCAATCCAACAACGACCAATGAGAAGCCTCCACCGCCACCACTCTCACTGAATCCAACCAATCAGAAGCCTTACCACCAGAAACATCTTCTAATTGTCTATGAAGTTAAAAAACGAAGCAACACCACCTTCCTCTACTCCACCACCGCCTTCTCTACTTAGCTCACGTCGATTCTGAAACACCATGCTTTTAACAAAAAGGACTCGTATTCTACACCACGAGGCTATACCCTGCAAGCATGACTCCCCTAGAACTCACCCAACATCTCCAAGACAACACTGTATCGTACCAAAGCGAAAAAAGACCACTCCCTACCTACAACCAGATACTCCACCACCTCCAAACCAACGAAGACTACTACGCTCTCCCATAAGTGTGTTTACAATTCTCTCGAAACATTATACCGCACTGATAAACGGTTTAAGACCATAACCAACTCATCCTGCTTGCTGCCTTCTGACACTCCCAGCTCCTGCCGCTGCCTACGCCATCCTCTCCTAGTGAGCCAAGCAATGACATCAGTCAAGCCTCTCTATCTACGTCTCCAGTACTTTTGTACCACATGTCCCAAAGTGGTTGGGCCACTTGCCTTGATTCCTCCTCTTCCCCTCCTCCCCATCCTTTTCCAGTTATTTCCATCCTTCCTTATCCTTCTTCCTTCCCATCTTACGACAGCTCTCGTCGTCCTCGATCCGATCCAGCTGGTTGAAGCACGGTCTGCTCTCTAGGGGCTTCTATTCTGCCTTGCTTACCGTGGAGTGCACTAATACCTATTGTTGTACATAGTGTATATAGTGTACTTACTTTTGTTCTAAATTGGTGAAGGATAATACAAGTCAAGTTTTTCTGCTGTGTTTATTTTGCTCCCTTTACACCCAGGATAACAGGCCTTTGGGACTCCTGGGTTGTAATACTGACGAGAGTCTTATATTCACTTGTCTTGGGCTAAAATGCCCGCTTGTCACCGAGTGTATGGTGATAAATCTAGAGACAACTGAACTAGCTATCTGCTGCGCAACTGACCTAACTTGTATCATTAATGACTAGACCTACCTGGGTATCTGTATCTGACCGATATGTTTACCCGGATATCGTTGTCTTGATTGAAGAATGAGTGTCTCAGTTCACTGTAAGTCTATAAAGATAGTTCTCAATTCACTCAGTATACGACACTGCTTTGCCTTTCAATCGTTTTAAATTCACAGCAACGTCACTATGGGAAGCTGCGCACAATTCTCTGTAATATACCGCGAATATGGATTGCCTTTTATTCGCATAAACGCGCGGAACTGTATTTATTGTTCGTTATCCCAGCGTTAATGTTTTCCCTTGCAGGTTTAAAAGCAATCTAATCGTCCCTGCCCCGCTTCAGCCGCCGCTGCCCTCTGCGTCTCTGAACATAAAGGAAGTGCTGATCCAAGCAAATTTGCCTTCCTTGCTAGATGCTTGATTTCTTGATATGACTCTACCACTGAGAGTTCATTATTGTCCCACATGCGAGGTAGAAGTTTCCTGTACCTTTACTGTTGCAGTACAGAGATTAATTGTCTCTCATTAAACCACACATGATTGCAACACTGGTCAGCCATGACGTGACTTGATAAATGGCACACGGTCATGTACTGTCAGTTAAAATTGTTGTTGCAGAAGCAAGACGCCAGTGCCCTTTCTGAGAGCGATGAAAGGGCTGAAAAAGGCTGATACCCAACTCCTGGAGAAAATTTCTCCACGTATATGATAAAGGAAATATAATAACACTGGAATTTGATTGGAAAAATAAAATAATATAATACATAGAAACATGCTTGAAAATATTGAGTTCTAAGGAGTATATGTATTCAGTAACAAAAATGAAACTAAATTAAATAAAATTTATCACTGGAGGTACATGTATATTACATTGAAATCAGTAATAATAAGCACAATCATAACATTAGAACATACGAGAAATTTTTTTTTAAGACACCTGCCGTCTCCCACTGAAGAAAGATGACCCGAAAATATGAAAGGAACTTTTTTCTTCTTTTTACGTTTAGTAATTTATATAAGAGTTACGAGCAGCTTTCTCGCGGCATTTTAATACCTCTCATGCCTCTCATGCCTCTCATTCCTCTCATGCCTCTCATGCCTCGCCTGCCATACTGAGGAAGGATTCTTCTCCACTTCCTTATGGGAATCAGCAAATAAATATATAAATGAAATATATAAAGAACACAAAAGAGTATGTAAAACTGGATGATTCTTGCTTAAGATACATGTGTGAAACAAACAAATTTCTCAGATGGATAAAAATGATGTGAAACTGAAAAAATTCAGGAGTAAAAATTGCATATGGGAAAAAAATGAAATAAAAATGTAATAAATAGGAATAAAATTATAGAATAATTTTCTGAACAATGAAGTTTCAAACCAGAAAAAATGGCTTGAACATGGAAAAAATGGTTCGCATGCCAAGAAGCTTTCGTGCTTGGTGTACTTGCAGTGGATAAATTTGGTAACTCCTGCCTCAAGGGCTCGTAAGAGTCCCAGAAACACTAACAAACACTGACTGACCATTAATTAACACTGGTAGGAGTAATAGACGGTTCTAGCAGCACATGCACATCACTTAATTCACTGTAATTCTTAGGAATTTCACCATCGCTGTCACTATTTATTGCGAGGCATGGGGTTTGAAATGTAATGAGTTCTTTTGGTTTGAAATGTAATGGGTTCTTTTGGTTTGAAATGTAAAGGGTTCTTTTGGTTTGAAATGTAAAGGGTTCTTTTGGAGCAATACACAACTGTTCTCCATGGTGTTTATTGGTAGAAATGGTGATATCTTCCAGTGTATCCTAAGCGCATCCTTTCAGCTTGACGCCTACATGTTGACTGCTATGCCCCGTGGGCAAGCAGTGGATTTAAAACAACAGTTCAGCGGCAGTGACCTTTCAGTGTGACTCAGCCTACCATTCACTCCGAGCAACTGTCCCACCTTACTAGTGTTACATGCTATTGACACACACTCATGAACACACACACACACACACACACACACACACACACACACACACACCACACACACACACACACACACACCACACACACACACACACACACACACATACACAGACACACACACATACAGACACACACAGGAGTGCGCGGCACCAGTTTGGAATCCGCACCTGGTCGGGCGCGTCAAGAAATTGGAGGAGGTGCGGGGGCTTGCAGCAGGACTGCTGAGGATGAGGATGAGGCAGGACTGCAACGAGACTTGGACAGGCTGGACATGTGGTCCAGAAACTAGCTTCTCGAATTCAATCCTGTCAAATGCAAAGTCATGAAGATTGGGGAGGGGCAAAGAAGATCGCAGACAGAGTATAGGCTAGGTGGACAAAGACTACAGACCTCGCTCAGGGAGAAAGACCTTGGGGTGACCATAACACCGATCACATCACCGGAGGCACACATCAACCAAATAACTGCTGCAGCATACGGGCGCCTGGCAAACCTGAGAATAGCGTTCAGATACCTTAATAAGGAATCGTTCAAGACACTGTACACTGTGTATGTTAGGCCCATACTGGAGTATGCAGCACCTGTCAGGAACCCACACCTGGTCAAGCACGTCAAGAAGTTAGAGAAGGTATAAAGGTTTGCAACAAGGCTAGTCCCATAGCTCAAGGGATTGTCGTACGAGGAAAGGTTAAGGGAAATCGGACTGACGACACTGGAGGACAGAAGGGTCAGGGGAGACATGATAACGACATACAAGATACTGCGGGGAATAGACAAGGTGGACAGAGATAGGATGTTCCAGAGAGGGGACACAGGGACAAGGGGTCACAACTGGAAGCTGAAGACTCAGACGAGTCACAGGGACATTAGGAAGTATTTCTTCAGTCATAGAGTTGTCAGCAAGTGGAATAGCCTAGCAAGTGAAGTAGTGGAGGCAGGAACCATACATAGTTTTAAGAAGAGGTATGACAAAGCTCAGGAAGCAGAGAGAGAGAGAGAGGACCCAGTAGCGATCAGTGAAGAGGCGGGGCCAGGAGCTGAGTCTCGACCCCTGCAACCACAATTAGGTGAGTACACACACACACACACACACACACACACACACACACACACATACACACAAACACACCCACACACACTCACACACACACACACAAACACATATATAAGTATAGGCTAGGTGGCGAAAAGTGCACACCTCACTCACCGAGAAAGATCTTGGGGTGAGCATAACACCGAGCACGTCCCCAGAAGCACACATCAACCAGATAACTGCTGCAGCATATGGGTGCATGGCAATCCTGAGAACAGCGTTCCGATACCTTAGTAAGGAATCGTTTATGACACTGTACAGTGTGTACATCAGACCCATTCTGGAGTGTGCAGCACCAGTTTGGAACCCACACCTGGACAAGCACATCAAGAAATTAGAGAAAGTACAGTTGTTTGCAACAAGGTTAGTTCCAGTGCTCACGGGAATGTCCTAAGAAGAACGGTTGTGGGAAATTGGCCTGACGACACTGGAAGAAAGGAGGGTCACGGGAGACATGATATTGACATATCGAATACTGCGTGGAATAGATAAGGTGGACAGAGACAGGATGTTCCAGAGAGGGAACACAGAAACAAGGGGTCACAATTGGAAGCTTAAGACTTAGATGAGTCACAGGGATGTTAGGAAGTATTTCATCAGTCACAGAGTTGTCAGGAAGTGGAATAGTGTAGCAAGTGTTGTAGTGGAGGCAGGAACCATACATACCTTTAGACGAGAATAGCAAAACTCAGGGAGAAGAGAGAGAGAGAGAGAGAGAGAGAGAGGACCTAGTAGCGATCAGTGAAGAAGCGGGCTCAGAAGCTGAGTTTCGACTCCTGCAACCACAACTATATGAGTACAATTAGGTGAGTACACACACACACACACACACCTCTACCTCTCCCTTCTCTCTCTTCCTCTCCCCAGCTCTCTATCTTTCCCCTCTAATTCTCCCTTCTCCCCTACAATAAAAAAATGGTGGGTCAGAGGGGGAGTCAATGGAACCAGGGATTGGGGGAGAATGGGTATGGTGGAGAGGAGTGGATGGGAATGCAGTGCAAAAGGATGGAACAAGAGTGGGAGAGAAAACTAGGAGAGCTTTCTACAAAAATGGAGACATAGCTTTCTGTGAAATTGGAAAAGAGGTTGGAGGAGGAGAAGAGGAAATGAGAGCTCCAAGTCGAAACTGCAGTAGCCAGGATAATGGACCTTGAAGATGAGGTAAACAGGCTGAAACAAGTTACAAGGGTATTGCCCAGAGAAGACACAGCATATGAAGCTGGGAGGGCCAACGGAAAGGAAGGAGGCATAACATACACTAAGGCCATATCAACCTACCAAGCAGGGCCAAGGAATGAAGTGGGAGAGCAGTTGGATGCAGGTGGAGAGGGGAAAAGTTCAAATGCAGTGACTCGAACATGCCACCAAGAGTTACAGGGGGAAGAAAGGAGAAAATGGCCATGTACAAACAGGAATCAGAGTCACGGAAAGAAAGGCAATGGGAGGAGAGGACGAAGTCAGTGTTTATTCATGGGCTTCAGGAGAGCGAGGGAAGGACACACACTGAAAGAAGGTAGGCAGAAAGAAAGGAGACTGAGAACATCATTACTTAAATAGGTGAAGAGGACATGTCCAAGACAGTAAATTTTCAGAGGATAAGGGGGTATTTGAAGGGGAGAAGAATACCAATCAAGCTGATTTTCAGGACAGAAACAGTACAGAACAGGATCCTCCAAGAGAAACCATGGTTGAAGGACTCGGCAGTATACAAGAGGGTGTTCCTGGGCAGAGACAGGACACAAACAGAACTACAGCAGGTTTTCTCGGATTTGTAGTGGGAAAGAGGTACAGAAAGTTCATGATCACTACTTAAAGCAACAAAGTATTATTTTTTTTTGTAAAAAACAGTTTTTTATGCTCAGATGTATAATCCTACGTCAGCTCATACTAAATCCCATCCCTCGGGATGCGACCCTCAACTGTCGACTAAGACACAGGTACCTACTTACTGCTATATGGAAAGGAGCAGATGTAAAAAAGAAACATGCGCAATGTTTCCATACGTACAGGATTCGAACCACAGACCCAGAGTATGAGGTGAGTGCGCTATCAACCAATACACAAGACACCAATGGTGGAAGAGTAAAAGGTATTTTGCTGAGTATTGCAAGAAAGACTTTTAAATTATTTTGAAAACAGAAGTATAGCCTTTAACTCTGTAGCCTCCACCCTCAATTGTACCCTAACACTGAAAATTACTAAATACTGCAGCATCACCAGTGTTAATGATGCGAACCCACTAGTTGAAGTATTGATGGTAGTCATAGGACCCTAAGGATGGTCATAATCCTTTGTTCGGGTTCACTTTAATAAATTACACCAGTGTCGGCAGACTTCAGTGTAACTGAGAGCAACCTCTTTCACTGTACACAACTTTAACCTATTGTCCATGCAAAGCTCACCATCCATAAAGTGGACCAGGAAGGGAAATCCATGAAATGTGAGTGGGAGGAGCGGTGCAGAACTACCCAGCTGACTCAGCTTTACATTCTCTATATCCCACAACAACAACAAAAATGTTTCTCACTCAGAAAGCTCTTATTATAAATATATATTTAAGTTTTTCTTCATTACTTAACTATTTTGAGTGTATATAGTTGTTAGTCTGTGAACTTAATCGTCTGACCTTGTGACTCATGGAAAATATTTTCTCTTCGTCTTGTTTACTTACGTTTATAAGACTGAACTTGTGTGTGGGTGTGTTGTGTGTGTGTGTGGTGTGAGTGTGGGTGGTTTTGTGAGAGTGTGTGTGTGTGTGTGTTTTGGTGTGTGTGTGTGTGTGTGTGTGTGTGTGTGTGTAGAGTGTGTGTGTGGTGTGTGTGTGTGTGCATTTGTGATGTGTGTGTGTGTGTGTGTGTGTGTGTGTGAGGTGTGTGTGTGTGTGGTGTCATGTGTGGTGTGTGTGTGTGTGTGTGTGGGTGTGTGTGTGTGTGTGTAGTGTGTGTGTGTGTGTGTGTGTGTGTGGTGTGAACTCACCTAGTTGTACTCACCTATTGAGTTGCGGGGGTCGATCCGAGCTTCCTGGCCCCGCCTCTTTCACTGATCGCTACTAGGACACTCTCCCTGAAAACCGGAGCTTTATCAAACCTCAGCTTAAAGCTATGTATGGATCCTGCCTCCACTACATCGCTTCCCCACACGATTCCACTTACTGACTACTCTGTGGCTGAAGAAATAAATACTTCCTAACATACCCTGTTATTCAGCTGTGTCCTTCACTTCCAACTGGTGTCCCTTGTTACTGTGTCCAACTCCCTGAACATCCTGTCTTCTTTGTCCACCTTGTCAATTCCTCTCAAATATATTGTAGTCGTTATCATGTCCCCCCTATTCTCACCTGTCCTACAGTGTCCGCAGGTTGATTTCCCTTAACCTCTCCTCGTAGGAACATGTGTGTTGATGTGTGTGTGTGTGTGTGGGTGTGTGTGTGTGTGTGTGTGTGTGTGTGTGTGAGCTGTGATGTGTGTGTGTGTGTGGAGTGTGTATGTGTGTGTGTGTGTGTGTGTGTTGGTGTTGTGTGGTGTGTGCGTGGGTTGTGTGTGTGTGGTGTGTGTGTGGTGTGTTATGAGTGGGTGTGTGTGTGAGTGTGTGTGGTGTGTGGTGTGTTGTGTTGTGTGTGTGTGTGTGAAGTGTGTGTGTGTGTTGTGTGTGTGTGTGTGTGTGTGTTCCATGGGGTTGTGGTGAAGTGTGAGTGTGAGTGTGTGTGTGTGTGTCTGAGTGTGTGATGTGAGTGTGTGTGTGTGTTTGTGTGTGTGTGATGTGAGTTGAGTGTGTGTGTTGTGGAGTGTGTGTGTGTGGTGAGAGGTGGGTGTGTGTGTACTCACCCTATTTCACCTCTTTGTGTTGCAGGGGTCGAGTCCTACGCCTGCCCCGCCTCTTTCACCGGTATGCATTAACTAGACCTCTCCTATCACCCGCTCCATAAGCTTTTTCAAACCTCGTCTTAAGACTGGGGATGGTTCCTGCCTCCATACGTACGTCATTTTCTAGGCTAATCCACTGCCCTAATACAACTCTATGACTAAAGAAATACGTCCTACTATCTCTCTACTCCATTTGTGTCTTCAACTTCCAATTGTGGCCTCTTGTTCTGTGTCCCCTACCCTGAACATCCAAGTCCTTTCCACCTGGTCTATTTCCACGCAGTATGTTTATGTCGTTTATCATGTCTCCCCTGACCCTCCGGTCCTCCAGTGACTCAGGCCGATTTCCCTTAATCTTCTTCATAGGACATTCCCCTTACAGCTCTGGAAACAACCTTGGTTGCAAACCTTTGTACTTTCTCCAAGTTTCTTGGACCCGTGCTTTATCAAGTGCGGGTTCAACCAGGTTGCAGCATACTCCAGTATGGGCCCTGACATACACGTGTGTACATGGTCCTTGAAAATGATTCCTTACTAAGGTGTCGAATGCAGTTCTCAGTTGCCCAGGCCCCATATGCTGCCAGGCAGTTATCTGATTGATGTTGCTCCGGAGACATGCACGGTGTTATACTCCACTCCCAAGATTTCTTTCTCTCCCTTGAGTAGGTTTGCAGTCTTTGGCCACCTACCATATACTCTGTCTGTGGGGTCTTCTGTGCCCTACCCCTATCTTCATGACTTTGCATTTGCAGATTAAATTCGAGAAGGCCATTTGCTGACCCAGGTGTCCATCTGTCCAGGTCTCCTTTGAAGTCCTGCTGGTCCTCATCAGATTTAATTCTCCTCATTTACTCACATCATCGGCCACACAGGACTCTTCTGAGTCTAACCCTTCCGTCAGTCGTGTACTCACCTATTTGTACTCACCTTTTGTGGTTGCAGGGGTCGAGTCACAGCTCCTGGCCCCCGCCTCTTCGCTGAATGCTACTAGGATCCTCGCTCTCCCTGCCCCATGATCCAATCATACCATCGCCTTAAAACTATGTATGGTTCCTGCCTCCACACATCCACTTTCTAGCTATTCCATGGCCTGACTACTCTATGACTGAAGAAATACTTCCTAACATCCCTTCTGATTCATCTGAGTCTTTCAACTTCCAATTGTGACCTCTTGTGTCCTGTGTCCCCTCTCTGGAACATCCCGGGCCGTCTTGGCCACCTCGTCTATTTCCCGCGCAGTATTTTATATCTCCGTTATCATGTCTCCCCCTGACCCTCCTGGCCTCCAGTGTCGTCAGGGGCCGATTTCCATCAACCTTCTTCATAGGACAAACCCCGTAACACTGGGACTAGTCCCTCGTTCAAACCTTTGCACTTTCTCTAATTTCTTGACGTGGCTTGACTAGGTGTGGATCCAAATGTGCTGCATACTCCAGTATGGGGCCCTGCGTAGATGGTGTTACAGAGTCTTTAAACGAATCCTTTACTGAGGTATCGGAACGCTATCCGTACGTTTGCCAGGCGCCCCGAGTATGCTGCACAGTGATCTGATGATGTAGCGCCTCAGGAGATATCTCGGTGTTATACTCACCCCCAGAACTTTTTCCTTGAGAAGGTTTGCAGTCATTTGGCCATCTAAACTATATTGGTGTCCTGCGGTCTTCTTTGCCCTTCCCCAAGCTTCATGACTTTGCATTTAGTGGCAGGTTAAGATTCAAGGAGCCAGTTGCTAGGACCAGGCTTGTAACTGTCCAGATCGCTTTGTAGACCTGCCCCTGATCCTCGTCCATTCGATTCTTCTCATTAACTTCACACATCGACTGCAAACTAGGACACTTCTGAGTCAACCCTTCCGTTTATGTCGTTTCACGTATACCAAGAACACACAGGTCCTAGACTGACCCCTGTGAACCCCGCTTCACAGGCGCCCACTCTGACCCTCGTCGCGTACCATGACTCGTTGTTGCCTCCCTGTCAGATAGTCTCTGATCCATTGCAGTGCCTTTCCTGTTATGTGTGCCTGGTTTCCTCTAGCTTTTGCAGTAACCTCTTGTGATGGACTGTGGTCGAAAGAATGCCTTCTTGCAGTCCAAAAATACGCAGTCGATCCACCCCTCTCTCTCTTGTCTTACTTCTGTCACCTTGATCATAAAACTCTAGTAGTGTTTGTGACACAGGATTTCCTTCCCGGAAACCGTGCTGGTTTCAATTATACCCTTGTTTTCTTTCCAGTGCCCAACCACTCTCGCTCCTGATTGATCTTCTCCATGACCTTGCATACTATACACGTTAGTGATACAGGCCCTGTAGTTTAGTGCTCATGTCTGTTAGCCCTTTTTTAAAAAATTGGGGGGCCACCCCCCCCTCCACCCTTCTTCCTCCACTACGTTTGCCTTTTTTCCATACCTCAGGGAGTTGCCCAGTTCAAATGATGTTATGAAGATCTTTGTTTAATGCTCACACAATATTCTCTGCTCCCCTCTTTAAGGACCATGGAGAGGATGTCTGGTCCCACCGCCTTTGAAGGTGTCGAAGTTCGCCTAGCAGCTTCCTTCAACCTCCTCCTTGGTTTATATGTACCTCATCCCAGCCACTTGCTGGTGGGCCCCCCCCTGTCTGATTTCAGGAGGTCCTACTGGTTTCCCACTGTAAATACCTCTTTAAAATCTTTGTTTGAGCTCCCGGACATACCTCGCGGTCGTTTCTTGTGAATTCCCTCCCATCACCCTCCTCAGTCTGATTACCTGGTCCTTGACTGTTTGATTTCCTCCTGATGGGCTGGAACAACAGGCTTCGGTCTGTCTTACTTTGATGCTATGTCATTTTACATATTGTCTCTGAGCCTTCCTTCTTATCTGTGCATATTCGTATCTGCTCTACGGCTGATTTCTTTAATTGTTTTTTTCCTGAGTTCTCTGTCTTCTTACGCTTTTTCATTCTCTAGTACACCATTTTTTGCCTCCCTACAACCTTTGGGTGAACCAAGGACTCGTTCTGTTCCTTACCCATTATTTCAGTTCCCCCTTGGGAACAAACCGCTCCTGCTGCCTCCTTGCATATTGTTTGCACATTAGTCCATCAATTCTTGTACTGGTTTTCCCTGTCAGTTCCCATCTCCCACTGAATGTCTTGAAGGAAGATCCCCCATGCCTGAGTAGGGGGGGTTGGGGGGGGGGGGGGGTGGGGGTGGTTAGGGTTTTTTTTGGGGGTGGGGTGGGGGGCGGGGGGGGGGGGGGGGTTTGGGGGGGGGGGTGGGGGGGGTGGGGGGGGGGGTGGGGGGGGGGGGGGGGGGGGGGTGGGGAGGGGTGGGGGGGGGGGGGAGGGGGGGGGGGGGTGGAAGGTAGGGTTAGGGGGGGGGGGGAGGGGGGGTTTTTTTGGGGGGGGGGGGGGGGGGGGGTGGGGGGGAGGGGGGGGGGGGTAGGGTTCCCCTTTCGTAGTTTGGTTGTTTTCCAGCCTATTCCTGCTACTCTCTCCACTTGGAGCTCAACGATAGAGTCGAAGCACTAGAACCACATGATCACTAGCTCCAGGGGCCTTTCAATACATGATAACCCTCGATTCCGAAATACTCAGGTGAATACAGGTCCAACAACCTAGCTGTTCATCCTCTCCTCTCTCTCTGGTAGTGTCCTTCTAATAGTGATTCATGAGGTTCTCCAGTACCACATCCATCATCTTGGCTCTCCATGTTCGGGACACCCCATGGGGGCACCAGGTTTTCCCCAGTCAATCTCCTGTGATGAAATCACCCATAAACTATAACTTTGCTCCCCCATGTGTCACTCCCCGGCCACCTCGCTAGTGTGTTGATCATTGCTCTGTTGCTCGCATCGTATTCTTGCGGCCTCCTGCAGTTCTGTGGTGGGTTGTACATTATACTGCAATTATCACCTCAATGTCCCTCAGACTGGATTGTTCCTACTACGTAAGTCCTTCGCCCATGCCCATCCATTCCTTCCATTTTCTCAAAACCCCACTGTTTTATGAGCAGTGCAACTCCTCCTCCCCCTCTCCTTCCTCCTCTGTCTTTCCTGAAGATTTGATAATCCGGATGGTAAGATTGAATCTGTTATTATTCTGGTGAGTTTTGTTTCTGTGATGCTATTATATCTGGGGAAGTCTCATTGATTCTTTCGTGCCACTCCTCATACTTGTGTGTTATTCCATCTGCATTTGTATACCACACCTTCAACTTCTTTTCTAAGACTGAGGTCTGAAGTATATTGGGGTTGGGAAGTGGGAGAACTGGAAGAACTATGGGTTGTTGCGGTGGGGTGAAGTTTGAATGAAGTTGGTGGGGGCATTGGATGGGCATGGGTGTTCTGATTTAGAGTGTTTTGTTGCACTGGAGGGTGACTGGTTGGAGGCTTTCGATAGAAAGTTGTGAGGGAGGCTGTATTAGATCTCGTCCTGGGTCTGGGATCCCTGTCTGTCTTCTCACATCCCCTCTCTTTCCTCCTTTCGCCTTTGTAACCATCTTCTCTCAGTTTCTTCCTTTCTTTCTTCTTTTGTGTTCGTCGCGGTCGAGATACACCCTCCATATGCCATCGCTCCCTTATCGTGCTTTCTCCTGCATATCCTGGTCATCGCTTCATGCCTTGAAGGTCACTCTCACTGGCCGGTTCTTTTTTTTTACAACCCCTCCTATTCTCCTTAAATTTTTCCAGCTGGGTCATTTATCGTCTTCTCCTAGAGCTTTCAATAGATGCTTGCAATAGCTTTTTTTTTCCCCTTGTTTTCTTGGCTTAATATGTGTCCCCCCCTTTTTTCGAACATCCTGAGCCCATACACAAAGACTGACCTCACCCTTTCATTCGCCCCACTGCATATCCCATGTGTATCCCCTCATTTAATTTGTTTCCTTCCACTGCAAGCTTTCCTTTCACAGTTTCACTGCTAAGTACTTGGGCTCAGTGCCTGTCATTTTCCTGTCTCGGCTTTCCTTGGCTCACTGTTGTTGTCTCTTAGGGCCTCCACATAAAGCGTAGCTCTTTCATTACTACAGTCTCCTTTGATAAGCTTCTCCATGCAGTTTGTGTTTCCTTCTTTCCCCTAACAGTCCCCTTATTGTGCCTGAGGTACAGTCCTCTGTTGTCACCAAAAATGTTTCTTTTAGTTCTTTAGGCTGTTTCGATTTTTCCAATTCCTCTTCTAAACCTGTATCCTAGCTTCTGCTGCTTTGACATGCACCTCCCACTTCCTGCTTTCCATATCTATCCTCTCTTTTTCCATTCTCATGCTATGTTCTTCTAGTTTCTTTTCCAATTCATGATCCTTTTTATGAGCACTGCGCCACATCTTCCTTTGCAATTTTCCTCCTCCGTCCTTGTTTTTCTCTCAGCTGATATGTTGCCTCCTGGCAACCCATTTTTTGTTTTTATATCCTGTTGCCTCAGAGTGGAAACCTAGGTAGTTTTCTGTAAGTTAGGTTGTAGTGTGTGTGTCAGAGTTGTGGGGGTGAAGTAGTGGAGGAACTTTGGCCTATTTGGGAGCTGAGTGGGGAGGGGAGGGTGAATCGAGGGAGGGGATGGAATCAGGGAAGTAGTGAGATGTCGGTGGTGAGGGGTAATGTATGTGTGTCTGGATATGTGTGTGTGTGTGGTGTGTGTGTTGTGGGTGTGTGGTGGTGTGTGTGTGTGTGTGTGTGTGTGTGTGGTGTGTGTGTGTGTGTGTGTAATTGTTGTGTGTAATATGTGTGGAATTATGTGTGGGTTATTATGTACTAGAAAGGTAAGGGGGGGTTGGCTGTGCGTTTTAAGGTTAGTCTCAGTGTCCATGGCTGCCACACCTTCTTGTGAACACCTGACACCCCAACCTCCTGGGACTTACCGCACCTTACAGTGTGTGTGTGTGTGTGTGTGTGGGGTGTGGGTGTGGGTGTGTGTGTGTGTGCGTATGTGGGTGTGTGTATGTGGGGTGTGTACGTGTGTGTGTGTTTTTGTGTGTGTGTGTGTGTGTGTGAGTGGTGTGTATGTGGGTGGTGGTGTGTATGTGTGAGTGTGTGTGTGGTGTGTTTGTAGTAATTAATGTGTCCTGAAAGTAAGGTGCTTGGTGCTTTGGAGTGTAATGTAGATATCTCAGTTGTCGCCTTGTGTCCACAACCTCTATGTGACCTGACTTCCCTTTCAGTGTTTGCCTATATCCCTGCTTATAAGTGAGATAAGCGCCTTTTTTCAAGGGATACCATTTGCTAAAACCATAATTGACTACTTGAGTGCCTATTCTTTTATCGTGGCTATAGAGTTAGACCATTCACAATCAGCTTGGCGGTTAATTGGAACCTGGACCCCACACCCAACCAACCCTCATAGGTGATACAGTACTTGTAAGTGCCAGTAGCAGTGTAGAAGTGTCCAGGTCGATGTGACGTCCTGGAGTAGATCCAGCTCGATGTACGTCCTGCGTAGATTCCACCTCAATTATCATCTCGTTAATAATGTATCCCTATTTCACTGTATTTCTTTCACTGGTCCACACTATTGTTTTCACTTTAGTAAAATTTGGGTGACCACTTGCAACGAGCTCCTGCCCCGCCCTCTCACTAGATCGCTACTGGCATTGTGGTGGTGTGTGTGGGTGTGTGTGTTGTGTGTGTGTGTGTGTGTGTGTGGGTTGTGTGCATGTGTGTGTGTATGTGTGTGTGTGTGTGTGGGGTGTGTGTGTGTGTGTGTGGTGTGGTGTGTGTGTGTTTTGTTTGTGTGTGTGTGTGTGTGTTTGTGTGTGTGCATGTGTGTGTGTATGTGTGTGTGTGTGTGTACTCACCTAGTTGTACTCACCTAGTTGAGGTTGCAGGGGTCGAGTCCGAGCTCCTGGCCCCGCCTGTTCACTGGTCGCTACTAGGTCACTCTCCCTGAACCGTGAGCTTTATCATACCTCTGCTTAAAGCTATGTATGGATCCTGCCTCCACTACATCACTTCCCAAACTATTCCACTTCCTGACTACTCGGTGGCTAAAGAAATACTTCCTAACATCCCTGTTATTCATCTGTGTCTTCAACTTCCAACTGTGTCCCCTTGTTACTGCGTCCAATCTCTGAAACATCCTGTCTTTGTCCACCTTGTCAATTCCTCTCAGTTCCTCTGGGACTAGTCTTGTTGCAAACCTTTGCACTTTCATTCCTCCTTGTGACATTGTACCCTCTCTTTCAGTATCATCTTTTCTTCTTGTGTTCTGTCTCAATCGAGGTACACACTCTGGAACTCCTGGTTGTCCCCTAGGTGCGGTTTCTACTGCAGGATCTGGTTTCGAGCTGACTGCCTTGAAAATCACTTTGACTGGATGCATTTTTTTCCTCTTGCAAACCACCCAATTCTCCAAAATTTTTTCAGCTGGGTTATGTTGTCCTCTCCAATTGCTTTCATGATGCTTTCAATTGTTTTCTCCTCCTAATTCCTTGCCTTGTAAGTTTCCTCATCTACTTCTTTGAGCCCATAGACAAAAATGGCCCTCTCCCTTTTGTCCTCCCATTGTGCTTCCCTGAGCATCCTCTGATACGAATTAGTTCCTGCTATTGACACGTTGATTCCTACTGTCTCTTCCTTATCTGGTGCCCCTCTCCTTATCTGCTCCTGGACATGGCAGTTGTTCATTAGAGCCTCTGTGTATAGTCTAGCTCCTTCATTGTCTTTAGTCCCCACACTAGTTCCTGCTGTTCTCCCTGCCTCTTCCCAGGCCTCCCTTGGGTCCAGTACAGTCATCACATCCAATATATCTCAATTGTTTCCTACTGTTCCCTCATCAGTGAATGATGTAGTAGTTCTTGGTGTCATGGCTGTACCGTCCTTTGGTTTCTTAGGCTGTTTCAGACTTTCTAGTTCTTCTACTAAGCTCTGTATTTTAGCATCAGCTGCTGTGATTTGTAGTTCCCATTTCCTGCTCTACTCAGCTATTTTCTCTTCCATTTTTTTGCCGAGCTCTTTCAGCCTCCTACCCACTCCTCCCTTTTTGGCGTGAGCTCGGGCCTTCCTCTTCTTTTCCGGGTCCACCCCTCGCTTAAATTCCCCTTTTCCTCGGGTTCTCGGTCTGGGTTTTTGGGTTTCCCCCATTTTTACTTTTTGCACAAAGGGAAAGACTTATGCCAAAAATGCTCTTTTGTGGGGGCTTTTTTGTTGGGGGGGAGGGGGGGGGAAATGTTTTTTTGTGGGAAGAAGAGGGGAGGAGCAGGGAGGGGAAAATTTGAATAAGCTGTGGGGGGGGGAACGGCAGGCAAAAGAAAAAGAGAGGGGGAGAAACAAAGGGGGACAGAAAGGAAGAGCAATTGGGGAGGGGGGGAGTAGAAATAGTTAGGGGGATAAAGAAGGAAGATAAAAGTGGGATAATGAAAGAAATAGAGAGGGGTGTTTGGAGTGGAGTGAGTTAAGAGAGAGAGAGAGAGAAAAGAGAAGAGAGAAGAGAAAAGAGAGAGAGAGAGAAAAGGAGAGAGAGGGAGAAGAGAAGAGAGAATGGGGGGAAGGGGGAGTGTTAGGGTGGGGACCCATGTGAGTTGGTTTAGATCGCCCTTAATGTGCTTGCGGCCTACTAGGCGGGGAGAGAGGGGGGAGGAGAAGGAAGAGGAGGTGGGGGGGAAAAGTGGAGGGAATAGGAGGAGGATAAAGAGGGGAGTGGGGGTGTTTAAAGTGTGGGGTGAGCTAGAGAGGAAATTGAAAGAGGGGGAAAGGAGATAGAAAAAAGAGGATAGAGATTGAGTGATTATAGAGAGAGAGGGGGGGGGAAAGGATGATAAAGTGTGGGACCCATGAAAGCTGGTGGGATCACCTGTATGTGCTTGCATCCTGGGAAACGAGGGAGAGGGGGGAGGAAAAGGGAAGGGGGGTTAAAGGGGGGGAAAGGAGGAGGAATAGGGGGGAAAAGGGAGAAAGGAAGGGGGAAAGGGGATTAAAAAGGGGAGAGAAAAAAGAGAGAGAAAGAAGGAAAGGAGAGAGAAAGAGAGAGAAAGAGGAGGAGAGAGAAAGAGAGAAAAAGGGGGAGAAAAAAGGGGGGGAAAAAGGGAGAGTGTGAACTGGGGGTGCGGAAGGGGTAATGTGAATGAAATCCGTTGGGGAAAGAGTGTGTTGAAAGTCCCCTTTTCAAAATCCTGCTGCCCCAAGCCAAGCGAGGAGAAGGGGAAAGAGGGAGGAAAATCTCGCTGCTAGGCTTTTGGCCTTTTAAAAAGGCTTTTCCAAAAACGCTTTCTCCCAAGGGTACCGAAAGACCTTTAAACCGAGAGTACCGTCCTAGGCCTTTTGGGCCCCCTACTCATGTATCCCGGGATCAATGCTCTTACTGATAAACACAGGGTAAATTTACTCGTGTAAACCTGGACCCTTATTTAACTAAATTAAACCCCTGGGCACCTACTCGTGCATACTTAGACTATACTTACTGATAAACAACCTGGGGAACCAAAACCGTGTATCCCGGGATTTAAAATTTTACGGGAACCCAACAATTTATAAAGTTGTCTGTGAGCACACTACAGTACCCGGTCCCCACCTTTATTTCCCCCCTCCCCAGTTCACTCCTCTTTTTTACGATTAGGCCGTAAGTATAATTTTCAGCTCCCCAGAGGGGGGTTTTTTGTGACCCCCAGCTATCTTAATATACGGGGCCAATACCGCCTTTCCCAACCAAAAACCCAAGGGAACAAAAACGTCGGCCGGCACAACTGCTCCCTCATGCGCTGTAACGATGCTTCCCGTTCCGGCCCCTCTATTTTTTTTTCCCTTTATTCACTAAACACTATATTAAACTAACTCTTCTTTTCACTGTAAGCACTATATACTGGAGTCACAAACCCCGGGCCCCCCCATATTTTTTATCTCCCTGGCTTGGGTCACCCCTTACCCTGCTTGTTTTTTTGGGAAATTTGGAATGGGGAAATACCCCCTACACCCACTCAAGGCCTAGGGCCATTCCACTCCCCCCTTGGGCATTGAGCAAATTGTTTTCGTTTGGGGACAGTTTGGGTTTTAATCACTTCTCGGGTTTTTTTAACGACAATGTAAACTTTCAAAGGCCCAAATGACAGGGGTTTTGGGTTTTGGCCCCTTAACTAAAAAATTTCACGCCGAAAACGGCTTTTTGCCCCCCCGTGGTAGGGGGGGGGGGGGGGGGGGGGTGGGGGTTTGGTTGTGTGGGGTTTGTGTGGTGGTGTGTGTGGGTGTGTGAGGGGTGTGTGTGTGTGTGTGTGGTGTGTGGTGTGGTGTGTGTGTTTTACTCGCCTATTGTACTCACCTATTTTGGGGGTTTGGGGGTTTTCGGGGTCCGGCTCCGGGCCCCCCCGCCTCTTCACGGGTCCCCAAATTTAGGTCCCTCCTCCCCTGAACCGTGAGCAAAAATCATACCTCTGCTTAAAGCTATGAAATTGGACCCCGGGCCTCCTTACATTGCTTAAAAAACTTTTCCACTTACTGACTATTTCTGGGGGCTGAAAAATACTTCCTAAAAACCCCCTGTAAATTAAATTCTGTGTTTTTCAGCTTCCAACTTTTGTCCCCTTGTACTGGTCCAATCTCTGGAACAATGCGGGTTTTTTGTCCCCCTTTGTAAATTTCCCCTCTCGGTATTTTTGTATGTCGATATTTTGTTCCCCCAAACTATCCTTTCCCCTACAGTGTCTCGGGTTTTGTTTTCCCTTTTAACCTCTCCTATGGGGACAACCCTTAAGCCCTGGGACAAGTTTGTTGCAAATTTGCTTTTTCCCTCTATTTTTTTTACGTGCTTGGCTAGGGGGGGTTTTCCAAAATTTGGTCCGCATACCCAATATGGGCCTAACTAAACGGTGAAACGGGGCCCTTGAACGATTCCTTTTTAAAGGGGCGTGGGAATGCGTTCTGGGGTTTTGGGCCTGGGGCGCCAATATGCGGGCAGCCGTCATTTGGTTGATGTGGGGTTTCCGGGAGATGTGCCTGGTGTTATACTCACCCCAAATTTTTTTCCCTTTTGATGAGGTTTGAAATCTCTACCCCCTAACTGAAACTCCGCCCTTCCCGGTCTTTTTTCCCCTTTCCCCCCAACTTCATGATTTTCGAAAACATGGTGGGATTGAACCCCCGGGAGCCAATTGCTGGCCCCAGGTCTGCACCTGTCCAGACCCCTTTTTGTATTTCCCCGCCTGGTCTTCTTTCGAATAAATTTTCCTTCTCATCAATTTTCACATAAACTGCAAAAAAAGACACCCAAGTTATTCCTTCCACCCTGTCGTTCCCCAAATACCGAAACAGGAGGGGCCCCTAGGACAAAACCCCCTGGGGGAACCCCGCGGGCCCACTTGGTGCCCACTCTCCTACCCTCCCACGTCCATGACTCCTGCTGTTTCCGACAAGTATTCCCTGACCCATTGTGGGCCCTTTCCCCTTTTTTATCCCTGCTTGGTCCTCCTTTTTTTGCACTAATCTCTTGTGTAAACCCGGTATCAAACCTTTCTTGCAGTCTTTTTTCCCGTCAGGTTGTTTTTCCCGTAACCTCTCCCGTAGGACATACCTCTTAGCCCCTGGGACTAATCTTTTTGGGCCCCCCTTTTGGCTTTTTCTCTAATTTTTTGAAAATGTTTGGACCAGCGGGGGATCAAAACGGTGATCCCTTACTCTAGAAATTGGCCCCGACGTACAGGGTAAAAGACCTTAAAACGTTTCCCATCTCAGGAATGGGAAAACGCTATTCTCTTTTTTTGTCTGGCACCCAAAATGCTGCACCCAGTTTTCGGGATGATGTGTGCTTTTCGCAGGGCGTGCTTGGTATTAAACTCCCCCTCAAATCTATCTCTTAGTGAGGTTTTTGGGGTCTTCAGCCGCCTAGCCTATACCTCGAGATCTTCTTTTCCCTTTCCCGATTTTTCATGACCCTTTTCATTTGGCGGGGTTTAAAATTTGAAAAGTCCCCGGGTTCCCCGACCACGCGGGACTGCCTGTCCAGGTTTTTCGTTTGTCCCCGGGGCCCTTTTCCCCCCCTCTAATTAAAATTTTTTCTCAATTTAAATTTTCATCGTCTGCGAACAGGGGGCACTTCTGATCATCCCTTCCTTTATGTCATTTACATTTTGGTAAATGTGTTTGGGGGTTTTCAGGGGCGAGGGCTCAGCCCCCTGGGCCCCCCCTCTTTTTGCCCGCTACTGGGACTTTCCCTCACCTTGCCCATTTTGGGTTTTTCATGCCTCGTCTTAAAAAACCAATGTGGTTTTCCCCCCCACAAAAAACAATTGCCCCAAAAATTCCACCTCCGAGAAAAACCCCGCCTGAAAAATAAATGTGTATTTGAATGTACTCACCTAATTGGGCAGCCGGGGGCCCAGTCTTTTGCTCCCGGCCATGAAATGTTCACTGTTTTTCTGATATTAAAACCCCTTTTCCCTTTCTCCCTGAGCTGTATCATAACCCCTTCCCAGAGCTATTAAAATCCTAAACCCCCACAAAATTTACTTTTCCAGAAATATTTCTTTCCGACAAAATCTGTGGCTGAACAATACTTCCAATATTCCCTTTTAAATTTATCTGAGGGCTTCAATTCCCCAATGTGACCAGTTTTGCTGCCATTTCTAGAACATCCAAACCCCTGTCCACCTTGTCGATTTCCCCTCAAATTTTATATTCCCTTTTCCCTTTTCCCCCCTATCTCCCTGTCCTCTAGTTCGTCAGGGAATTTCCCTTTAACCCTCCTCGAGGGTTTAGACCCATTTGCTCCAGAAAAAATTTTTCTTGCAAAACCTTTGCACTTTCTCTATTTTCCCAAAAGGCTTGGGTAGGGGAGGGGTTTCCCAAAAAGGTTTTGCATACTCCCCCAAAAATAGCCCCAACGTACACCGAAAGTTTTCCCCGAATGATTCTTTTTAAGGCCCGGGAAAGCTGTTCTTTGGTTTTCCAAACGCCCGAAAGTTTCACAGTTACTTGGGTTAAAGTTCCCCCTCAGGGGATTTCCTGGGGTTATTCTCATTCCAAGATCCTTTTCCTTATGAGGGTTTTTAGTCCCCTGGGCCCCTTGACTGACCTGCCTTCGGTCCCTTTTTTTGCCATTCCCCAATCTTCAAGACTTTTAAAACTTTGGGTTTGGGGTTTAAAATCCCGGAGCCCGTTTCCCGGACCAGTCCCCACACCTGCCAATCCCTTTTTTGCTCTGCCTGGGCCCTTTGTCCGACTGAATTCTTTTTTATCAACTTTAGATCATCTGCAAACAGGACACCCCTGAATCTATTCCTTTCCCTCATGTCCCTTTTTTAAATACTAGGACAGGGACCTGTCCTAGGACTGACCCTATCCCTTGCAGTGCCTTCCCTGTGTGTGTTTTGTGGTGTTTCTGGGGTGTGTTGGGGTGGTTTTGTGGGTACTCACCAGTTGTACCACCTATTTGTGGCTGAAGGGGTTTAGTCATAGCCCCCGGCCCCGCCCCTTCACTGGCCGCTACTGGATCACTCTCCCTGGGAAACCCTAAAATTTATCATACCTCTCCTTAAAAACATGAATAGGGTCCTGCCCCAATACAAAACGTTTTTCCCCAAACTATTCCAAATTCCTGACTACTCTGTGACTGAAAAAACACTTCCTAGCATCCTTGTGATTCATCTGAGTCTTCAACTTCCAACTGCGTCCCTTTGTTTGCTGTTCGCATTCTGGAACATTCTGTCTACGTCCAACTGTCAGTTTCCCTTTAAAATTTTATATGTTTGTTTTTCATCACCCCGCTATTCTCCTGTCCCCCAGTGTAGCCCCCGGCCCATTTCCCCTTTAAACCTTTTCCTCGTAGGGCCATAAACCCCCTTTGCCTGGGGGGACTTTGTTTTCAAAAACCTTTTCATTTTCTCTAGTTTTTTTCATGTGCTTGGCTATGTGGGTTCCAAACTGATGGGCATACTCCAATTTGGGCCTAATTGCAGTTTACAGGGGCCCCGAAAAGATTCTTTTTTAAGATGTCCGAAGCTGTTTCTTAGGTTTCTAGGCGCCCATATCTGAAGCTTAATTGGTTTTATTTGGGAACCCCAGGAGATGTGGGCCCGATGGGTTTTACTCACCCCTAGAATTTTTTTTTTTGAGTGAGGTTTGAAACCTTTTGGCCCCCCAAAAATGTACTCCATCTGCGGTTTCCCCTATGGTCGTCCCCACTTGGTGGGGTTTTAATTCCAGGAAAATAAAATTGGGTTGGCAAAGGGCCCGCAAAGCTGTCCAATACCTTTTTTTTTCTGGGGATTGTCCCGTCCGATTGAAACCTTCTCATCAACTTCAAAGTCAACTGCAAACAAATGACACTTTTGATCAAATTTCCTTTTCCCCCGGTTTGTTACAAAAACCAGAAACCGCACTGGTCCTGGGGAAAGACCGCTTCGGAAACCTCACTCCCTCGGAGGACCTACTCTCACACCCACTTCCTGCTGGGCTGTGAATGGTCCCCCCTCCCCCCCCGGCTGCCCACCCCGCCCGCACCCCGCCCGGGCGACCCCCCGGGCCCCCCCCTGCGGGACCTTCTTCAGCGCTTTTTTTTCTGCGCCCCCCATTTTCCCCCCCCCTCCTCGATTTTTTCAAAAATTTTTTTTTGAATTTCATAATTTTTTTTTACTTTACCCTTATGAGGAAGGGGGGGGGGGGAAAAACTCCCCTATGGGGGGAATTAAACATTTGTTTTTCCAAAAATTTTTAAAGGGTTCCCCGTTTTTTATTTATTTTTTTGAACTTTTTTTTTCCCCCCCCCTTCCCGGGTAAGTTTTGGGGGCCCCTATCGGGGGGCTTTATAAAAATTTTTTTTTTCATAGGGTTTACAAGGTTTAAGGAAAAACCCACTTTATTTTCAAGCTATTTAACCGGGAAAAGGGTTTTCCCCAAATTTATTTTGGGAAAACTAAGACTGAAAATACATCAGCTCATTTGAAAACATTTTTTTGCAAAGAGACAACAAGTAGGGGGAAAAAGGATGGGAAATTGGAGGCCCTCGGGGGGACATTTTTTGTGTGATAAATTTACTTTTTCTCGTTGACATCATTATGCGTAAAAATGTGTTTTCCCTACTCGAAATCATCCTGGGTATATAGATCCCCAGTGAAGAAAGTTCTAGAGAAGATTTCAGCCAGAGTAAGTTTCTGCTTTCTTTTTTCCCCCCTCTTGTGGCATAAAAATTTTTTTCACGCTTTTCCCCCGAAGGGATCCAAATATGGATTTTCCCCCCTATTGGCCATGGTACAATTTCATAAGGCCACCCACATCCCTCCCGTGTTGAAGGCTCTCTAAATGACAGATCTATCCAGGTGGGTCCATCCCCCCGGGGGAAAAGAGAAGCTTGCCTGTTTCTACACTGTCAAGCATCCCCAGATGAAGGGAGGGCGGCAAACCAAAAAAAGTGGAGCAAACCAAGGGGGGAGCATACTTTTGGGTCGAAGAAACTAATAACCCCTACCCGCCAAGTAGATGCAAAAACGGCAAAGTGCTGAAAACACCTGGCTTTCCTTGTTTGGCAAGTTTACAACAAAGGTTCTTCAAGGGAGTTTTGGGGTCAAATTTCACCCCAAGGGTATTTAACTTTTTCCCCGGTGCCCAACACCCCCCCATTCTTTCCCTTCACTGCCCCCAGCATTCCATCAAAGACCCATCATTTTATTTGCATTTTCTCAAGGGGGCAAATGCCAAACTAAAAATTTTCCCAAACTGATATAGCCTTATCGGTGATTGATTTTAGCTTCGAGCAGGCTGGCATTTCTTCTCTTTTTGGGTAAGTGAATGTCCCGTGTACAGTCGTCTGCCCAAAAGCATGGGGTTTTTGGCATGAGATGAAGACGGTCCCTTTAAGAGAATTCCCTTTAAAAATGAACCCAGCACGCCTTTCCCTTTTGGAAAAATTTGCCGCAATAGGATTGTGTCATGTTTATACATACCCCTATGGCCCTGGTCCCCCCCTTAGGGGGGTAAAAGTTCAAACAAGCGAAGTGAGACGTCACTGACCGCTGAGTAAACAAAGGTGGGGTGTGACGTCACGTGATAACCACCCCTGATCTCACTAACCTGATAATTGCGACATGTTTGTATATCCATGCTATGGGTAACCACCCTGAGGGGCATGGTAAGGCCTCCCTCTGGGGGGTACAACAGGTTGAATCAAGTAAACACAAGTCAACTAGAAACTTTCCCTTATTAATTTAATTGAAATAAAATGCAGGATAACACTAATACACAATTTTTTTCTTTGACTACATTTCATATACAACATAGGGAAAACGTTACACATTTCATTTTTCCACTCTTTCTTTAATAACAACAAATACAACAAATTTCATATACATTTTCTCCAGTTCAGCATAGGGAAACATTACACATTTTTTTTCTCTAGTTCATCTCTAACACCCACAATTTACTTTTCTTTTTTTACATAAAACAACTAAGGATTTCACTTGTCTCAATAATATCCACAAAAACAGGACACTCACAAGACTCACAGTTTTCCATCCCTCACTACCATCACAAACACCAACATCCACACTCACTTCTACTATAGAGAGAATTAACGCCTGGATGTATAAAATATGCATGCTCAATCCATTCTTTAAAATATTCACACACTCATAACCCAAAAAATATCGTCTTTTTCGGTAAATTCAACAACAACAAAAATTCACTTGTCTCAATAATATCCACAACATGGCTCTAATTTTTAAATATCGCAAATATTTCCTGGTTTCAGTATTCATCAGTACTTCAGTCAATGCATCAAAAGATCATTATTTTCATTAAAATTTATGCAAAATCCCCATTATTTCATAAAAATATGTACAAAAAACCGACATTCTCGAGACCTACCTAATCCCAAGCCCCAAACAACTAACAATTTTCAATTGTTTCTCACTCATAACCCAGTTTTTCCAGTTTTTAATAATTCATCACTTTTTTTCTTGATTTGGAAAATACTGTATATATTTTCCGGAAATACGGTAATTTTTAGGTAGACAGATGCCCTATATTGTATTTTTAAAAGAAGTATGTTATCGAAAATGGGAAACCTGTGGCTGGGGAGGCTAGCCATTTTGTTTGAATTTGGAGTAACAGACATTGTGTAATGGGAAGAATTTTTCGTGCTCTAGAGGTTAAAATTGGGTGACACCTCTCAAATAGGAGGCGAAATTGTTGGATGTGCATTCCTGCATAACTTGAGATATCAGGCGACAGGACAGGACAACTCCAGGAACCTCAGATAATCTGTCTAATTTATGTTTAAATTCTGGCCAGTAAATTTTTCATAAATGTAGGCAAAAGGGGGGTTCCTGTACATGACACATTAATCTCTAGTCAAATTGGTGAGTGTTATGATTAAGATATGTTCTCCTGTTATGTAAATGTGTATATATATAATCCTTTATTAATTTAATATACAGTCCACAAATTTATATATCTACAAGAATTCCTGGTGTATGTATATTTCATTTATAATTAATAGGTCCAGAGCAACTTGTGGATATGACAGTGGTAGGTATCGAAGAGGGACATTTTTTGCGACCTAGGTGTCCCAAATTCCTACTTGTTCTAACTGATAAATAATAATTATCTTTGTTCATTTACTGTTATGTACATAATGATACATACAGCTAAATGTAATTTTCCACACTTTATTTCATTATTAAAGATTTTTACTCATAATGTTCTCAATATCCACAACAACCCACAAACGCCCACAACACTCACAATTTTTCCATACCTCACTACCACCACCACTTTAATCTTATCTGAGTTACCTCAGATAAGCTCACAGGTCACCCCATGAACTGACCACCTCCATCTTACCCACAACTAACAATTTTTTTTCTCGTTTCGAGTAAAATTTTGAAATCAAAAAAAAAAATTGATAAATTAGAAAAACGGGGAAAATTTGGGTAAATTATACTGAAAAACAAGTAAAATTGTAATTTTTGGGTGGTTTGGGGATAGTTTGTTCATTAAGTCTCGGAATGGGGGGTTTTTTTGTGATATTTAATAAAAAATGTGAATTTTGCTCAAATTTAATAAAAATAAAGATTTTTTGAGGGTTTTCCGAATATTGATGAAAACGAAGCGGAAAATTTGCGATACATAAAAATTAGACCCATTTTTGTGGATATTATTGAGAAAATTTGAATTTTTTGTTGTTTTGTTTTTAAAATTTTCCGAAAAAGAAAAAATTTTTTTTGGTTATGAGTTGTAAAAATTTTTTTAAAGAATGGATTGGCATGCATATTTTATACACCCGGCGAAATTTCTCTCTATAGTAGAAGTGAGTGTGGATGTTGGGTTTTGGGGGCAGTGGGGATGGAAAACTGTGAGTTTTGGGGGTTACCGGAGGTTACCCCGGAGGTTTTTCCGGGCAACGCCCCCCCGGCCCGGGCCCGACCCGGCCCCCCGTTACAGGGCCGACAACTAGGCTGTTTTCGCGGGCCCCACGCAGCCCACACGAGCCAAGCCCGGCTGTTTCCCGGGACGCTTTAGGTATCTGTCCCCTCTCTCTTGAAGGGGAGCCAGGGGTTTATTGGGAATTCCCCTAACTTTATGGGGGGCTGTTGAACAGTCTTGGCCCGGGAAATTGTGGTGTTTTCCCCCAGGTACCCAATTTTTGTGGGTATTATTGAGGGAACTGAAATCTTTAGTTGCATTACATAAAAAAAAAAAATGTTGGTTGTTCTGGCTGAACTAGAGAAAAATGTGTAATGTTTTCCTATGTTGAACTGGAGAAAATGCTTATGGAAATAGTATTTGTTGTTATTAATGAAGGAGTGGAAAAATGAAATGTTTAATGTTTTTTCTATGTTATATATGAAAGAAAAAAAATTGTGTATTAGTGTTATCCTGCATTTTAGTTCAGTTAAGTTAAAAAGGGAAAGTTACTTATTGACCTGTGTTTACTTGATTCAACCTGTTGTACCCCCCTAGAGGGAGGCCTTACCAGGTCCCATAGGGGGGTTACCTATAGGGTGGATATACAAACATGTCGCAATACTCAGGGTAGTGAGGTCAGGGGTGGTTATCACGTGACGTCACACCCCACCTGTGTTTACTCAGCGGTCAGTGACGTCACACCTCGCTTGTTTGAACTTGTACTCCCTAAGGGGGAGACCATGCCCCATAGGGGGTTACTCAAAATGTGTCCACCAATTTTCAATGATTACCCCCTACAAAGGGAACCCACAGCATGTCTATCTTGAAGAACCTGGAGTTTACCTGGAGAGAGTTTCGGGGGTCAACGCCCCCGCGGCCCGGTCTGTGACCAGGCCTGAATAAATTTTGTGAATAAATTTTGAAAAAAATGAAAAAAAAAATTGATCTAAATGAAGCATTGAAAAAAGTGCATCGCTGATCCTCACAGGGGGAAACACAAGCTTACCCCTCATAGGGTGGACCTCAAAACTTGAACCAAGGAGTTAGAAATCCTTCCCAAATTTTTTAAAATTTCGAAAAATATTGAAACAAGGAGTTTACAAAAAATCTTCGAAAAGTAGGTAAAACTTAAAATTTCGAAAAAATCGGAAATTTCGAAAAAATCGAAGAGAGGGGGCGATTCGGGAGTAAGGGGGCATGGACGGGCATGCGGGCATCGCGGGGGGAAGGGGAACCACTGGGGATAGATACTCGGGTACAGTCTTCAGGTACCCCTTTTCAGGGGCAGCCACTCGGGAAAAAACCGCTCTGGTAATTCCCCGTACTTATCCCTCCCCGGGTCCCCAAATTTTTCACTAATCTATGTGTGGACGTGTAAAAACCCTTCTTACTCAACAAAATGCAACCTCCCCACCCCTCTCTTTGCTTATTGCTTCATCTTTTAAAAAACCCCCATAGGTTTATGACGGGTTTTCCCATCCAAAACCCTGTTGGAGTTTTTGTATGTGATTCCTTTTAGGTTTTCCCACCCTCTTCTGATAATCTTCTCCTGAGTTTACATACTATACATGTCAGTAAAGGGGGAATATTTTTAGGTTCATGTCTTTCCCCTTTTTTTAAAAAATTTGTGATATAATTGTTGTCTTTCATACCTCAGGTAATAAACCATCTCCTGTTTTGATAGATGTGTTGAATAGGTGTTGGGTACACAAGAGCCTTGCCCCCCTCCTCAGCCCCCAGGGGGAGAGTTGTTACCCTTTGGGCGAACCTATACAGGGAACATCTAGAACCCGAGCTTTTTCCCCACCATTTTTCCTTCGTCTGTCACCTGGTTTCGTTATTTTGTGACATTTCCTCATAACTCCTGACGTTAAATGTTCAAGCTCTCCAAGACAAGGCAACCGGGTCGAGCCCTAATCCATTCACACTTAAAGAAGTTCACAACACTTTTCCCTTTTCCCATGATGTTCTTTCTGCAAAGTGACCTTGAATTTCCTTTTAAATTCTATCGAAAACCCCCCAACCAAAACGACCTTCTCACTTTACTCTCACCACACACCAAAGCAAAAACGTGGTGTAATTATGGGCTTTTCCTACGGCATCGATCTGCAGCAAGATTTCTTGGGGAAGAATGCATAAATTGAACAATATTTTCTAAACCCCCACTACCCTCGTCATTTTCATCAAGCTGCAGACGAGGGGCTTAAAACTCCCAACACACCCTGGAAGCACTGCGAAAAGAGTCATAGCCCTCCCCCCCCAACTCCATTCCCAAAACACTTTCCAACATTTTTTTTCCAAAACCTTTTTCCAAGTATCACTCCCAACCAGCCCCATTAAACATTAAAACAACGGGACAAGCCCCATCCTCGGGGGGGTAACGTAATCCTTTAATGATGCAGCAAATTATCAGGGCAAACTCGGGGAACCCCCAAAACACGATTTCAGAACACCAAAACGCAAGCAGGTCGACTATACGGAATGCCTGGTACAACACCGTAATTCACACAACCTTTTTAAAAAACTAAAACTCAAGACTTATCGCCCAGAAGACAACACTCAATCCCGAAGCCCGGAATCATCGCTTATTCATATCGAAACTTAAACCCAGAAAATGGCTTCTATAACATAGCGAACCATGCCAAAAACTTCTTCATCGCTACCCACATAAACATGGAAGGAAAAAAACACTGCAAAGGTTGCTCAAAATTATCCAATCCCCCACCCAAAGCTCCCCAAAGATTTTAGACTATAACCCCAATCGGTAATCATCAGACCCGGGTAACTCGTTCACCCTGTTTACCTCACACCCCTCCCTTAAGCCTGGTACTGCATTCGACTTTTGATCCCAAATTTCTTCCATCCTTGTACCCTTTTCTATTTCACAAAAAGCTCGTTTCTTTTGAAAAACTTTCAAATTTTCTCCCCCACCTTTTCCACCCTTTGCATGCCCTCCATCCACTCTTCCTGCTAGAATCATTCCCCCCCAACCCCGGGGGCCCTTTCGAGTCCCTTTGCCCCCACCTTTTTTGGGGGGGGGAAAAAGCAGATGTAAGAAAGGGAAAGGGAAAGAGATTGGGGAAGGAGAGAGAGAGAAGAGAGAGAGAGGGGGAAGGAAAGGAAAAAGATTTTGAAAGAAGACAAGGGAGGGGAAAGGGGGGACAAAAAGGGGAGATGGAAACACTATTCCAAAAAAGGCAAGGTGCTTCTTGGAAAATATGATAGGATTTTCTCCCCAATTGGGCAGTTAAAATTGGGAGCTCTAGGGACCAAAACCCCCACTTGCCAAAGTATGGCACGGACACTCTGTCAAATGACGGGGGCATGATAGGGGATGTAGTAGAGGACGGGGAAGAGGATGGAGGGGGAAAGATACTCCACCGTCTCCCCCTTCCCCAAAACACGCCCCAGTCAAAAACTACAACAAATCAGCAAAACACAGGGGGTCAAAAATAATAGTCCCCACCCCGGCCCCCCCCAAGCACCCGCGTCAGGGGAAGGGGGCCCAACCACTAAAAATCCTGTAATACCAGGAAAATTACTCCCACAAGAAAGGAATCAGGAGGACAAACTTTGGAAGAAATGGGAAAAGACAGAAAAGACCACCTTTTAAAAGACCTTTTTGGGGAACAAACCAGCAGGATCTCTGAACTGGTAAACACACTCACGCGTCACCCACTTATACAAGACCACAGACCCCCATCCTTCCGCCCCAGTGCCCATTCTTCAAGGGGGGCTCCTTTCATGTCTTTTACACCCACCCCTCAATGCCTACATCCTGTCAGCCCAAATTAGGGTTTCATTAGTAAGTTGGGGGGGCTCACACACAGTTTTGTGAAAAATCGACTTCCCCACAGATAGCTGTTTGGTGAAACCCCCTTTTTGGGTGACAGAAACCAGAAAATTTTGCAAGAATTTCGGCAAAATCATGGATGGAAGAGAAGGGGAAAGGGAAGGGGGAGGTTTGCTGTGTGTTTTCCCAAAAGTGTACATCCCCCACATTGATTTGCCATCCCCACTCTCTTTAAATGACGTTCTTTAATATGTATAAACACTAGTACCCCTGTACTATATGTGCAATGTAAAGATTAGTGGCAAAATGCAGACCCATCAACTTCCTAATGGAAAAAGTGGACTCCCCTTTGCTACAACATAACTGTCAAATAAAAAATTGTTGGGGACCTCTCCAACCCTTTCGAGGGCTTTGATGACCTTCTTGCAGTATTTACATAGAAACTTTTTGTATCCCCACTCACTCGGGTCCTCCCCTTTACCCCTAGTGACGATCTGGCAAAAGGCTCTGGGGGGCCTGGTGGGTTTAAACCCCTTTGCCCCCACACGGTGAGGGGCCCGGGTTCATTCCCCGCCAGGTGAAAAAATTGGCTGTTTCTTTCCACCGGGTTTTTATGTTCCCCATCAGTAAAAAGGGTACCCGGGTTTAGCGCTGGTGTGGGGCCATCCCGGGACAGACCTAAGGAGGCCCGGCACAGCCGGCCCCGGGGGCGTTTACCCCCCGGAAATCTCTCAGGTAAAACCATAAGGTATAGTCATTTCAACCCCTCACTTTGTTGGATCATCTGACCCCCAAGGGTTTTTTTTCGACACTTAAATCCCAACAGGGAAATAGGTGAGAATCCACACGCCAGCCGGATAAGGGAAAAAGGTAATTGGCCGTCTTTGCTTGATTCGCCAAAACCCCATGGAAAAGCTCTTCTCCAAATGGGTGTTGACAACCCCGTAAAGCCTTACCTGAAAAATCCTTAACTATAACAAAAACCATTTTCCCTTTAAAATATGTGCGAAGCCACGTTTTTTCCTTGGTTCTTTCGTTTACAGAGGGCTAGAAAATCAAGGGATGGCGAAGGTAAAGAGACTATACCACCTATAACAGGAATTTACACAGCAAACCTGAAGGAATGGGTGGCATTAAAAGTG
The DNA here is from genome assembly GCF_026875155.1 of Cherax quadricarinatus. NCBI lineage: Eukaryota > Metazoa > Arthropoda > Malacostraca > Decapoda > Parastacidae > Cherax > Cherax quadricarinatus. The sequence continues at coordinate 8,942,846 of NC_069399.1, forward strand.
GGGGAATCGCTAAATAGGGGGGGAACAAAAAGAAAGCTCACTCAAGTAAATAGGCTCCCAAAACCGGTGGTCCCTTGGGCAAGGACAGAAAGGTTATCTGCCGATAAATTATTCCCCCCCAAAATCGAGACGATGGGGCCCGCATTAGAAACTGAAAAGGGACCTTTTTTCCGAACCTTTAAAAACAAATTGCAAATTTTTAGGTAAAACACAAAGCAACAGTTGGTACTTTTTTGGAAACTTTCGCCTACACAGTAGGCTTTTTCATCAATACAGGAAAGGTTGATAGAAGAGAAGATACTGAGACATGTAATCAGTCCATCACCCTTAAATTTTGAGGGGGGCAGTCCCCCAGCGGAGAAGAGCATTTTTCCATAGTTAAAAATATGGAAAGAAGTGACGGGTGGGGCTTTTTTTAAACGCCAAGAGGGGAACGTAGGAGAGGTAAAAAACTCGTGTTGAAGGTCCTTCAAATCCAGCCCCTCTCACTGTGGGAAATTTCGAAGTTGATTGCAGGGGCTGTAAAATACCCCTTGTTTGCGTGTTGACAGATTGAAATTTAAAAAGGGAAAAATAGACAGGTTTTAGGGAAACCATTGCAACAGTTAGGGATCTTTATTTGAAACGTTTCGCCTAACAGTAGGCTTCTTTAGTAAGTACAGAAAGGTTGATAGAAGCAGAAATACTTGAAGACGATGAAAACAGTCCTACCTTAAAGTTTTTAGGTGGGCAGTCCCTAGTCTGGGGGAAAACATTGTTCCAATTGAAAAAACTTCCCCCTAGTGAGGGGGGTGGGTTTGAGAGGGACCTCCAAATCTGAGTCTTTTCCCTCAGTCTCACCTCTTGGCGCTATTTAAAAACTCCATCCTGTCACTTCTTCTTTTCCCTATTGTTTCATATATGGAAAAATGCTCTTCTCCAGACTGAGGGACTGACCACCTCAAAACTTTAAGGGTGATGGACTGATTACATCGTCTTCAAGTATCTTCTGCTTCTATCAACCTTTCCTGTACTTGACTGAAGAAGCCTACTGTGTAGGCGAAACGTTTCACAATAAAGATACCTAACTGTTGCATATGTGTCTTACCTAACAACCTGTCGGTATTTTATACCATTTTAATGTTCAAATTGCAAGTTGTTGATCCAGCGAGGGACCCGCCTTGGCTAGCTGCAAGAACTGTGTCAAAACTGTCAGTGGTGACAATAAGGCAGGAGGAGGTGCATTTACTTCTTAAATCGCTTGACCAAGAAAAGGCTGTGGGCCCAGACAAGTTGAGCCCAAGATTGCTGAGAAGATGTACAGACCAGCTAGCAGCACCTCTAACTCGCATCTTTCGGCACTGCCTAGTACAGTGTAAATGGCCCTCTCTATGGAAAGAGGCAAATGTAGTCCCTGTTCACAAAAAGAAGAGCAGAGCAGAAATGAAAAACTACACATCAGTGTCAATGCTGTTAATAACTGGCAAGATCCTTGGGACAATAATTTCATGACAAATGACAGTTTTTTGACTATCACTCACTACTTTGTGACCGTCAGTATGGCTTCAGGAAAGATTACTCTGCTGATGACCTGTTGTTAAACATCTCCACTAAGTGGCACCAGTCACTGGATGAATCCAAAGTCAGCTGTGTGGTAGCACTGGACATTGCTGGTGCTTTCGACCGGGTGTGGCACCAGGGCCTCTTAGCAAAACTGCAAGCTCCGGGAATTGCCGGCTCTACGTTATGTCTCCTCAGTGATTACCTTCATGGTAGATCTCTAAGTGTAGTTCTTAATGGAACGGAATCAGCAAGACATCCTATTGGGGCAAGTGTTCCTCAAGGAAGCATTCTGGGACCATTGTTATGGAATTAATACTTCAATGACCTTCTTCATTTCATCCCAGAATCGCATGCATATGCAGACGACTGTACACTGACATTCACTTATCCAAGAGAAGAAATGCCTGCTGCTCTAAGCTACATCAATCACCAGCTCAGAGCTATATCAGCTTGGGGAAATAGATGACAAGTAACATTTGCACCTGAGAAAACACAAATGATGATGGTCTCTAGGCACCATAATGGTAATGCCAGTGCAGCAGTAAGGATGAATAGGAGAGTGTTGGCACCTGGGAAAGAAGTTGATATCCTTGGGGTGAAATTTGAATCCAAACTATCCATGAAAAACCACGTTGAAAATCTTGCAAACAGGAAGCTTACAGCACTTTGCCGTATCTCGCATCTGCTTGACAGTAGGGGTTGTAAGATTTTGTACGAGGCACAAGTATGCTCACACCTTGAGTATGCTCCACTTTCTTGGTTCACCTGCCCCCCTTCTCATCTGCGACTGCTTGACAGAGTAGAGAACAGAGAGAGACGTCTTATGTCTTGCCTAGACCAATACTAGATAGATCTGTCACTTCAGCAGAGCCTTCAACACAGGAGGGATGTGGGTGGCCTTACTGTTATGTACAAGGCCAATATTGTAAAAGTACCACACTTGGATCCACTTCGAGGACAGCGTGAGGCAATTTTCTGTACCACAAAGTGGGTAGAAAGCAGCAACTTCACTCTGGCTGTACCCTTCTCCAGAACATCACTTCATCTGAGATCATTTATCCCCAGGATGACATTCGTACAGTATTATGATGTCAACGAGATAAAGTCAGTTGATCAGATGAAAATGCTGGCCCACAGAAGGCTCCACCTTCATCCTGTTCCCTACTTGTATGTCTCTTAACACTAAAAATGCTTTCAAATGAGCTGATGTAGGTAACAGCTCTTAGCTTGTCAATAAAGTTAGGAATCCTTAACCTGTAAATAGTTTGTCAATAAAGCTAGAGATCCTTAACCTAGCCTTGTCAAACCCTGTGTAAAAAAAAAAAAATAAATAAAAAAAAAAGAAAAAGAGAAAGAGAGAGACTAGGGGACTAGAGGGTGAGAGAGAGAGGAGAAAGACTAGGGACTAGAGGGGGAGGAGAAACACTATGGTAGCAGAGGGGGAGGAGAAAGACTATGGGACTAGAGGGAGAGGAGAAAGACTAGGGGACTAGAGGGAGAGGGGAAAGACCAGGGCACTAGAGGAGGAGGAGAAAGACTAGAGGACTAGAGGGGGAGGAGAAAGATTAGGGGAATAGAGTGGGAAAGGGGGAGGAGAAAGAGGATAAGGGAGGTGGGTGGGTAGGGTACTCAATTGTCGTTGCAGGGGTCGAGACTCAGTTCCTGGCCCCGCCTTTTCACTGAGTGCTACTAGGTCCTCCCTCTCCCAGCTCCATGAGCTTTATCATACCTTATCTTAAAGCTATGTATGGTTCCTGCCTCCACTACCTCACTTGCTAAGCTGTTACACTTCCTGACTACTCTATGAGTGAAGAAATACTTACTAACAACCCTCTGACTCGTCTGAGTCTTCAGCTTCCAATTGTGACCCCTTGCTTCAGTGTCCCCTTTCTGGAACATCCTGTCTCTGTCCACCTTATCTATTCCACGCAGTATTTTGTAAGTTGTTATCATGTCTCCCCTGACCCTCCTGTCCTCCAGTGTCGTCAGGCCGATTTCCCTCAACCTTTCATCGTAGGACATACCCCTGAGCTCCGAAACTAGCATTGTTGTAAACCTCTCTACTTTCTCTAATTTCTTGACGTGCTTGAACAGGTTTAGGTTCTAAACTGGTGCTGCACACTCCAGTATGGGCCTGACGTACACAGTGTACAGCGTCTTGAACGATTCCTTACTAAGGTATCGGAACGCTATTCTCAGGTTTGCCAGGCGCCCATATGCCGCAGCAGTTATCTGTTAGAAGTGTGCTTCCGGAGACGTGCTCAGTGTTATGCTCACCTCAAGATCTTTCTCCTTGAGAGAGTTTTGCAGTCTTTGTCCACCTAGCCTATACTCTATCTGCAGTCTTCTTTGTCCTTCTCCGATCTTCATGACTTTGCTCCTGGAGGGATTGAATTCGAGAAGCCAGTTGCTGGACCACGTGTCCAGCCTGTCCAGATCTCTTTGTAGTCCTGCCTGATCTTCATCTGATTTAATTCTCCTCATTAACTTCAAATCATCTGCGAACAGGCACACATTAGAGTCTAACCCTTCCATGATGTCATTCGCATATATAAAATATAGCACTGGTCCTAGGACTGACCCCTGAGGGGCCCCACTCGTCACAGGCGCCCACTGTGTGTGTGTGTGTGTGTGTGTGAGTGAACTCACCTAGTTACTCACCTAGTTGAGGTTTCAGGGGTCGAGTCCGAGCTCCTGGCCCCGCCTCTTCACTGATCGCTACTAGGTCACACTCCTTGAACCGTGAGCTTTATCATATCTCTGCTTAAAGCTATGTATGGATCCTGCCTCCACTACATCGCTTCCCAAACTATTCCACTTACTGACTACTCTGTGGCTGAAGAAATACTTCCTAACATCCCTGTGATTCATCTGTGTCTTCAACTTCCAACTGTGTCCCCTTGTTACTGTGTCCAATCTCTGGAACATTCTGTCTTTGTCCACCTTTTCAATTCCTCTCAGTATTTTGTATGTCGTTATCATGTCCCCCCTATCTCTCCTGTCCTCCAGTGTCGTCAGGTTGATTTCCCTTAACCTCTCCTCGTAGGACATACCTTTTAGCTCTGGGACTAGTCTTGTTGCAAACCTTTGCACTTTCTCTAGCTTCTTTTCGTGTTTGGCTATGTGTGGGTTCCAGACTGGTGCTGCATACTCCAATATGGGCCTAACGTACACGGTGTATATGGTCCTGAACGATTCCTTATTAAGATGTCTGAATGCTGTTCTGAGGTTTGCCAGGCGCCCATATGCTGCAGCAGTTATCTGGCTGATATGCGCTTCAAGAGATGTGCCTGGTGTTATACTCACCCCAAGATATTTTTCCTTGAGTGAGGTTTGTAGTCTCTGCCCCCCCCCCTAGACTGTATTCCGCATGCAGTCTTCTTTGCCCTTCCCCAATCTTCATGACTTTGCACATGGTGGGGAGGAACTCCAGGAGCCAATTGCTGGACCAGGTCTGCAGCCTGTCCAGATCCCTATGTAGCTCTGACTGGTCTTCGATCGAATGAATTCTTCTCATCAACTTCACGTCATCTGCAAACAGGAACACTTCCGAGTCTATTCCTTCCGTCATGTCGTTCACAAATACCAGAAACAGCACTGGTCCTAGGACTGACCCTTGTGTGACCCCGCTGGTCGCAGGTGCCCACTCTGACACCTCGCCATGTACCATGACTCACTGCTGTCTTCCTGACAAGTATTCCCTGATCCATTGTAGCTCCTTCCCTGTTATTCCTGCTTGGTCCTCCAGTTTTTTCACTAATTTCTTGTGTGGAGCTGTGTCAAACGCCTTCTTGCAGTCCAAGAAAATGCAATCCACCCACCCCTCTCTCTCTTGTCTTACTGCTGACATCATGTCATAGAACTTCAGTAGGTTTGTGACACAGGATTTCCTGTCCCTGAAACCATGTTAGCTGCTGTAGATGAGAGGTATCTAGCTCACTCAGAAGCCTCTTAAATTCTTCCTCGGTTGTGTGTACTGTGTCCAGCACTTGGTGGTGTACCCCACCTCTCCATCTTTCTGGAGCCCCTACTGCCTCTTCTGTGAACACTTCTTTGAATTTCTTCTTGAGTTCCTCACATACTTCATGGTCATTTCTTGTTGTCTCTCCTCCTTCCTTCCTTCCTTAGCCTGATTGCCTGGTCCTTGACTGTTGTTTTCCTCCTGATGTGGCTGTATAACAGCTTCGGGTCAGATTTGGCTTTCGCTGCTATGTCATTTTCATATATTCGTTTGGCCCCCCTTCTTTTCTGTGCACATGCTTTTTTGGCTCTACTGCTTGTCTCCTGATTGCCTTCTATATTTCTTCCATTCCCTAGCACACTTGGTTTTTGCCTCCCTGTACTTTTGGGTGAACCATTGGCTCGTCCTGGGTTTTTCATTTTTCCTGTTACCCTTGGGTATAAAACTCTCCTCAGCCTCCTTGCACATGGTTGTTACATATTCCATTATCTCATTAACTGGCTTCCCTGCCAGTTCTCTGTCCCACTGAACCCTGTTCAGGAGGTTCCTCATTCCTGTGTAGTCCCCTTTCTTGTAGTTTGGCTTCATTCGTCCTGGCCTTCCTGCTTACCCCTCCACTTGTGGCTCTACTGTGTATTCGAAGCTTAAAACCACATGATCGCTGGCGCCAAGAGGTCTTTTGAATGTGATATCTTCAATATCTGCACTACTCAAGGAGATTACTAGATCCACTCTTGCAGGTTCATCCTCTCCTCTTTGTTTTGAAGTGTCCCTTACGTGTTCGTTCATGAAGTTTTCCAGAACCACCTCCTTCATCTTAGCCCTCCATATGTCTTGCCCCCCATGTGGCTCCAAGTTCTCCCAATCGATTTCCTTGTGGTTAAAGTCACCCATGATCAGGAGCTTTGCCCTGCATGCATGAGCTCTTCTGGCTAATGTAGCCAGTGTGTCAACCATCGCTCTATTGCTCTCATCATACTCTTGCCTTGGCCTCCTGCTGTTCTGTGTGGGGTTATACTTCACTGCAATTACGACTTTGGGACCTCCAGAATGAAGCGTTCCTGCTATGTAATCGCTTCCTTCTCCGCTGTCTCCTCTCTCCAGCTCATCAAAATTCCATCTGTTTTTGATTAGCAGTGCCACTCCTCCACTACCCCCTGTTCCCTCTGTCTTTCCTCAGGATCTGGTATCCCATTGGAAAGATGGCATCTGTTATAATACCTGTAAGCTTGGTTTCTGTGAGAGCTATGATATCCGGTGATGCCTCTTTGACTCTTTCATGCCACTCCTCCAACTTATTTGTTATTCCATCAGCGTTTGTGTACCATCCCTTCAGTTTCCTCTCCAACACTGTGGTTTGAGGTGCTTGTGAGGGTGGGAGACCTGGTAGCCTACTGTTTGATTCTATAGCTGGGTGTTGGGTAGAAGCTGTGAGTATGGATTGTAGATTGTAGTGTTGGGATGGTGTGATAAGTTGTGGGGTTCTGAGGATGGTTCTGTGTGTGCTTGCCCTTGCTGCTCTGTCCTGCTCTGATTGACCTCTGCTGGTTCCGTCCTTGTCTCCTTTCCTTGTTCCTTTTGTTTTTTTGTTCCACACTGTTTCTGTCCTGAGAATCAGCTTGATCGGTCATTTTTTCCCCTTCAAGTACCCCCCTATTCTCTGAAAATTTACAATCTCGTCTATGTCTTCTTCACCTATTTCTGTGATGATGTTCTCAATCTCCTTTCTTTTTCCTGCCCTCTTTCAGTGTGTGTCCTTTCCTCTCTCTCCTGAAGCCCATGGATAAACACTGATTTTGCCCTTTCCTCCTCCCATTGCCTCTCCCTCTGTGACTCTGGTTCCTGTCTGTACATGGACATTTTTCCTTTGTTTTTTCCAGTGGCTTTTGGTAGCATGGTTGTGCCTCTGCATTTGAGCTATCACCCTCTCCATCTGCACCCAGCTGCTCTGCCCTTTCACTCCTTGGCCCTTCTTGGCAGGCTGATATGACCTTTGCATAAATCGTATCTCCTTCCTTCCTGTTTGGCCTCCCAGCTTCATATGCTGTGTCTTCTCTGGTCAATGGCCCTGTAACTCGCTTCAGCCTGTTTACCTCATCTTCTAGAACCCTTATTCTGGCTACTGCAGTTTCGACTTGTGCCTCCCAATTCTTTGTCTCCATCTCCAACCTCTTTTCCAATTTCACAGAGAACTCTTTCTCCATTTTTTCAGAAAGCTCTCCTAATTTTCTATCCCACTCTTGTTCCATCCTTATCCACTGCTCGCCATCCACTCCCCCCTACCAGACCCCTTCTCATCTGATCCCTGGTTCCTTCGAGTCCCCACCATTTTTCTTTTTTTTTGAGAAGAGTGAGAGAGAGAGAGAGAGAAAGAGAGAGAAGGGAAAGGTAGAAGGAGAGAGAGGGAGAGAGTAAGAAGGGAAAAGGGGGGAGGGAGAGAGCGAAAGAGAGGGAAAGAGAGAGAAGGGAAAGGTAGAAGGAGAGAGGGGGAGAGTGAGAAGGGAAAAGGGAGAGAGAAAGAGAGAGAGAGAGAGAGAAAGAGAGAGAGAGAGAGAGAGAGAGAGAGAGGAGAGAGAGAGGGGAGAGAGAGAGAGAGAGGAGAGAGAGAGAGAGAGATGAAGAGAGAAGAGACGAGAGAGAGAGAGAGAGACAGACAGAGAGAGAGAGACAGACAGAGAGACAGAGAGAGACAGAGAGAGGGCAGAGAGAGAGACAGAGAAATGAGAGAGAGAGTAGAAGAGAGAGAGGAGAGAGAGAGAGAGGAGAGAGAGTGAGAGAGAGAGAGAGAGAGAGAGAGAGAGAGAGAGAGATAGAAGAGGAGAGGGGAGAGAGAGAGAGAGAGAGAGGAGAGAGGAGAGAGAGAGAGAGAGAGAGAGAGAGAGAGAGAGAGAGAGAGAGAGAGGAGAGAGAGAGAGAGAGAGACAGGAGAGAGAGAGAAGAGATGAGAGAGAGAGAGAGAGAGAGAGAAGAGAGAGGAAGAGAGAGAGAGAGAGAGAGAGAGAGAGAGGAGAGAGAGAGAGAAGAGAGGAGAGAGAACAGAGGAAGGGGGGAGGGGAAGGGGGGGGGAAAAGAAGGGAGGGGGGGGAGAAAAGGGGGGGGGGGAAATGGAGGGGGGGAGGGGGGAAAGAGAGGGGGGGGGGAGAAAAGGGGGGGGGGGGGGTGAGAGGGGGGGGGGGGGGAGGAAGAGAGAGAGGGGGGAAATGGGGGGGGGTGGGGAGGGGGGGGGAAAAGGGGGGGGAGAAGGGGGGGGGTGGGAGGGGTAGAGATTAAAAAAGGGGAGAGTGTTAGGGGGAGGATGGGGGGGGGAGGGGGTGTTAGAGGGGAGGGAGAGGGGAGAGATGTTAGAGGGGAGGGGGAGAGGAAAAATTTTAAAGAGAGAGATGGGGGGTAGGTAGAGAGAGAGAAGAAAAGGACGAGAGAGGAAGAGAAGAGGGGAGGGGAGAGAGAGGGGAGAGAGAAGAGAGAAAAGAGAGAGAGAGAGAGAGAGGGGAGGAGAGAGGAGAGAGAGAGAGAGAGAGAGAGGGAGAGAGAGAGGAGAGAAAGAAGAAAGAGAGAGAAAGAGGGGGGGATAGTGGAATGTTAGAGGGAGGGTTTCAGGTCAGTTAACGGGAAGGGTGTGAAATCCTGTGAAATTTTGGGGTGTGTCGCAGGGACTACCCCCTTAATTTTTATTTTTTAATAGCAGGGTTAGAAATAAGATAGATGAGAAAGATTAATTGCAAGTGCAGGAAACATAGATATTATTGCTATAACAGAGACCTGGCCAATCTGAAAGATAGAGGATCCCCTTGAATGTCACATAAAAGGTATAAATTTTTCCCCTGACAGGGTAAAAAGGGAAAAGGGTGGGTGGAGTGCGATGTTGTCAGAGAAAATTTAAATTGTTGTGTTAGAAAGATATAAATTAAAAGGTCAGCCACTGAATCTTTTTGGGTTACAGCTTCTCGGGGGCGGAAAAACTAATTTTGGGTGTGATTTACGGGGGCCCCAAAAATCTTGATAGGAGTGCATAAACTTCTAGGGGACAAAATTCTAAGGGAAATTTACTACGAAAATGTTGTGCTAAGGGGAGTTTTTAAACTATAGAAGATTGCGGGGAGCAATTTGACAAAAAATTTTGAGTCGGGTGACTTTCTTGATACATCCGGGATTTTTTTTTAAAACAGTTTTGACAGACCCAACTAGGGGAAATAACCTCCTTGACTTGGTTTTCTTGCCAGTGGGAAACACAATTAAAATTTTGAGTTAATGATGGTTGGGGGAGATGTACAAATCACTCAGTTTTAACATATCATGGAATTCCCCAAATAATGGAAATCAAGTTTTCCCCCCTGACTTTCGTTTGGGCTGATTCATAGGACTAAAAAAATTACTTAGGTGGGCTGAACGGGAAAAGACCTGACAGGGGTAGGTGGGTGGTGATGGTTGCCAATGATGTTTTCCCGGGATGTTTAGTGCTCAGTAAAAATTATGTTCCAAATGGGGAAAATCAGATCAAACAAAAAGATCCTAAAGGATAAACAATAGTTTAAAAACTATTGGTAAAAAAAGGAGGCATATATAGGCAAATAAAAAGGGGAGAGGGGCAATTAAGAAATCGATATATTTAGTTAAAGAGAGAATTTTAAAAAAGGGAATTAAAAAGCAAATAGAGATTATGGGTTAAAGTTGCAAGAGAATCGAAAGCTAACCCAAAAGGATTTTTTAGGTATACAGAAGTAAGTCAGGGACAAGAAGGCCCCCCTCAAAAGTTCCCCCGGGGCACCACTGACAGTGGGAAGAAATGGTAGAATTTTTTAAAAACAACTTCCCCTTTAGTTTTTACAAGGAGGATCCAGCGATATTCCCGAATGATAAATTTTGTAGAAAGGACGATAATAAACTGTGCACTATTTTAAATCACAAGTGACTGGTTTAGGGAATAGTAAATTAAAACCCAACAAATCCCCAGGCCGAAACTGTATGCAAGGGTTTTTAAAAGGATGTAAAAAGGGTTTTGCCACCTTTGGCTAATCTTTTCAAATATCACTACAAACTGGTGGTGCCAGATAAGTGGAAAAGGCAAATGTGAACCTATTTTCAAAACAGGTGAAGGGCCTTAGCTTCGAACTATAGCCAATAAGCCTAACCCCCAAGTGGGAAAATTTATGGAATCAATAATTGCCCAGGCAGTTCGTAGCCACCTTGAAAAGCATAAATTTAATAACGAATTCAGCATGGTTTTTCAAAGGGGCGTTCCTGCCCTTTCGAATTTATTTAATTTTTTCACTAAAGGGATTTGAGGAGGTTAAACTGGTAAGAATATGATATTGGTATATGGACTTCAGTAAGGCTTTTGACAGGGTCCCAATCAGGACTATTGAGGGAAAAATTTAAAACACTGGGGAATAGGGGAGAAATTTTTTTTCCCGGATAGAGGCATTGTTTACAAATAGGCGCAGAGAGTTTGCATAAATGGGGGGGAAATCAGATGGGGGAAGCGTCAGAAAGGGGGTTCCACAGGGGTCTGTTTGGGGCCCCCTGCTGTTCCAATCTCATAAACGACATTGTGAGGGGATAAAGAGCGACATCGGCAAGTTTTCCGATGACCCAAAATAGCCGTCGAATTTACTGCGAGGAATTCGAGCACTCCAGGAAGATTTGAATGATGATGCAGTGGTCGGGGAAGTGGCAGATGCAGTTTAATAAGACAAATGAAAGTTCTAAAAAGTTGGGCAGGACAATAACCAGCCCATATAACTAAATAATGTAGATCTTAATATTACGGATTGCGAAAAGATTTAGGGTTTGGTTTGCAGTAATCTGAAACCAAGACAAAATTTATAATGTTCGCAAAAAAGCTAATAGAATCCCTTGGGTTCATATCAAGAAGCAAAATAATGGAGTCCTTTGGTTGTTTTTCAACTCTTACATCCTTGGTTAGGCCCCATTTAGATTTATGTGACAGTTTTGGTACCGTATTACAGATGGAATTTTAAATTCTCTGGAAAATTTTACAAAGGGGATGACCCAAAGATGACCCCTGTATCAGAAACCTTCCCCTTTGGGGGAGCTAAGGGGGCCTAAACTGCCTCTCTGAAAACTAGAATTAGGGGGATTTGATTGAGGTGTATAAATGGAAGACAGGAATAAATAAAGGGATGTAAATAGTGTGCTGAAAATATCTAGCCTAGACAGGACTCGCAGCAATGGTTTTAGTTGGAAAAATTCAGATTCAGGAGGGATATAGGAAAGTACTGGTTTGGTAATAGAGTTGTGGATGAGTGGAACAAACTCCCAAGTACCGTTATAGAGGCCAGAACGTTGTGTAGCTTTAAAAATAGGTTGGATAAATACATGAGTAGATGTGGGTGGGTGTGAGTTAGACCTGATAGCTTGTGCTACCAGGTCGGTTGCCGTGTTCCTCCCTTAAGTCAGTGTGACCTGACCTGACTAGGTTGGATGCATTGGCTTAAGCCGGTAGGAGACTTGGACCTGCCTCGCATGGGCCAGTAGGCCTTCTGCAGTGTTCCTTCGTTCTTATGTTCTTCTTATGTTCTTATGTGTGCATGTGTACTACAGCTTTTACAAGTGCCTGACTGCATGTTCCTGTGTGTGTGTGTGTGTGTGTGTGTGTGTGTGTGGGTGTGTGTGTACTCACCTAGTTGAGGTTGCGGGGGTCGAGTCCGAGCTCCTGGCCCCGCCTCTTCACTGATCGCTACTAGGTCACTCTCCCTGAGCCGTGAGCTTTATCATACCTCTGCTTAAAGCTATGTATGGATCCTGCCTCCACTACATCGCTTCCCAAACTATTCCACTTACTGACTACTCTGTGGCTGAAGAAATACTTCCTAACATCCCTGTGATTCATCTGTGTCTTCAGCTTCCAACTGTGTCCCCTTGTTACTGTGTCCAATCTCTGGAACATCCTGTCTTTGTCCACCTTGTCAATTCCTCTCAGTATTTTGTATGTCGTTATCATGTCCCCCGTATCTCTCCTGTCCTCCAGTGTCGTCAGTGTTGATTTCCCTTTAACATCTCCTCGTAGGACATACCTCTTAGCTCTGGGACATAGTCTTGTTGAAAACCTTTGCACTTTCTCTAGTTTCTTCACGTGCTTGGCTAGGTGTGGGTTCCAAACTGGTGCCGCATACTCCAATATGGGCCTAACGTACACGGTGTACAGGGTCCTGAATGATTCCTTATTAAGATGTCGGAATGCTGTTCTGAGGCTTGCTAGGCGCCATATGCTGCAGCAGTTATTTGGTTGATGTGCGCTTCAGGAGATGTGCCTGGTGTTATACTCACCCCAAGATCTTTTTCCTCACATCCGTGAGGTTTGTAGTCTCTGACCCCCTAGACTGTACTCCGTCTGCGGCCTTCTTTGCCCTTCCCCAATCTTCATGACTTTGCACTTGGTGGGATTGAACTCCAGGACCCAATTGCTGGACCCGGTCTGCAGCCTGTCCAGATCCCTTTGTAGTTCTGCCTGGTCTTCGATCGAGTGAATTCTTCTCATCAACTTCACGTCATCTGCAAACAGGGACACCTCAGAGTCTATTCCTTCCGTCATGTCGTTCACAAATACCAGAAACAGCACTGGTCCTAGGACTGACCCCTGCGGGACCCCGCTGGTCACAGGTGCCCACTCTGACACCTCGCCAGTACCATGACTCGCTGCTGTCTTCCTGAAAGTATTCCTTGATCCATCGTAGTGCCTTCCCTGTTATCCCTGCTTGGTCCTCCAGTTTTTGCACCAATCTCTTGTGTGGAACTGTGTCAAACGCCTTCTTGCAGTCCAAGAAAATGCAATCACCCACCCCTCTCTCTTCTTGTCTTACTGCTGTCACCATGTCATAGAACTCCAGTAGGTTTGTGACACAGGATTTCCCGTCCCCGAAACCATGTTGGCCGCTGTTGATGAGATCATTCCTTTCTAGGTGTTCCACCACTCTTCTCCTGATAATCTTCTCCATGATTTTGCATACTATACATGTCAGTGACACTGTTCTGTAGTTTAATGCTTCATGTCTGTCTCCTTTTTTAAAGATTGGGACTACATTTGCTGTCTTCCATGCCTCAGGCCAATCTCCCTGTTTCGATAGATGTATTGAATATTGTTGTTAGGGGTACACATAGTGCCTCTGCTCCCTCTCTCAATACCCATGGGGAGATGTTATCTGGCCCCATTGCCTTTGAGGTATCTAGCTCACTCAGAACCCTCTTCACTTCTTCCTCGGTTGTGTGCACTGTGTCCAGCACTTGGTGGTGTGCCCACCTCTCCGTCTTTCTGGAGTCCCTTCTGTCTCCTCTGTGAACACTTCTTTGAATCTCTTGTTGAGTTCTTCACATACTTCACGGTCATTTCTTGTTGTCTCTCCTCCTTCCTTCCTTAGCCTGATTACCTGGTCCTTGACTGTTGTTTTCCTCCTGATGTGGCTGTACAACAGTTTCGGGTCAGATATGGCTTTCGCTGCTATGTCATTTTCATATTGTCTTTGGGCTTCCCTTCTTATCTGTGCATATTCGTTTCTGGCTCTACGACTGTTCTCCTTATTCTCCTGGGTCCTTTGCCTTCTATATTTCTTCCATTCCCTAGCACACATTGGTTTTTGCCTCCCTGCACCTTTGGGTAAAACCATGGGCTCATCCTGGCTTTTTCATTAATCCTGTTACCCTTGGGTACAAACCTCTCCTCAGCCTCCTTGCATTTTGTTGCTACATATTCCATCATCTCATTAACTGGCTTCCCTGCCAGTTCTCTGTCCCACTGAACCCCGTTCAGGTAGTTCCTCATTCCTGTGTAGTCCCCTTTCTTGTAGTTTGGCTTCATTCGTCCTGGCCTTCCTGCTTCTCCCTCCACTTGTAGCTCTACTGTGTATTCGAAGCTTAAAACCACATGGTCACTGCCCCCAAGGGGTCTTTCATATGTGATGTCCTCGATATCTGCACTACTCAAGGTGAATACTAAGTCCAGCCTTGCTGGTTCATCCTCTCCTCTCTCTCTTGTAGTGTCCCTTACGTGTTGGCACATGAAGTTTTCCAGTACCACCTCCATCATCTTAGCCCTCCATGTATCTTGGCCCCCATGTGGGTCCAAGTTCTCCCAATCGATCTCCTTGTGGTTAAAGTCACCCATGATCAGGAGCTTTGCCCTGCATGCATGAGCTCTTCTGGCCACTCTAGCCAGTGTGTCAACCATCGCTCTATTGCTCTCGTCGTGTTCTTGCCTTGGCCTCCTGCTGTTCTGTGGTGGGTTATACATCACTGCTATTACCACCTTGGGACCTCCAGAGTGAAGTGTTCCCACTATGTAATCACTTTCTTCTCCGCTGTCTCCTCTCTCCAGCTCATCAAAATTCCAGCGTGTGTGTGTGTGTGTGTGTGTGTGTGTGTGTGTGTGTGTGTGTGTGTCTGCCCCCATTTCTAAGTATTGATACTGCTAATAAATACCAGTAGTAATACCAGTAATTCTAAAACTTACCAATAGTAATTCTAACAATTATCAATTCTACTTATAAAATGCAGAAAGTAACTAGGTTGTAAAATTTAGCTTGTCTCATCTTCAACAAGTGTCTGACGTTATCCCTCGCTAGACCGCTTTACTCCTCACACTCTCGTCAACCCTATCTTCACATTATATACTCTGTTTCTACTCTAATTCTGGTAATAGCTTGCAGGAGTGAGTGACCAGTATCTAACAGTGATGCAGAGACCAGAATCTGACAACATGCAACCTCAATAGGTGAGCAATACTTGCGCTGGCAGCGGCACAATGACAAGTTGCCAGATGCTGATGACGTAGTCGTCGTACATAGGCCTTCTTTCACTATTTTGAAAATCCTTCACCCATGATATTTATAACCATATATGCTCATACATCCCACATTCCTCAAGTGATTTCACTTTTTGCGTATGATAGAATACACTTCACATTCGGTGGTTACATTTTATATTTATAATGGCACACAACTGTTGTGACTTCACTGCTTCAGCAGGCCTACTCCTGCCACCTTCTCTTCTTATATATTTTATTTTTCCTTTCTCGTTTTGCTTATAAAATTTTTCACTCTCACTGTATGGTGCCCCACATTTCACTTGTTAACCAGTCTCTCGTAATTCTTGAACACCCGCTTCCACACTCACTTTCATCATTGAATATTTGAATCTGTGTGGCAACGAGTGCCTACTAGGCCCCTAATGGTTTGGCACTTTGAAATATTAATAATTTCAGGCTTCCTCTCGATTTTTTTAACTAATAATTTTGGTTATCACTCGTAGGATTGCTCACTGACGTTGTCACTACCACTGATTACTGCTAGCATTTACTGCGTGCCTTAAAAACACTAAGGTTCTCGGAGCCTTGTGCCCCCATGTCTGCGTGACTGTGTGTGTGTGTGTGTGTGTGTGTGTGTGTGTGTGTGTGTGTGTGTATGCAATTTTTTTGTGTGTACATGCGTTGTTTTTTTCCCTTTCCTTCATTTTGGATTAACATTTTTTTTACTGATTTTTGCCTCGCTTTAGTCTCTTTTAACAATTTCACAGTCATGACTTCCTCTGAGTTTTCCGCCATTAATCCAGATTATTTATCCTTCCTGTTTAGCATATCTTCACTTTTTACATCCATTATTATTTCGTGCTCTTTTTCCTTCCTAGTTATATTCCTTGACATTCCTATGTATTCCTCTTTTTTTTTACCTGCTCATCCTTGATTTTTATACATCTTCCCGCATTTCATTATTTCCACTCTCTATTTACCACTTTTATTTCCTCTACATTAAGTGAAAAAAAACAGTGCAGTTAAATCTAACAAGGAGAGAGAATCAGAAAGGAGCAGAGAGAGCTACACTACCTCAGACAAGGAACCTCACTTAATGTATTCCCAGGCCTAAGTCTCTTCCCAGCTTGCTCCTGAGAGAAGATAGTTTTGTTTACTATATATATCTACGAATTTTCCTCAAAATTCTACAGACAATAAGAGATTGCTAATTTTATCTACTAGCAAACAAACACCTGAACAGACGTGCATGTAAGTACATATTATATATAAATAAACACTTCACACACACACACACACACACACACACACACACACACACACACACACACACACACACACACACACACACACACACACACACACACACACAAGAAATGGTGCAGAACAGAATCCTGCAAGAGAAACCATTGCTGAAGGAATCACCAGCATACAAATGTGTTCCTAGACCACGACAGAACAAGGACAGAACGACAGCAGCTAAGGGAGAGGATACAGAAACGAAAGGGGCTAGGAAGAGAGACAACGACAGAGTCAGCAGAGGGCAACCAGAACCAGGCAGAGCATCAAGTTCAAGCACACACTGAACCACCATCAGAACCCCTCACCCCAACACACTACTCCAACAGAAACCACAGTCCACACTTACAGCCCCCACCCCACAATATGCTGTAAAATTGCACAGCACACTACCAGGCCGCCCACCCCCACAGAACCCCCAGAACAGTGTTGGGGAGAAAACTGAAGCTATATTACACCAACACTGATGGAATAACGAACAACTGGGAGGAGTGGCATGAAAGAATCAAAGCGGCATCACCGGACATCATAGCTTTGACCGAAGCAAAGCTCACAGGAATAATAATAGGTGCCATCTTTCCAACAGGATATCAGATCCTGAGGAAAGACAGGGAGCAGAGGGGGTGGAGGAGTGGCACTACTGGTCGAAAAACCAATGGGGTTTTGGAGCCGGAGAAAGGAGACAGAGGAGAAGCAAGAGACTACATAATAGGAGCATTTCAGTCCGGAGGTCCCAAGGTGGAAATTGCAGTGATGTATAACCCACTACAGGAGGCCAAGGCAACAGTATGATGAAAGTAACATGGCGATGGTTGAGACACTAGCTGAAATGACCAGAAGGGCTCCTGCGAGCAGGGCAAAGCTACTGATTTTGGGTGAATTCTATCACAAAGAAATTAACTGGAAGAACTTGGAGCCACATGGGGGCCCAGAAATGTAGAAGGCTAAGATGATGGAGGTGGTATTGGAAATCCTCATTTACCAACACGTAAGGGACAATACCATAGAGAGAAGAGAAGATGAACAAGTAAGACTGGACCTAGTATTCATCTTGAGTTGTGAAAATTTTGAAGCCATCACATATGAAAGGACCCTTGGGGCCAGTAACCATGTAGTTCTGGAATTCGAATATACAGTAGAATTACAAGTGGAGAGGGAAGCAGGAACTCAGGACAAACGAAGCCAAACTACAAGAGAGGGGACTACAGAGGCATGAAGAATTTCCTGCACAAGGTTCTGTGGGACAGAGCACTGGCAGGGCAGTCAGTAAATAAGATGATAGAACATGTGACAACAATATGCAAGGAAGCAGATAACAAGTTTGTACCCAGGGGTAACAGAAATAACGAGAAGCCAGGATGAGCCGGCCGGGTCACCATCTGGAAAAGTCCTGGGCCAGGAGAATACCGGCAAATCCTCTTCAAAGGTGAAGAGAGAACAAAATCAAGTGTGCTAATGAACGGAAGAAGTACAGAAGGCAAAGGACCCAGGGGAATAAGGAGAGCAGTTGTATAGTTGTAAAGGGGGAGATAGCCTTTCAATGAGGGTGTGTATATGTGCCGAGTAAAGGTTACGTACTCTTTGCATGCCACATCCCCACCCTGAAAGGGCTCAGGAATAGGCTCCGACCTCCCATTAGTGACCGTGCCACCCTGGCACCATATAATGTGACCACCTTTCCTCTCAACCATCTAACTCATAGATAGAGCTCAGCTTTATTCGCAACATAAAGCCAAACTCTAAACTCAGAGCGAGACAGCAGACAGTAGGGCTAACATAGGTCCAAGACATGGGCGGACGGTAGCCCACCTAAAAAAAAAAAACACACAAGGGGACAAAAAAAAGAGCTTAAACTGTTCACCACAGGTCCCAAACACATCCTAACCTAAAAATACTCTTGATAATGTATCTGCCAACTTATTTTCTTTGCCGGTAATGTGTAATATTCTGAGAGAATAGGGTTGCAAAGTCTGGCCCACTTAAACATCGAAGTGCTCCAAAGCCAGTACCAGCACGAGGGCTTGTTTTTCAATAGTAGAGTAAGCCCTCTGGTGCGGCTGGAACTTTGATGAATAGAATGCTACAGGCTGCAACCCATCG
The DNA here is from genome assembly GCF_026875155.1 of Cherax quadricarinatus. NCBI lineage: Eukaryota > Metazoa > Arthropoda > Malacostraca > Decapoda > Parastacidae > Cherax > Cherax quadricarinatus. Next base: position 8,961,505 of record NC_069399.1, read on the forward strand.
TCCCCCTCTTGCAACAGTACTACCCACACCCCAGACTCACAAGCATCAACCTGTAATGAGGAAGGATTTGAGAAGTCTGGAAACAAAAGAATGGGTGCAGTACACAATAATCTTTTTACTTTCATAAAAGCGTTTTGACATTCTGGGGTCCAGTTAAAAGGAACTTTGTGACTGGTAAGAGAGGTAAGAGGGGCTACAATATTTGAAAAAAAATTACAGAATTTTCTGTGAAACCCTATCATGCCTAGGAATAGTAGAAGAGATTTCCTATCATGGGGAATTGGATAATCTTTAATAAGGCAAGAGCTTTGGCAAATTTAGGAGCAGCCTTGCCACTACCCACTTCATGGCCCAGAAAACTAACAGTGGCCTGGCCAAAGGAAGACTTAGATAATTTAACAGTTAAATGAGAACTCTGGAAAGTCTCAGAGAGACCCTTAAGCCTAAACATGTGATGATCCCAGTAATCAGGACAACAACTATGATGTCATCTAAGTAGGCTGCCGCGCCTTCAAGACATTTAATACTTGTTTAGTTTAAGTTTCTGAATGAAGAGGGAGAGGTTTTCATTCCAAAAAGGGTACAGATTTTTGATAATGACCTGAATTACGGAAGTAGAGATTTCCTTCGCCTTATCGGGTCAAAGTACCTGATAGGTAACCTTTAAGTAGCCTTACCCCCAGTCGATTACGTCCTCCAGACGAAGAAAGGTGTGAGATCTGTAAATGTAAACCCTCATTCACTTACGGTAGTCTGTCACATACAAACCTCCAGCAGCACGGTGAAGCCATGGACCAGTATAACTCTTTCTCACTACCCATGCTGGGTTAGTGAACACTGCGGTCCTGCCTGCCTAAGTCTTGGGAGTTAGCGTGGGTGTTACCAAGCACCATGGCTTGTTGTAGTGTTTTAGAATCTCAGGTCAAGTTTGAAAAAGGGAGATTTACTTCTTCAGGAGGAAAATAGGAGGTTGAAGCTTCGCATAGATGAGTTTGGGAGCGAGTGTGAGAAGGATTTAGCTGGTAAGGAAGGAATGGTCGCCAGCCCGGGTTCGATTACGGGGGTGGAAATTCGACACGTTCCTTACACCTGTTGTCCTGTTCCCCTAGCAGCAAATAGGTACCTGGGTGTTAGTCGACTGGTGTGGGTCGCATCCTGGGGGACAAGATTAAGGACCCCAATGGAAATAAGTTAGACAGTCCTCGATGACGCACTGACTTTCTTGGGTTATCCTGGGTGGCTAACCCTCCGGGGTTAAAAATCCGAACAAAATCTTATCTTATAGTGGCAGCCGCTCTAAGTGGCAAGTGGTTCACAGTTCAGGAAGAAGGAAGATGAGGAGAGTTAATAGAGAAGATGTGAAGGTAGGAAATCGATTCTCTGTTCTCCAAGACGAGTGTACTTCAGTGGTTAGTGAGGTTGAAGGTACCGCTGATTCCCCTGCTAATCAAGGTAAGAATATTTTAATAGTAGGCGATTCTCAGGTAAGATATATGGACCGTGCATTTTGTAACAGAGACAGAAAGGTCAGACAGAGAGTGTGTCTTCCTGGAGCTGGTGTTGGTGACATAGTCAGCAGGTTGGATAATATTATGGCAGGTAATGGGAACAAGCCCATTATCTGTCTTAGTGCTGGGGGTAATGACATTGGGAAGGGCAGGAGGGAGAAGCTGCTGGATAAGTACAGGTCAGCCATAGAAGCAGTTAGGTCAAAGGGAGGGATCCCAGTCATATGTAGCATCTTGCATAGAAAGGGAGTGGGCAATGAATGGATGTCTAGGGCAATTGGTATAAATTGCTGGCTAGACAGGTACTGCAAGGAACTTGCAATCCCATTCATTGATAACTGGGACCTATTCTTTGGCAAACGTGATATATATGCAAGAGATGGGGTTCATCTCTCTAGGGATGGAGTGGTTGCATTAGCCAATTCAATTGAGAGGGTAATTGATGACTTGTCTAGGAATTTAAACTGATAGATTTTAAAGGTATGGGTGTTTGTGGGAAACAATCAGGCTGCAGCATTAGGGTTAAAAACAGCAGTTATTACCGGGATACCTCAGGGACATGTTTAAAAGACAATATTCAAAATAAAGTTGCTAGTAATGGCAAATCAATTGATCAACAAACAAAGAGGGATAGTAGAGGGCAACGAGTGACTAGCTCCCTTAAAGTTTACTATACAAATAGTAGGAGTCTAAGAAATAAGATAGATGAGCTAAGATTACTTGCAAGTGTAGGTAATATAGATATTATTGGTGTAACAGAGACCTGGTTCATCCTGAAAGACAGAGAAATGCCTTCTGAATGCAACATACAGGGTTATAAATTATTCCACACTGATAGGGTCAACAGGAAGGGTGGTGGGGTGGCGATGTATGTCAGAGAAGATTTAAATTGTTGTCTTAGAAATGATATAAGATTAGAGACATTGAACACAGAATCTGTTTGGCTACAGTTTCTCGAGGGACATGACAAATTAATTTTGGGTGTGATTTATAGGCCCCCAAACCTTGATAGGGAGGGCAGTAAGCTGTTATGGGACGAAATTCAGAAGGCATCTAGATATGAAAATGTTGTCATAATGGGAGATTTTAACTTTAGACAAATTGGTTGGAACAATATGACAGGAAATCTTGAGTCTAGTGACTTTCTTGATACGGTTCTGGATTGCTTTTTAGAACAGGTTGTGACAGAACCAACTAGAGGAAACAATCTGCTTGACTTGGTTCTTGCCAACAAAGATTCACTAATTAATAATGATGAGGTTAATGATGAGCTTGGGGAAAGTGATCACAAATCACATAGTTTTAATATATCATGGAATTACCCAGATAACTGCAATCAAATCTCTGTCCGAGATTTTCGCTTGGCCGACTTCATGGGACTGAAAAATTACCTGGATAGGCTAAATTGGGATGTCCTGACTATGGGTCAGGTAGGTGATCTTGGTTGCCAATATGACGTTTTTCAGAGCATAGTTCTAGCTGCCCAGACAACTTTTGTTCCGAGTAGGGAAATTAGATCTAACAAAAATGATCCCAAATGGATGAACAATAGATGAAAACATCTCATTGGTCAAAAGAGAGGCATATATAGGCGTATCAAAAGAGGGGATGGGCAGTTAAGAAATCAATATATTCAATTAAAGAGAGAAATAAAGAAAGGAATAAGAAAAGCAAAAAGGGATGATGAGGCTAAGGTCGCAAGGGATTCAAAGATTAACCCTAAAGGATTCTTTCAGGTATATAGAAGTAAGATTAGGGACAAGATTGGCCCACTTAAGAGTAACTCGGGTCAGATCACTGACAGTGATAAGGATATGTGTGAAATTCTCAGTTTTCACCCAGGAAAATACTAGCGATATTCCTGAGATAATAGATTATGTAGAACAGGATGATAATAAACTATGTATGATTGCGGTAACTAGTGACATGGTCCTCAGACAAATAGAGAAACTAAAACCTAACAAATCCCCAGGTCCTGATGAACTGTATGCAAGGGTGTTAAAGGAATGTAAAGAGGAACTTAGCATATCTTTGGCTAATTTTTTTAACATATCACTACAAACTGGCATAGTGCCTGATAAGTGGAAATTGGCAAATGTAATACCTATTTACAAGGCAGGTGACAGGTCCTTGGCTTCGATCTATAGACCAATAAGCCTTACCTCCATAGTGGGAAAATTTATGGAATCAATAATTGCCGAAGCAAATCGTAGCCATCTTGACAGGCACAGATTGATTAATGAATCTCAACACGGTTTTACAAAGGGGCGTTCCTGTCTTACGAATTTACTAACTTTTTTTACTAAGGTGTTTGAGGAGGTAGATCATTGTAATGAATACGATATTGTGTATGTGGACTTCAGTAAGGCTTTCGATAGTTCCACGCCAGAGGCTATTGAGGAAACTTAAGGCACACGGAATAAAAGGAGAAATTTTTTCCAGGGTAGAGGCATGGCTGACAAATAGACAGCAGAGAGTTTGCATAAATGGGGAGAAATCAGATTGGGGGCACGTCACAAGCGGTGTTCCTCAGGGGTCAGTGTTGGGCCCGTTGTTGTTCACAATTTACATAAACGACATAGATGAGGGAATAAATAGCGACATAAGTAAATTTGATGATGACACCAAAATAGGCCGTCCAATTCATTCTAATGAGGACACTAAAGCACTCCAGGATGATTTGAATAGACTGATGCAATGGTCGGAGAAGTGGCAGATGCAGTTTAATATTGACAAATGCAAAGTTCTAAATGTTGGACAGGTAAATAACCATGCCACATATAAACTAAATGATGAAGATCTTAATACTACTGATTGCGAAAAGTATTTAGGAGTTCTGGTTAGCAGTAATTTAAAACCAAGACAACAGTGCATTAGTGTTCGCAATAAAGCTAACAGAATTCTTGGCTTCATATCTAGAAGTATAAATAATAGAAGTCCTCAGGTTGTTCTTCAACTATTAATATCCTTGGTTAGGCCTCATTTAGACTATGCTGCTCAGTTCTGGTCACTGTATTACAGAATGGATATAAACGCTCTGGAAAACGTACAGAGGAGGATGACAAAGATGATCCAATGTATCAGAAATCTTTCCTATGAGGATAGACTGACTTCCCTGAATCTGCACTCTCTCGAAAGGCGTAGAACTAGGGGGGATGTGATCGAGGTGTATAAATGGAAAACAGAAATAAATAAAGGGGATGTAAATAGCGTGCTGAAAATTTCCAGTCAAGACAGGACTCGCAGCAATGGTTTCAAGTTGGAAAAATTCAGATTCGGAAAGGATATAGGAAAGCACTGGTTTGGTAATAGAGTTGTGGATGAGTCGAACAAACTCCCGAGTACAGTTATTCAGGCTAAAACGTTGTGTAGTTTTAAAAATTGGTTAGATAAATACATGAGTGGGTGTGAGTTGGACCTAACTAGCTTGTGCTGCTGGGTCTGGTGCAGTGCTCCATCCTTGAATGGAGATGATCAGACTGGGTGGGTCATTGGTCTAATCTGGGTGGGGACATGGACCTGCTCCGCATGGGTCAGTAGGCCTGTTGCAGTGTTCCTTCTTTCTTATGTTCTTATGTTCTAATGTTCTTAACAAAAATTCTACCTCCTGCTGAAGTAGCTTCTGCTTTTCAGGATTAGCTCTGTAGGGGGAGAGTTTAATAGGTTTAGAGTTTCCCACATCTACGTAATGATAACCTACCATTCATTTTTTCGGCACATCCAAAAAAATATCAGGGTATGACTATAGAAGAGCAGTTAAACTTGTTGCTTGAGTTTCAGGCTAGGGTCCTTGAGGAAGACAAAGTTTGGAAGCTTGACATTAATTTCAGAAATCGAGTCCAAAGAGTCAGAGTCGTCCTCAGAGGTAGAGGACAAAGTCATTACTGGGACTTTATCTGGTGTATGAAAAGATTTTAATTGATTAATGTGGAAAATTTTAGTTTTTGAGGTCTTATCAAAGGGAGATACCACATAATTTACATAAGATAATTTACTTACAATTTGCATAGGTCCCATAAATCTAGCTTTCAAGGTGTGGCCAGGTCTCCTGGATGGAAGGAGCGGAATTGTGCATTTCTGTCATACCTCTGTTTCATTTTGTTTTGAGCTGCCTTTAAGTTAGCCTTGGCTAACTGACGTGCCACCTGCAACCTTGAAGACGGGTTGCAGAGTGATGAGCTAATGTCTTCTCCCATCCATCCTTTGAGCACCCGAAGAGGACCTCGTACATTGTGCCCAAAGATCAGCTCAAACGGACTGTACCCGGTAGAGTCCTGCACAGTTTCCCTTATTGAAAACAGCAACAAAGGTAGTGATTCATCCAAGTCTGTAGGAAAATGCACACAAAAAGTTCTCATCATAGATTTTAACGTCTGATGGAATCTTTCCAAGGCGCCTTGGAACTGAGGATGATAGGCAGTGGATAAGTTGTGGATTATCCCTAACCTAGTTAATGCTTCCCTAAATGCTTTGGCACTGAAGTTAGTATCTTGATCACTTTGAATAGATTTAGGAATGCCAAAACAAGAAATAAATCTTGTTAAAGCTTTGAGAATAGCTTTAGTATTAATACTGCAAATGGGAATTGCTTCTGGGTATCTAGTTACTCTATCCATAATAGTAAATAAGTACTGATTTCCAGACTTGGACTTAGGTAATGGACCTACACAATCTATAATTAATTCTGCGAAAGGTTCTCCATCAGCAGGTATAGGCTGGTGAGGTGAAGGTTTAATGGAATGTTCAGGTTTCCCTACTTCCTGACATTCTCGGCAACATCGGATATGATTTATCACATCCTGCCTTAATTTTGGCCAATAGCATTATTTTGTGGTTCTATTTAATGTTTTAGTAATTCCTAGGTGACCTCCTAATGAAGTATTATGAGCTATATTCAATATTTGAGGTCTAAACTTTGTTGGAACCACTAACCTGTCTGACAGTTGCCGGTCCTCTATCTCCTTACCAGTCTCAGTGCAGATCAATAGTCGTTTTTAAGTTTATAATTGACCGGATGATCCGAAAAGGAGTTACCTATGGCTGCCTGAAAAGCGAAATTCAAAGAAGGGTCCTTTCGTTGTTCCTCCCGGAAGGACAGTCCCTCGGGCATGGAAACAGAGATATCTGGCAATCTTGCAACCCTGGAATAGGAAGGATTGATCTGGGTCTGTTCACTTAATTTACGAGGCTCTGGCCAGTTTTCCTCATAAAACAAATTGGCTATTCCGAGATCAGAGTCGTCCAAGGATAGGTCAGCATTCTCACCAGACAACCCTTGGGATGTTGCCGAGTTATGGCCAACACCGGAGAAGAATTAATCATCATGGGTTCAGGACATACACTAGCAGTAATAACATGGCATCTTTCATAGGAAATCCTTTGGATACACCCCCATTCAAGTATCCAGTGTAATATTTGCACTGTACATAGATTCTATGCAAGGGGACAGAAAAGATCGCCCCTCCGAATGCTTCTTGCAAAACAGAGGATTGTAATGAAGTGTGTTCAGAAAGGGGAAGTACTCCCTCTCCTATAAGTGAGCAATATGCTCCAGTATCTAAAGGTTCTGACTTCAGTTGTTTCTGAGTCTTCCTGAAGAGAAATACGACTATGACAGTAACAAGGAGCCATCCCTTTCTCTACTTCTTTCAGGGACATGTTACTAGGAACACTATAGATTTTCCCTAACCGTTGGGGCTTATGGGGGCAGTTGCGATGGATGTGACCTACTTTGTTGCATAGGAAGCAGACGACAGGCTTGCCCTTAACTCCATGCTGATGTTGCAACTGGTGTCACTTGGCTGGTGTCGCTCTGGATACTGTCGTCGAGTTGCACCATTTTGAGTGATTGGTTGCTCACCAGGTTGACCAAAAGTTGAGTAGCGTGGCTCACCAGGTGACTTAGTGGGCTGACGTAGACGTTCTCCCTCCGGCTGGCCCTTCATCCTCCGATGTTGATGATCTCTGTTCATGCCAGGCTGATGAAAAGACAGATAGGACCGCTCGGACACCGAGCGGTTGGCTTCAAAGGTATCAGCCAACCTGGCCGCCTCCAATGCAGTAATTAAGATACGATCCTGCAGAAAGACCCTAACCTCTGGTCCCACAGCCTCCAGCAGGTTGTCAATTAAGACAAGCTGCACGAGATCATCGAAGGTAGCAACACCACTTGCTTTATACCAGCTGGTAAAAGATTTGGTCTGCTGTCGCACAAAATCCACCAGGGACTGACCAAGCTGTCGTCTGCCTAACTTGAATGACTTCCTATACTTAGTGGGGATACATTGGTAGGCTCCAAGGACTGTGGTCTTCGCCACCTGATAGTTACAGAACTTAGTGTCATTTAACACTGATGTAAATTCCTGTGCCTTACCAAACAACGCTGTATGAACCAATGATGCCCAATGATGTTCCGGCCACCTCAAGGCTCGAGCCTGATTTTCGAAAGTTTCGAAAAAATTTTCTGGTTCTGCCTCATTGAAGTGGGGGACAAGCTGTACTGCTTTCTGTAAACTAAAGTCATTTACAGATTGAGAAAACTGCCTTGTTTCTTTTTTTCTATCAAACTCTTCCCTGGCATATGCTCTCTGTTCCCAAGTCTGCTCATGATTGATTTTCGCCAACTCAAGTGCCAAGGCAGCTGATTCGCCTTCAGACAACCCTGTTGCACGAGACTGACGGTTTTGCTCAGTTGATGTATCATTTTCCTCCTGTGAGAACATCGGGGTTTTATTCCTGGCTCCCGTAGAGGGAGGAGTCTGATGTGCCATCTCTTTCCAAAGTTTGATACTTATAAGAGTATGAAGCTGCGCAGCTGTGAGAGTGCATTCGTAATCAATGCCAATGGAACGAGCAATTTGCCAATAACGCTGTAGGGAAAATTTAGGTAGGTTTACCAACGTGCATTCCGACACCAGACGTCTGACTCGTCTAGGTGGCATACTCCAACGTAACACGTTATTTGCAAGACACGCTAAGCTATGCACAGTACGACTGCCGAATACCTGTACCCCAACGCAGAGTGCGACTGCAGAATACACACATACACTAGCAAAGCTGATACACAATAGTAAAGCTGACTGAAAAATCTTCACACAACAGCAAGATTGACCGTAGCAAAGCGAGCACACCGAACAAGCTAGTAGCGAGCTGTCAACGATCATAGCAATTGCCCATAGCAAGGCAATTGACACACAAAGTTTGTGAAGCGTTGACAAAGCTAATGCAATGCCAGACAGCAAGCTACACAATGTTCCTGCTTCCAGCGTCAACCTAGGCTCAACTAATGCTCTAAGTCCAGCTCCAGCTCCCGGACAGGCTACCCATATTACAACCCAGGAGTCCAAAGGCCTGTTATCCAAGGTGTAAAAGGAGCAAAATTAACACAGCAGAAAAACTTTTGGCTTATATTATCCTTCATCAGGTTAGAGCAGAATAATGTACACTATGTACAACAATAGGTATTAGTGCACTCCACGGTAACAAGGCAGAATAGAAGCCACTAGAAAGCAGCCCGTGCTTCAACCAGCTCAAGAATAAAAATGACAAGGGCAGATTACCAAAACCATCTTTTCACTGGCTGGAACCTGAGTACTGATCGAACGATGGGGCCCCATAGTCAACCCTTAACACCTGTTTTCGCTGGTTGAGGGTGTGTACATGCGCCGAATAAAGGGTACGTACTCTTTGCATGCCACAAGATATGTCAGGAGTTCAACATGAGATTTAAGGAACTATTCACAGTGGAGACAGTGGAGACTCTGGGAAGACAGGACAGAGGGCGACACCCACAGCGAATGCACCAACAAGTGCTGGATGACATACACACAACTGAGTAAGAGGTGAAGAAGCTGCTAAGTGACCTTGATACTTCAAAGGCAATGGGACGTGACAACATCTCCCCATGTGTCCTTAGAGAAGGAGCAGAAGTGCTGTGTGTGCCATGAACCACAATCTTCAACACATCCCTTGAAACTGGGCAACTACCCGAGGTATGGAAGACGGCAAATGTAGTTCCCATTTTTAAAAAAAGAGACAGAAAAGAAGCAATAAACTACAGACCAGTGTCACTGACGTGTATAGTATGCAAAGTCATGGAGAAGATTATCAGGAGGAGAGTGGTGGAGCCCCAGGAAAGTAACAAGATCATAAACGACAACCAGCACAGATTCATGGAAGGCAAATCCTGTGTCACAAACCTAGAGTTTTATGACAAAGCTACAAAAGACACGAGAGAGAGGGGTGGGTTGATTGCATTTTCTTGGACTGCAAGAAGGCCTTCGACACAGTTCCTCACAAGAGATTAGTGCAGAGACTAGAGGATCAGGTGCGTATAATGGGAAGGGCACTGCAATGGATCAGAGAATACCTGACAGGGAGGCAACAACGAATCATGGTACATGATGAGGTATCAAAGTGGGCACCTGTGACGAGCGGGGTCACACAGGGGTCGATCCTAGAGCCAGTGCTACTTTTGGTGTATGTGAATGCAAAATGGAAGGGATAGACTCAGAGGTGTCCCTGTTCACATATGATGGGAAGATAATGAGAAGAATTAAATCAGATGAGGATCAGGCAGGACCTCAAAGAGCCGTGGACAGGCTGGACACGTAGTCCAGCAACTAGATTCTCGAATTCAACCGTGCCAAATGCAAAGTCATGAAGATCGGAGAAGGGGAAAGAAGACCACAGACAGAGAATAGACTAGGTGGCCAAAGACTGCAAATCTCACTCAAAGAGAAAGATCTTGGTGTGAGTATAACACCGAACACGTCTCCGGAAGCACACATCAACCAGATAACTGATGCAGCATATGGGAGCGTGGTAAACCTGAGATTAGCATTCCGATACCTAAGTAAGGAATCTATCAAGACACTGTACACCGTGTACGTCAGGCCCATACTGGAGTATGCAGCACGAGTTTGGAACCCACACCGGGTCAAGCATGTTAAGAAATTAGAGAAAGTGCAAAGGTTTGCAGCAAGGTTAGTTCCTGAGCTAAGGGGAATGTCCTACGAGGAAAGGTTAAGTGAAATGGGTCTGACAGCACTGAAGGACACGAGGGTTAGGGGAGACATGATAACGACATACAAAATACTGCATGGAATAGACAAGGTGGACAGAGACAAGATGATCCAGAGAGGGGACACAGACACAAGGGGTCGCTCTTGAAAGTTGAAGACTCAGATGAGTCACAGAGGAATTTTAGGAAGTATTTCTTCAGTCACTGAGTGGTCAGAAAGTGGAACAGTCTGGCGAGTGATGTAGTGGAGGAAGGAACCATACATAGCTTCAAGAGGAGGTATGGAGCAGGGAGAGAGAGGACCTAGTAACATTCAGTGAAGAGGGGGGCCAGGACCTGAGTCTCGACCCCTGCAACCACTATTAGGTGAGTACAATTAGGTGAGTACACACACACACGTATATATATATATATATATATATATATATATATATATATAATATATATATATATATATATATATATATATATATATATATATAATATATATATATATATTATATATATATATATATTATATGCAAGGAATTCGCAAGAGCAGGCAAATATATACACACATTGATCTCTGGCTGAAGGAGACTCGAACCTACGAACCTTAGAACAAGGTACGCAGTGCTATACCAATCTACCCACACTGGACAATACCTTGGCGTGTAGCTAGCGCTACACGTTTGATCCAAGGCAGCCAGCTTTTAGGGAGAAGGCTTCTCCCTGAAAGCTGGCTGCCTTGGATCAACGTTTAGCGCTAGCTACATGCCAAGGTATTGTCCAGTGTGGGTAGATTGGTATAGCACTGTGTACCTTGTTCTAAGTTCGTAGGTTCGAGTCTCCTTCAGCCAGAGATCAGTGTTTATGTATATATATATATATATATATATATTATATATATATATATATATATATATATACATTAAATATATATAGGGAGGTACCATCTCTATAGCTGGACTGGGGACCCTCATCCTCAGAAAAGAGAATAAACGTACCTGAGGGAAAACTCAAGGTTCTCCCCAGAGCTGTTTGAATATTTTCTACTACCACCCCCTATATTCTATATTGTATGGGAACTTTATTAATAGAGAGAATACATTGACAGAAAGCACAAACTTGAATACATTTGTACAATATATCAAAGATTATAAATCTCTCCAGCTCCTCTTACGCCAGACGCGAGCCAAGTATGCAGCATGCATTTCATCTGTGAATGGCCATGCTGAGGCGCTGGAACATGAAAGTGGCTGCCCTTGGGTCCCTGGTGGTGTCGATGAGTATGAAACCCAGTTCTTTATGGTAATAAGTGCCATTTTTCTCCTTGATCCCAAGGTCTCTGATCCCACTGGGGCAAAATGATACTGTTGGCTTATGTCCCTATACTTGCCGATCTTGTTCTCCTTCCTGTGATCAGCAGCTCCTCCCTGTCGCCCGACACTGTGATGGATGTAGGTGTCAGCCAGCGTCGACACACAGGTATAGTCCTATGCTAAAGAGCTTGCCGTTCTTCCAAGGATTGATGGTGATCCCATTGGGTCGGTTTGCTGGGTTGTGGGTAATGTTGGCTGCTAGTGATTGGGGCTCTTTCTCGATTGGGCATCCAGCTGTAGCGAGGCTTCTCTTTATGATGTCGTTGACTTCATTGTGTCTTGCGTGCCAGCCCTTGGTTATGGAACAGTTAAGATCATGTAGACCATATTGGTCGGCTTGCGCATCACTGCAAATACACATATATTCCTTGTGAATTTGGGCAGCAAGGCGGAGAGTCCCTGTAACATGGAGGGGTATTAAGGTCAAGGTGTGTTCCCAATGCCGAAATGAGAACTGTTTGGGGGAAGTTCTCGGAGTGGGGTGCCCTCACACGATGGGGACACGCAGTCTCCCTGTCTGATGCTACAGCCCTAAGCATGTTGACAAGCACCTTCTCAGCGATGGGGCCATCCCAACTTGACTGCTTGTAGGCCAGTGCTGCATTTGGTTTTGGTGCTGGAGCAATAAGAGTATCCCATTCAGTGGTGGCACTGGCATAGCTAGGGTCCTGTTCTCTTGCTGAGTCACTGAGGTTGTCAGGAAGAATTTGCTTTTTTAACTCATTTGATGCTATGGAAGAAGATAGGAAAGCCGGTATGCAATCTGGGAGGATTTGCATACTCCCAGCCCCCTAGGCACGCTTGCAGCCACTGTCCATCTTCAACAGAAAGATTCAATGCACTCTCTAGCATGGTCTTAAGGAGGTAGTCATATTTCTTTAGTTTCGGAGTGCTGAAGGCTGGGGAGCATCTCAGGAAGTAGGTAAGTTTTGGGACTGACAGCACCTGGTGAGTAGGTAGAAGGCATCATGTGTATCGATGTCTTTCATCCTGCCTTCCATCGTCCTGAGGTCTTAGATTTTAGTTTTCTAGGTCCAGATCACTGGCATTGGGCCCAAGAGGAACACTGAGAGTGTTTGGTTGGATCAATGGCTCGTGCTCCTGGTGAAACTCCACTAATATTCTGGATCATCTGTCGATTGGTAGAAACTATTTCACATGGGGAGGGGGGTTAAGGATAGGCCCAGGCTCTCTCCCATGCCTTTAATTTTTCTGGAGAGATCTGTAGTGCCAGCTAGGGTACCATCATCCCAGAACCAGATACTGAGCTCACTGGAGAGCGCTTCTGTGAATTCCTTGATAACCAGACAGACTAGAAAGGGGGTGAGTGGGTCTCCCTGTTGCACACCCTCACACGAGTCAATTTCATGGTCCCCAAGCAATAATACAGAAGTCACATCATAACACTATTTTATGAAGGGATAGAGGGAAGGGAAGTGTCTAGAAACTGCTTGGAAAGCAGCCTTCCTTCTGACTAAATTGAAAGCGTTTTCAAAGTCTAGTTTGATTAAGGCTTTTTCATCTGACATGTTGTTGATACACTCGTGCTGCATGGGCAGCTGCTTCACAGCCTTGTTGAACACGGAAACCGAGCTTAGTTTGTCTCATCATTGTGACAGCCTCTTGTCTCCCCATTCTTACTGTAGCCTTGGCGACTAGGTGACGACGGGTGTTGCCCACTGCAATGGACCTGATTCCTCCACCCATTTTCCGGAGGGAACATAGTAAGGCACCAAAGAAAAGGGTTCTAATGACTTCTGGAACACTGCCAGCCAGACTCACATTGGAAAATTAGGTGAGTTCAGAAACATCACCAAGTGCTGGATTGAGCATTTGTTTTAAGTGTGTGGGCTTAAACCGGTGAAACCTCCTGCTGAGCCCTGTGGAAATAACATAGCAGCTTTATACACATCAGCATCCTTTAATGTTAAATATTCTTCACCTGCTGCAATGTCAGGGAGAACATTGTTGGTACTGGGAGCCCTAGGTGGATGTTTGTCCTTCAGGGCATATGCTGTAATTACGTCCTTAGGAGCGATGGTATCCTCACTGGCTACAAGCCTCAGTGCTCCAATAGTGTTACAATCTAATTTTTTGCTAATTTTGGCTCTGATTTTTGAGGTATCTGGTGTCCCGTTGGCATTTGCCCGGCGGGTGTTTGTTGCCCAAGAGTAGAGACGAATGAGGCTGTCATCTCTAGGGAATGCATTCATTGCCCTATGACAGACGTTGCTAGTGATTTGCCCCTCCTTGGTGGGACAACCAAACAGGCATTGCCAAAGAGCAGTAGATTGTGCCAGGATCCGTCGTTTGAGGAGTCGTCATTGACTTTCTTCAAGAGGTCAGCGAATTTGCTAGCAGCTTGAGGGTGAACTGCTTTGGGGATGTGTGTCAGAGTCCTGGTGGATATTAATTTGAATGCAGATTTTAGGCCCTCTGTAGAGGTGAAGTCAGGGTAGCTGGTGGATATTAATTTGATTGCAGATTTTAGGTCCTCTGTAGAGGTGAAGTCAGGGTAGCTGTCAGCTCTGTCTGCTGGGAGGGGCTGTTGGTTATTCCAATTTGGAGCTCTCCTGGAGCCTAGACCTCCATAGCGAGCGTGGATGTTGCCATAAGGGATTGAGTGCACATTCCCTGTGGCACACCTGGCATATATATATATATATATATATATTATATATATATATATATATATATATATATATATATATATATATATATATATATATATATATATATATATATATATATATATATATATATATATATATATATATATATATATATATATATATATATTTAAAACCTAAATTTTATGATATCTATTTTATAATAATTAATAATAATAATAATAATAATAATAATAATAATAATAATAATAATAATAATAATAATAATAATAAAATAATAATAATAATAATAATAATAATTATTATTATTATTATTATTATTATTATTATTATTATTATTATTATTATTATTATTATTACTAATAACAATAAAGTTACTGGTATAATTTAGACACCGAGAGGTGTATGACTTAATGAATATATACAGAGTAGTTATTTTATTGCCACTTATAGTACAAAGGAATTTCTGACTTGTGGTGTGAATGTAGCGTTAATGATTCTCTTGTCGTCGATAGGTCTTAAACCCAGTGATAGGTCTTAAACCCAGTGATAGGTCTTAAACCCAGTGATAGGTCTTAAACCCAGTGATAGGTCTTAAACCCAGTGATAGGTCTTAAACTCAGTGATGGGTCTTATACCCAATGTTAGGTCTTAAACCCAGTGATAAGTCTTAAACCCAGTGATAGGTCTTATACCCAATGTTAGGTCTTAAACCCAGTGATAAGTCTTAAACCCAGTGGTAGGTCTTATACCCAATGTTAGGTCTTATACCCAATGTTAGGTCTTAAACCTAGTGATAAGTCTTAAACCCAGTGATAGGTCTTATACCCAATGTTAGGTCTTATACCCAAAGTTAGGTCTTAAACCCAGTGATAAGTCTTAAACCCAGTGATAGGCCTTATACCCAATGTTAGGTCTTATACCCAAAGTTAGGTCTTAAAAACAGTGATAAGTCTTAAACCCAGTGATAGGCCTTATACCCAATGTTAGGTCTTATACCCAAAGTTAGGTCTTAAACCCAGTGATAAGTCTTAAACCCAGTGATAGGTCTTATACCCAATGTTAGGTCTTAAACCCAGTGATAAGTCTTAAACCCAGTGGTAGGTCTTATACCCAATGTTAGGTCTTATACCCAAAGTTAGGTCTTAAACCCAGTGATAAGTCTTAAACCCAGTGATAGGTCTTATACCCAATGTTAGGTCTTAAACCCCAGTGATAAGTCTTAAACCCAGTGGTAGGTCTTATACCCAATGTTAGGTCTTATACCCAAAGTTAGGTCTTAAACCCAGTGATAAGTCTTAAACCCAGTGATAGGTCTTATACCCAATGTTAGGTCTTAAACCCAGTGATAAGTCTTAAACCCAGTGGTAGGTCTTATACCCAATGTTAGGTCTTATACCCAATGTTAGGTCTTAAACCTAGTGATAAGTCTTAAACCCAGTGATAGGTCTTATACCCAATGTTAGGTCTTATACCCAAAGTTAGGTCTTAAAAACAGTGATAAGTCTTAAACCCAGTGATAGGCCTTATACCCAATGTTAGGTCTTATACCCAAAGTTAGGTCTTAAACCCAGTGATAAGTCTTAAACCCAGTGGTAGGTCTTATACCCAATGTTAGGTCTTATACCCAAAGTTAGGTCTTAAACCCAGTGATAAGTCTTAAACCCAGTGATAGGTCTTATACCCAATGTTAGGTCTTAAACCCAGTGATAAGTCTTAAACCCAGTGGTAGGTCTTATACCCAATGTTAGGTCTTATACCCAATGTTAGGTCTTAAACCCAGTGATAAGTCTTAAACCCAGTGATAGGTCTTATACCCAATGTTAGGTCTTATACCCAATGTTAGGTCTTAAACCCAGTGATAAGTCTTAAACTCAGTGATAGGTCTTATACCCAGTGTTAGGTCTTATACCCAATATTAGATCTTAAACCCAGTGATAAGTCTTATACCCAGTGATAGGTCTTATACCCAATGTTAGGTCTTAAACCCAGTGATAAGTCTTAAATCCAGTGATAGGTCTTAAACCCAATGATTTGTCTTAAACCCAGTGATAGGTCTTAAACCCAGTGATAAGTCTTAAATCCAGTGATAGGTCTTAAACCCAATGATTTGTCTTAAACCCAGTGATAGGTCTTAAACCCAGTGATAGGTCTTAAACCCAATGAGAGGTCTTAAACCCAATGATAGGTCTTAAACCCAGTGATAGGTCTTAAACCCAATGATAGGTCTTAAACCCAGTGATAGGTCTTAAACCCAATGATAGGTCTTAAACCCAGTGATAAGTCTTAAATCCAGTGATAGGTCTTAAACCCAATGATTGGTCTTAAACCCAGTGATAGGTCTTAAACCCAGTGATAAGTCTTAAATCCAGTGATAGGTCTAAAACCCAATGATAGGTCTTAAACCCAGTCATAGGTCTTAAACCCAGTGATAGGCCTTAAACCCAGTCATAGGTCTTAATCACGTATTATGAAATTCCTCAGGCCTTCTTTCCCAAATAATGTGTTATTCTTCTTGAAGAATAATTAAGGCCCAAATTGTTTATTCCTATAACTGTTGAGTTAGTGCAACCAATCACCCTATTTAAAGTCAATATATCACTGTGGCTAAAACAATCACACGAGCTCCTTGGTTATGATACTACCAAAATAATTACTTTAGGTTGTGCACTGTCCTCTGTGGTATAAACCTTGGTAATAAATACCGACAAGTTAGTTTAGAAAGACACGTAATCAAACACTATGACATGTTTATTAGAAAACGTTTCGGTCCTGGGACCTTGATCACTTGAGAAGTGATCAAGGTCCCAGGACCGAGACGTTTTCTAATAAATATGTCATAGTGTTTGTTTACGTGTCTTTCTGAACCAACTGTCCTCTGTGTAGGAGGATCCCATTTTTGCTCGCGCTTCAAAGTTTTTGTATTCGTTATTGATTATTGCAATCATTGGTATTTTGGTACGCTATATTTGGTTAATTTGAAAAAGCAATTGCTTAAAGTAGTATGCCACAAAGCGGCTAAAGCTTTTTTGGGCGGGATAGCTGCTGAGAACAAAATGGGTTAGTTGCTGTTTCTAAGATAACAAAATTCCTGTTAACTATTATGGAGATTTCTGTTGGTCATTGCATCTGATTGTAACGCACAGGATAACGGTTCCCTTCTCTTTCACCTCCAGTTACTCAGATATGTTTCTCATCCTCCACTATTCTTTCTGTCGCCTTCCCTACAACCAGGCTCTGCTCCCACCTCACGGGTTAAATCAATACTTCTACCCCTCTCTCGTCTCCACCTGATCCAATCCTTACCGTTCTCTCTCTCTCTCTTTCTCTCTCTCTCTCTCTCTCTCTCTCTCTCTCTCTCTCTCTCTCTCTCTCTCTCTCTCTCTCTCTCTCTCTCTCTCTCTCTCTCTCTCTCTCTCTCTCTCTCACTAAGTTCTCCCTCTGGAACAGCGCAACATGAGCCAACTATCCTACTTGTTCTTTCTCAGTTTCTTTCTTCTGTCTGTCGATCGTATGCTGTTTCTATTTCTGTCTTTCGCTGAGTGTTTTCTGTGTGCGGAATGATGTGTATGAATATGTACGGAGGTCAACTGAAAGCTCATTTACAGAGGTCGATACAATAAAACTTATCGTTCACGGTAATTATAATTTCTGCTTAAGTTAAGTTAGGTAATTACATATTTCCCGTCTTTCCAATACATGTATACTTGCTCTAATACTCTATCAATATTCTCAAACTTTTAAACAATACGACTCCCTGATAATTAAGCTCAATTCCACCTTCCAGTTAATTGTTCCGACATCCTCGTCTCGCCCTTTTAAAAACATAAAAATCTGTCGCACATCTTACACTTACTCCCAAACCTTTCCAGCTCACTCCTGATCTCCATCAATTCATCCCACTCGCGTACAACTTACACACTCATCTCACACCCATAAACTTCACTAATACACCTATAAATGTCGCTCACACTGACAGTGAAAAAGTAGTGGGATGAGAGGGGCTCACGCAGCTCGGAATGAACCCAGTAGCGACCAGCAGAGGCTGGGCCAGGAGCTATGACTCGACACTTGCATCCACAATTTGGCTAGAAAACACCCATCTTACACAGAAACAGATCATTCCAACACGCCTAAACCTGTTTTTCACACTTAAGATACACCCATACTTATTCTCACACCCATCCCATATCCATAAAATTATTCCCATACCTTTATAATTAGCATCCCCTTATACGATTCACTTCCAATTTTTTTGTTACTACCCATAAATTCCTTACATCATCTCTACTACACTTTCCACTGAATTCTTTCTCACATTTTCCAAGGCGTTTTACATATATATTTTCAACCCATCTCGAATTTACCAAAACTAGAAAATGTCGGTCACAGAATTACCGAGCTTCCGCAAGTATTTTCCAAGCCCAGAATCCAAACTACAGTTGTGATTGAGCTTTTACAAAACTGTCAGGTTATTCCCACCATAGTCCATACACAGAACCCCCAAGCTGCTCCTATGATAGTTCCAGTACAGAACGTCCTAGCAATCCGCGATAGCCCTAATGTAAATTATCCAAGCTATCTCATTGAAAGGGCCTGTACAGATTCGTCAAGGTATCCCTAGATTACCAAATTAGAGAAATGTCAAGCTACCAAACCTTCTTCCCCCAGCATATTCCTAGAACAAAAAGTACAAGATACCTCCATGATAGTCTCAGTACAGAACCGCCAAGCTACCCTTGCGATAATTCCAGAACTGAACATCAAGGCTACCTACGCGATAATTCCAGAACTGAACTACCAAGTAACCACAGCGATAGAACTGCCAAGCTGCTGCCATTTCAATCCTATCATAGAACTACTAAACTACCGACATTGTAATTCAAGCATTAAATTACCAAACTGTTGTAATTATATTTCCAGCACCTGAATATTGCTTTTTTCTGCAAATTGTCTGCAAGTTTTTCCAGCAATAAGATTCTTGAACACGTCATGCAAGATATTGTGCTGTCAATGTTGATATTAGTTTATAAGTGTACAATCAAGGGCATTGTGTTCAGGAAATTAATCATGAGACTGATCATATACTTCGCATTTAGTTTCATCAATGTTTGTATGCAAGTCAGACTGTAAACCCGGCTTACAAACCTCCAGTCAGTTTACAGTGCATTAGAAGTGTTCTCTCTGTCTGTCTGTCTGTCTCTCTGTCTCACTTTCTCTCTTTACACAGGGTTTTCCATGGTTAGATTTTGGCCTCGTAACTTTATTTACAAGTTAAGAGCTGCTACCCCCATCACCTCATTTATTGTTAAGAGAAATACAAAGAGGACAGGATGAAGTTCGAGCCATCTGTGGGCCAGCGATTTCATTTCGTCAACTGACTTTATTTCGTTGATGTCATTGTACTGTACGAACATGTTTCGTGCACTAGTCATCCTAGAAATATATAATCTCAGATGAAGTGGTGTTATGCCCGTCTAGCTGTGTAGAATGGAGCCAAGTGTAGCACCTCTTTAATATTGGCCTTGTACATAAAAGTAAGGCTAACCACTTCCCTCCTGTGTTGAAGACTGTTGAAATGACAGATATATCTAGGCTGGGTCCAGGCGAGAGATGAGTCGCCTTTCTCTGTTCGCTATTTTGTCAAGAAGTAACAGATGAAACTGGGAGCGTACTTGTGCCTCATATAGGTCTCAGATCGACATCTGTGGTACACATCAAATTAGGTCCGGATACCTGGCAGAAGCTGTCAGAAGCATACAACAAGTGTGGTCACAGAAGGTCCAGATATCTGGCAGGATCTGTCAGGTGGTGTACCATACGACCAGACATAACGCATGTGCTGCTGGGAAAGAGCTGAAAACAAGTGATGGAAACGGCGACGAATTAACAGGGAAGCGATAAACTCCACAAAGTTTAGTACCGAGGAATATTATG
Source organism: Cherax quadricarinatus (assembly GCF_026875155.1). Classification (NCBI taxonomy): domain Eukaryota; kingdom Metazoa; phylum Arthropoda; class Malacostraca; order Decapoda; family Parastacidae; genus Cherax; species Cherax quadricarinatus. The sequence goes on from NC_069399.1 coordinate 8,981,963, forward strand.
GTTCTTCCATTTCCTAGCGTGAGAAACCATCACTATCACCAGGGTATCACTTTTTTAAGGGTTATGCATCAGGGCCCTTAATATCGGTGAAAGGCAATAATGCTTTGAATAACGAGTAAATAATGTTGCATAAAAAAGATTATACGAATAACATTGTGTAAATAATACAGTTAAATAATGTTCATAGTAAAAATAAAGTTGAGAAAATATCGTGGAATGTTACTATGAAAATAGCAATGCATGTAATAAATGTTATGTGAATATTGCAGTGTAAATAACGTGAATTGTAAATAATGGTTACTATAAATATTATAGCGGCTGTGGAAAACGTACTGAGAGGAGAGAACACTGGACCAGAGAAAAGTAAAAAGTAGACAACAGAAAGTTAAACAAGAGAAAGTGGGTTTCATTAAAGATTTTTAGTGATCATTAGAAGAAGGAGACAAACAATGAATGTTTACCAAGTTTCTTGCGTTGAGGCACTGATTGTTTGCCTTCTCGTCGGTAAAAGTCTTCATAGGAAATGAAATGCTGGAGTAAACAAAAGTTTGAAGTATACTTGTTAACATTTCTGCTAGTGTTGCCACTCTGAAGTGTACTTGAGAGTATTCTTTGCAGATCTGGCAAAAAAATAATATAATATAAAACAGAGTATATGTGAGAGGACGCTGGTCGTGTGTCCGCATGTAGTCCAGAAGCAGTTTCTTAACATTTTGGATCCTATGAACATTTTGAGAAAATGAAAGTTGCTATGATTTTCAATTAGCATGAGGTCTAAATTATTTGGAATGATTTTAAAGAAGTACTAGATTCCCATTTACTTGCTCACCTATTGGTAAACTATACAAATAATAATAATAATAATATAATAATAATAATAATAATAATAATAATAATAATAATAATAATAATAATAATGATAATAATAATAATAATAATAATAATAATAATAATAATCTTCATTTCTACAGGTACACGTACAAGGTATACAAGCCTAGCTGACATCAATAATATAATACTATATAGAAAACCCCTTGTTATGCAGAGCATTTGGGGCAAATTAAGTCAATTTTGTCCCTAGGATGCGACCCAGACCACTCGACTAACACCCATGTAACTCTTTTACTGAGAAGTGAACATGGACAACAGGTGTCTTAAGAAAACTCGTCCTAATATATCCACCAGTGCTTGGGATCGACCCCAGAACCTTTGTGTGTGAGCTGAGTGCGTTAGCAGTCGAGCTAAGACATAGCTTAAAAGAGTATATTCTCAGTGAGAGAATTGGCCTTTCTTACTAGAGAAGATCACACCATTATAGAATAATATGATCGTCTCTCAGTTGACTTCACAAAATTAATTGTGTCCTGTAATGCTACTTACTACTAAACAGCCAAGGACCAAAGGTCGACACATTTTACTGGCTTACACCCAAGCTTCATAATTCGTAAAACTCTATTTCACCTACAGTGAAGCGCAACCATATTCAACCGTGTATTATTATGCTCTAAGGTGGTCTATTAATAGTATAAAAGGTCAACAGCTTTTACTACAGTATTCATGCCAACTTCTTTCTTATCCAATACTCATATACATATGTAGGTACTTTACACAAGTAACCCGCACATAAAAGAGAGAAGCTTACGACGACGTTTCGGTCCGACTTGGACCATTTACAAAGTCACAGTGTGACTTTGTAAATGGTTATTTGTGTATCGTTCCAGTCACGGTATTGTGCCTTTTTTTTATTTATGTAGGTACTTAATGAATACTGTAAATATTGAATGAAGTTTGTAGAAATCTACCTCACGAAATTTAACACACATGAATTTCTTTTCCATCTAACATGTACCACTGACGAGTATCAGAGCTTTCATTAACAAACGTTTTTCAAATCTCTAATTGCCATTTATATAGTCATGTATAATCTTCATTATTGTTCTTTGTATATAATTATATATTAGTATAACTGATGATTAATGATATCCACAGACTGATGGGTCGATATCATACAGAAACAAACATTAGTTATTTTACTGAGTTATGGATATTTGTCATCGCCAAAATTCATCACAACAGGTCAGACAAACTTATGAACTTGAAAGGTTGGATATTACTAAAGTCGTTTATTAGCGACAAATTTATTTTTAATTTATTAGGTCCGGAACCGAATATATATCATGAACTAATACCGTTCACCATCGTTGTTTTGTTTTGTCATATTGGATGTTTTATTTTGTGACTTGTAGTATTATCCCGTTTCCTTTTTTAAATCGTAAATACCTATGTCTATGTTAAGATCTCGTGATAATCGCCTAAATTAATGTTTGAGAATCGTGGTGCTCTGTTGGGCACCTGAGATCTTAGATTCAGTCTTGCATACGTGTGTGTTGACAGGCGGAAGCCACACTTAGTATGTGCTTGATGTAGTGTCATGTTGTGTATACGTGTGTGCTTGTGTGTGTGTGTTATTGTGTGTGTTTGTTTTAATCGCAATGTTTTATTAATTTCCAGTGTTAGATGTTTTGTAATATGTAACCTTGTTAGTGGTGTTCTTTAACAAATAAAACAATATCACTGTAATGTACAGTGTGTTGTGTGTGAGAGTGTATTACCATTGTACTGGATGGTGTCCTTATCATGTGTTAGGGTTAAAGTGAGATTCTTGCGCAGTAATCTTTTGTCGTGCATCTTTTTAATATATTTCTGTCATTTTGTATCGCACTGTTTTAAATAAAATATAAAAAAAAAATCTTCGCCTTTCTAGAGAGTGCAGATTCAGGGCCCTCAGTCTATCCTCATATGGAAGATTTCTGATACATGGGATCAGCTTTGTCATCCTCCTTTCTACGTTTTCCAGTGCCCCATTAACACAAACATTTTCATATCTAGAAGCCTTATGAATTTCGTCCAATAGCAGCATACTGCACTCCCTATCAAGGTGTGGGGGCCTATATATCACACCCAAAATTAATTTTTCATACCCCTCGAGAAATTGTAGCCAAACAGATTCTGTGTCCGATGTTTCTATTCTTATATCATGTCTAACAAAACAAGTTAAATTATATCTGACATACATCGCCACTCCAGCCTTCTTGTTGACCCTATCAGTGTGGAACAGTTTATAGCTCTAAGCTGCATTGAAAAGACACTTCTCTATCCTTCAAGTTGAACCATGTCTCAGTTATAGCAATAATATATATATTACCTACACTTGCGAGTAATCTTAGCTCGTCTATCTTATTTCTTAGACTCCTACTATTTGTATAGTAAACCTTAAGGGAACTAGTCACTCGTTGCCCTCTACTATCTCTCTTTGTTTGTTGATCAGTTGCTTTGTCTTTAAACATATCAATGAGGTATCCAGGTAATATCTGCTGTTTCCAACAATAATTCTGTAGCCTGTTTGTTTCCCACAAACACCCATACCTCTATACTCTATCAGCTTAAAGTCCTAGACAAGTCATCAATGATCCCGTCAATCGAATTGGCTAATGTAACCACTCCAGCCCCAGGGAGATGAATCCCATCTCTTGCATATATATCATGTTTGCCATAGAATTTGTCCCAGTTACCAATGAATGGGATTGCAAGTTACTTGTAGTATATGTCTAGCCAGCAATTTATACCAATTGCCCTAGGCATCCATTCATTGCCCACTCCCCTTCTAGGCAAGATGCTACATATGACAGGGATCCCTCCCTAAGATCTGACTACGTCTATGGCTGACCTGCACTTATCCAGTAGTTCATGTCTCCTTCCATCCCAATGTCATTTCTACCAGCACTAAGACAAATAATGGGCTTGCTCCCATTACCTGACATAATATTACCCAACCTGCTGACTATGTTACCAACACCAGCCCCTGGGAGGCACACTCTCTGTCTGACTTTTCTATCTCTGTTACAAAAAGCACAGTCCATATATCTTACCTGAGAGTATCCCACAATCAGAATATTATTACCTTTGTTAGCAGGGGAGTCAGAGGTACCTTTAACCTCACTAACCACTGACGTACACTCGTCTTGAAGAACAGAGAATCGATTTCCTACCTTCATATCTTCTTTATTAACCCTTCTTATCTTCCTACTTTCTGAATTCTGAACCACTTGCCACTTAAAGCGGCTGCCACTCTCACTGGTATTAAGCATTTCCTCCTTACCAGCACCAACTATCTCACAAAAACTCCCAGACACATCTAGGCGAAGCTTCAGCCTCCTACTTTCCTCCTGAAGAAGTAGAACCTCCTTCTTCAACACTTTAAGCTGAGATTCTAAAACACTACAACAAGCCATGGTGCTTGGTAACATCCCACGCTAATATCCAAACAGCTCAGGACAGGTATGACCACACGTGATCACTAACCTCATATAAACATAAAAAGTGCATTGATGCCTTCAAATTGAAAGTCTATTTCTTTTTCAATTGCACTCCAAAAAACTATTTACAACAAATAGTAACTTCATAAACAACAGCAGATATAAAAGATAGTACGTATATCAAACAGTCTTGTCAAAGGGAATACAGAATTCACTTTCTATGTCTCCGACCGCCCAACAGTCACCCTAACAAACTTGCTCGCTGAAAGTCCCACCTTAATGCAGACTCTCTCTTAGATTTTTAAGGAGAAACTAACCAATTGCATAAATTATGATGCATATTTTTCTCTTGCTTTCTTACTAACCCCAACTAATCCATTCCCTTTCACTCCTACACCTCCCTCGCACCTACCCTTCACACATTCTTCGTTGACCACATCCCTCCTCGCTGGCCTGTATGACCCTCTCTGATTTAGCTCTTAACATAATTATATTATTATTATTATTATTATTATTATTATTATTATTATTATTATTATTACTACTACTATTATTACTATTATTATTATTATGATGATGATGGACAGGGCCAGATTTTGACACATTTTGGTGGGTTACACCCATGAAGCTTTATAACACATTAAATGTTATTAATCATCAGAACTTGTCGTTTTATATCTAATAAATTAACAAACCGAATCCTAACATCATTTATCATGCTTGCAAATTGTGTAATAATACAGTAAACTACCAAGTAATCAACTGTTATTATATTCCCATAAACACATTTTTGTTTTTCATATAATACCCAAGATTTGGCCGTTTCGGAATCTGACACACTGGCACATTAATGTATGCCGACGATGCCAGGAAGCCGATTTTTTTTTTATGTGGATGCCGGTGAAATGTTTCTACCTCACCTCAGCTTCTCGACTGGCCTTATCTGAGCATTTAGCTCACAAGACTTGTGAGCCAATCGCAACCGGAGCCCCACAAAAATATAAAAAAACTCTATGCAGAAGACGTTTGACATCCCCCTGCAACTGGGGATACAGTGCCATACTTTGCTATAAAGCAGAACATTAATGACGACCGCCCTCTGGTACAGGGTTAAATGTCGCGGCCGTAGACTATTTAAGAGCCTCAAGACACTGTGTACCACCCTCTCCGAGTTACATGCCCTCGTCTGATCAACTTCTCGCATATACTGAATACCACATATAGTGATACGATCAACCACCGTCCACCCCTCTGGACCCACCCCATCCCCCACTCACTCTCCCAACGCCATAATCTTCGATTTTTCTCTATTAACACACATCCCCATAGCCTTACCAAATACATCAACAAGTCTCCCAACAAAACCCAAATGCTCCCTCGTACGTAATAGCACAGTAGTATCATCTTCATAACCCACAAGGGCCAGTCGACCACTACTCGAACCCCACGACGAATCTATTCTCCGCCCACAAACGGCCCAGTAAAAAGGGTCCTGCATACATGCAAAAAGCATTTGAGACATGGGGCATCCCTGTCGAATGCCCCTGTTCAAGTGGACAAAGACACCTAACTTCCCATTAATTTGTACTTTAAAACCAGCACCATTGTACAACAAACGGGCCCACATGACTACCTTATTTACAAAACCCTGCCATCTCATGAACTTCCATAGCACCTCCCTTTCCACCCTATCAAAAGCAGCTCGCCAGTCTAAAGCCAAAACACCACCCCCACCCCTCGATCCGCATTCCCCGACAAACTCCTTGATATTCCCATGACCATCATACATCGATCTACCTGGCACGCCAAACTGATCCTTATGGATTGCCTTATCAAACACTTTCTTAATCCTATTCATCAAATTTTTTGCATATAGTTTATAGTCACTACACATCGCATTGAGTAAACGAACCATAAAAGTCCGTATTACCTCCCAATGTTGGATATAAAATTCACACGGGATGCCGTCAATGCCTGGCACCTTCCCCTTGCTCATTCCCTGCAATGCCTCCCACACCTCTGCCTCAGTTATAGGCCTGCCCATGAGAAAGCGATCATGAACATTCAACTCGCATCGTATACCCTACCCCAATTCCTGTATCGCATGCTCAGTCAGTTCTTTACTTTGCATTTGGAGCTTACACTCTGTATCGACATAAAAACTTATTCCTTCAATTGTTGTCATGACCTGTCGCTCACTATACCCGTCAACTCCATCCTGCACCACTAAACTCACAATTTCAGTCGCCTTTCGCCTTTGTGCCTGACTACGTAAGACACAAGAAGACAGTTTATCACCTCACACAGCCTCCTCCACCCCACTCGAAATATGCGCCCCATCAAAAACCCTGTTTTTCAGTACCTGGATTTGTTCCTTAAGATCGTCAATCTCGTCCACTGGGTAAATTCCAGACGCCTCTCCCTGCGCATAACAATGCCATAAAGAACCCTCCAGGTACCTCAGAAAACCATACCCCAAGCAAGAGGCCTCCTTACCCGAATACACATAAAAATCCTTAATTCGAAGCTTAATTTAACAACCTCGTCCCATTGTCACACTAAATCCCACCCTTCCCAGGAGTCTACTCCCATAGACGCCCATAAATCTGTGAATAGTATCCTATCATCTGCACTTTGTAGCAGTCGCATATTTAACTTCCAATATCCCTTAAAACGGTTCGGGAGACTCCCTAATGAAGCTCCACAAGAACTCCGCGATGGTCGGAGAAATAGACTTTCAACACGCACACATTGATTACGATCACCCGCCGAGACATACACCCTATCTAAGCGTGCTGCATAGCCCCTACACACGAAAGTATGCTCAATCCCCAAGTCACGTCTTCCACTTACATCCACCAACCCCAGCCCAGACAACAAATCACCCAAAATAAACAAACAAAAACCCGCCCACTTCGGCTCAATGTCTTTACGGCGCACCACACAGTTCCAGTCACCACCGACCACTGTAATATCCGGCAGGGACCTCAAATAGTACACTAGGACATCTCTAACAAAAGTATTTTTAATATTAACATCATGTTCGGCCGGCCCATATACTCCTACAAAACCAACCCTTCTATTACCCCAATCTCCCATGACTCGCACCACCCGGCCCTATCCCTTTTCCTCCCAATGTTTCATCACAAACGGGCTGGTCGCTTTTATCAACACAGCCAGTCCACCTTTCAGACGTCTCGAGTGAGTCATATAAACATCATAACCATCTATCTCAAACAAACTTCCTACTTTATGATTATGTTCTTGCAAAAAGCACACATCCACTGCAAAGCGATTCAACCACTCACGTACCTGCACACACTTTCTGAGAGTTTTCAAACCATTAACATTAATAGTTACTCACCTAACTTTGCCAAAGGAGACTTTCCTTTAGAGGCCACAACACCCTTTTTCTCTTTGCGTCGGCAAGCACCTAATGCACCGCCCGTACCTTTGGCATTCTCCGTGATATTACCTGCTGTCGTTGATCCGCGCGACCCCCCCCCCATGATTTCCGACCACGTCTTCTTCCCTAAACGTTGTCCAGAGGTCAAGACGTCGTCGGAGTCGGACGGGGTAGCCGCACGCTTCCTAGAAACAGCATCCTCGGCTATGTCAGTACCTGGGGTGTTCTCCTTGTGAATGTCTATCTCAACAGTTTGAACTCTCAGACCCTCCACATCTCGCACGTTAACTAACTGATCAACATCATGCAAACATACTCTCTCCTCACCTGAACACTTCAACAAAGGCACACACGGCACAGAATCATACTCTTGCGACGCTAAAAGGTCGCTCAATGTAGATACAATATTAGCCTCCATGTCATCTGCCTCTCTTGCTAGAGGGATCTCACTTCTCACGTGTTCCACCTCATCATGGGAGACAGTACCAGGTACAGTCACACAAGATGACTACTAGCATGGCCTGATCAACCTCAGCACTCCACGATGTCAGGTGCGGCAAGTCCTCGACGGCTTCGTCTTCTGGAGTCTGAAGGGGAACCTCGCCGTCCAGACGACGACCACGTCCCGAGGGCGGCTGGCGCTGAACACATTGTGCCGCGATGTGATCTAAAGCGCCGCAGAGGCGGCAAGTTCGTCTCTGTCCAGGATACGTAACGTACACCTGGGAACGAAAATCCTCCAGGTGTACGTACGATGGAATTGGCTTGCGTAGGGGCATTTTCAAAGTGAAGGACCCCTCTTGAAGACCAGCATAGAGGCCGTCAGACCATCGACCCATAGTAACCTGGTGGATCTTCCCATAACGTTCAAAAGCGTCACGTATGTCGACTTCATTGGCCTCAATAGGCACGTTTCGCATACGTACCGACGTATATTATCTTGAAACGTCGTGCAACTGAACAGTGACTGCTGGGGTGACTGGCTTGCTAACATCCTGGTACTGGTTGACAATCTGCTCATAGGTCTGAGTATCACAAAACTTGACGAAAATCCGGGAAAGTCCATTCAAGGCGACTCCACACAGGGATTCACGCTGGATGCCATATGTATCACGAATGATCGCTGACACTAACACATTAATCGATGCGCTGGTGATTGTGCCCCGTATTAGTTCAATACAAACAGTATTAACTCTCTGGCGAAAACCAGTCGCCATTGTTTTTGATGTATCAAAAGCTCCTCCACCAGGTGTCGGGACTGAGCAGAAGCAGCTGACAAACGCTCAGCACAACGTCTGAGCAGAGAATGAAGGTGCAGAATTAGGGGGGATATGACTGAGGTGTATAAATGGAAAACAGGAATAAATAAAGGGATGTAAACAGCGTGCTGAAAATATCCAGCTAAGACAGGACTCGCAACAAACTGGGAAAAATTCAGATCAGGAAGGATATAGGAAAGTACTGGTTTGGTAATAGAGTTGTGATGAATGGAACAAACTCCTGAGTACCGTTATAGAGGCTAAGACGTGTAGTTTTAAAAATATGTTGGATAAATACATGAGTGGATGTGGGTGGGTGTGAGTTTGACCTGACTAGCTTGGGCTACCAGGTCTGGTGCATTGCTCCTTCCTTAAGTGGAAGTGACCTGGCCAGGTGGTCATTGTTCTAGGCCGGGGGGTGGCATGGACCTGCTTCGCATGGGTCAGTAGGCCTTCTGCAGTGTTCCTTCTTTCTTATCTTCTCATAAGAGTGGTGCATGTGTCGAGTATTTGTTCCCAAATACAAGCTTTAACCAGTGGTGGATGGGTCGAGTATTGGTCACCAGATAACAGCTTTAACTAGTGGTAGATGAGTCGAGTATTGGTTCCCAGATATCAGCTCTGACCAGTGGTGGATGTGTCGAGTATTGGTTCCTAGACATCATTCTTGGCGAAGGGAGGATATGCTGAGTATCAGTTCCCAGATTTTATCTTTGATGAAAGGTATACGTGTCAAATATGAGTCCCATGATATCAGCTTTGTTGACTGCTGAATTTGTAGAGAATCTGTCGCCATTTATAAAATGTTAATGTTTCCTGCAAACCAATGGGGACATTCATTATTCAAAATTTCCAATGATGTGATTGTCTATCTGAGACCCATGATTAGGAAAAGTATTTAGCGAGCTCGTGGGTAAGAAATTAGTCAGGTAATATCAAACTCACCATATTTTCTCATGTTTGCTCACATTTTTTTTTTTTTTGTTTTTTTTTTTCACATAATACTGTTTCATTTTAATTACCATTTTTCCTTCTGTTATGCTCTTTTTTTGTCATGTGTCTCTTGTAATTGTTTTACTTTAATGATTATCAAATTCACAATTTGACTTTCCTTGTTTATCCTTGTATTTTTATTTATTATTTTTTTTATTTGTGTATTCGCCTAGTGAAGGATTCTTTACATCCCTTCTGTGTGCTCTTTGTAGCGTTAATTCTACTCATTCTATGTTTATGCGATGGAAATAAATGGTATAAAATACCGACACAATGGCAATATAAACACAAATGCAGTATAATGTGATCCTTTATTGACTACGTTTCGCCCACACAGTGGGCTTTTTCAAGTCACAAACAGAACTGTTTGTGACTTGAAAAAGCCCACTGTGTGGGCGAAACGTAGTCAATAAAGGATCACATTATACTGCATTTGTGTTTATATTGCCACTATGTTTATGCGATCGTCTTATTCTGATTTTTTTTCATTGTGTGGAAAATTGCATTTATCTGTATGTAACTTATAATGTACATACCAGTAAATAACAAAGATAATTATTATTTATCAGAGTTACATAGGCAAGTAGGAATTTGGGACACCTAGGTCACAAAAAAAGTCCCCCTTCGATACCTACCACTGTCATATCCACAAGTTGCTCTAGACCTATTAATTACAAATGAAATATACATCACCAGGAATTCTGGTAAATATATAAATTTGTGGAATTTATATTATAATTAATAATTGATTGTATATATACAATTTACATAACAGAAGGAGAATATCTTAAAATCACTCACCAATTTGACTGGAGATCAAGGTGTATCATACTCAGAAAACCTCACTGTCTATCCATGAAAATAACACTGGCCAAAGTTAAACAAAAACAGACTTATCTGAGGTTCCTGGAGCTGTCTTGTCCAGTCGCCTGATAGCTCAAGTTATGCAGGAATGCACATCCAACAATTTCGCCTCCTATTTGAGAGGTGTCAGCCCAATTTTAACCTCTAGAGTACGAAAAATTCTTCCCATTATTCACTAACGTTTGTGTCCAATTCAAATAAAAATGGCGAGTCTCTTCTGCGCAGGCGCAGTTTCCCATTTTTTATAACATAATTTTTATTAAATACAGTATGGTCATCTAGACACAGACACAGACACAGAGATTCTGCTCTTGACTCTCGCCTCGGCAGGTCATAGCAGCTCTCCTTACTTACTCAGTCTCCCTACGATCCCCGTTGGGGAGAGGAACCTTTAGCAGCGTAATCTTCTTGACTTACACGATGAGCTACGCAAATCGTGTAAAGATCAAGCCAAAAAATGGTACCGTTGATGATTCAACGAAGCTTGCTCTTGCAACTGTTGTGCAGGAAGCATTGCAAGTGAAATTCAATGCTATTTTGTCACTGAAAGAAGCATTCATTGTTGTATGTCACGATGATGCTGAAGCAGAGAAGTTACTCACCACAGAAGCCACCACTACTCTTACTGCTCAAGGATTTACTGTTACATCCTCTCCTGCCCTCAGGGCAAGAAAATCAGTATTCCTAAAATAACTGGACAAGATTTTGACTTCTCAATCAATTGCTGAACTCAAGTCATCCATTGAAACGCAAAATACTTGGGCTACTGTTGATAACATTACCAAAATCCCGAATGCATCGTCTATGCTCAAGGTCACCTTCACCGACGTGAACATGGCTGCCACTGCTCTGAACGAAGGTCTTGCTGTCTACTACTACTACATTAGTCCCACCTACATAGAAGCAGAGAGATACCACTACATCCAACATTGCTGGAACTGTTATTCTTATCTTCACACCACCAAAGCATGTCCAGTAAAAGACAAGAAGTTCTGCACTACATGTGGTAGTGAGGGACACACCTTCAGTTCCTGTACCGCTGCTGCTCCAACACAACCAGCGTGCTTAAACTGCAAGAGTAATGATCACCATATATTAACAGTAAATTGTCCTACAAGAAAGGTTATTATGAAGAAACAACAAGATGCAACAAAGAAAAACCCTACCAACAGCACACCAACGTATGCCGCAATTGCAAAGTTGCAAGCAGACACTACAAAATTTCTTCAAGCATCTACTCAGCCCGCCTCCACCACCACCACCATCACTCCTCCAGCATGTGACGTAACGAAGATTCATTACTGTCTACTATACGCTCACATGCAAATCATGGCTGCACCTGGATCCTTTAACTCTACCATCGTCGAGTTATTTGCATTAAATAACATGCCATCATTTACATTTCCAGCATCTCCACCTTCTGAAGAAATTCTCAAATTCACCAAAGACTTAATCACCAACTCTTCTGCAGAAGTTCCATTAACACCAAAAACTAGTGACGTCAATCCAACAGCGACCAATGAGAAGCCTCCACCGCCACCACCCTTTACTGAATCCACCCAATCAGAAGCCTTGCCACCAGAAACATCTTCTAATTCGCCTACTGAAGCTGAAAACGAAGCACCACCACCTTCCTCAACTTCACCACCGCCTTCTCCACCTCGACCACGTCGATTACCTGGCACACTATGGGCTAAACATAAAGGACTCATGTTCTACACCATGAAGCATTGCCCTAGCCCAATGGATCGCCTAGAACTCGTCCAACATCTCAAAGACAAAACTGCAACGTACACCACCGACGAAACGCCATACCCTAAAGTCGAACAGATAATCCACCAACTTCAAACCAACGAACTCTTCTACAGAGCTCCCATAAATGTGATACAACTCTCTAAAACAAAATTCCACACATTGATAACATCATTAATGAAAAATAACTCAGTCCTGCTTGCTGCCTACTGACAGTCTCGGCTCCTGCCGCTGCCTTCGCCATCCTCTCCTAGAGAACCAAGCAACGTCATCATCCAAGCCTCTCCATCTACGCCTCCAGTACTTCGGTACCACATATCCCAAAGTGGTTGGGCCACTTGCCTTGATTCCTCCTCTTCCTCTCCTTCCCATCCTTTTTCAGTTATTTCCATCCTTCCTTATCCTTCTTCCTTCCCATCTCACGACAGCTCTCGTCGTCTTAATCCTAATCCTAATGGCCATCTCTTTACATATAACTACTGTATTTCTGGAAAATATATACAGTATTTTCCACACATTGTACATTTTCCTTATGTATGGTTTACAGTTTTCACGTTATTCCTTATTCTTATATGTTATTTGTATGTTTTGGTTTCTTTCATGTATTTTTCTCTTAGCTTATTCTTATGATCTGCATGTCTTGTTGCTACTTCCTTCTTGTATTGGCTATTTTTAATCTTCCTAGTGCTAGGCTATCCTTTTGCTGTTGTTTCTTCGTCTGTTGCAAAATACGTAATTGCATTTTTTTGTATTATCTCTCCTTCATTAATCTTAAGAAGAGGTTTTAGTAGTACTGTTCTGCCACTATGATTATGTGATGCATTTATCTCATGATATTCCTGTTCACTATAACTATGTATTACTTATGAGTTCAGGGTTTCTTTATTTTTTTCTAGATTTTAAGATTTTTAAAGGCTTCTTTTTCAAAAATTTTGGTAATTTTCTTAGTTTAGTAAAATCATTCTCTTAAATCCAGAAGAAAGTACATTGTTTAAAGTCAAGAAAAAGAAATTTACATGAATTTTATTCATTAATAAATATCAAAATTATGAGGGATCTGAAAGTTGTGTAACTTGAAGGACTGAATTATTTTTCTAAAATGACAAAGTGAAGTGGATAAACATGGGTGTTCTTAATGGATATGAAACTGATGAAACAGAAAGAACACTGATTATCTATAGATATCATATGAATAATTAAAAATTTGCTTATTGCATATTATCGTCTCTGTGCATACTTCACATGAAATGAGATGTTGATTCAGGGACTTCAACTTTCGTATTATTACTATTGTACTACTATGGCTGCTCCTGTCATTGCTACTGCTAATGTTACTACTATGATAGCTACTTCCTTTGTTACTACCTTTGTTAGTGTTACTGCTGTGATGAATTCTGCCGTTACTTCTACTTTTGCTACAACTTGTAACACAGCTATTTCTGTCGCTGATACTGTTGAATGACCAAAATAACTCCATAAACAAAAATAACAGCATACATAAGAACGCAACAAAAATTATGAAGTTTTAAGAACAACAGCAACAGCAAGAGCAATGTTATAATGATGATCAAGCACCACTGATGATCATCACATATTGTAAGATGCTGCCATTGGTGTAAACAAGGGCTGGTAGCTAGTCTAAAAGTTGAGCGGAGTGGAGGCGAAAGCATGTAGTAATGTTTATTGGAAAACTTCGACTAGGAGATGACCGTTGAAGGAAGCAGGCCAGGTAGGGCAATAAAACAGGACTCGTGGGGTTGACCGAGATATTGTACAAGAATAAACGAGTGATCAAGGATCTTTGACCCGTCTCAGGTATGGAGTGTGAGTGAGGCTAACCAATGTGCAGGAAGCCATCCGAAATTCAGGTGAGCAGGTCACCATCAAGTATTCATTCATCAGGTAACAGAACACTTTCGTGGAGCTAACACCAAGTGGCTGATCTGGGTCATCTACTTCCGCTTACTGCCACTTGGAATTCCAAGTAGAAGTTTAAAAGCAAAGTGATGTTTCTTGAAGCCCTTGGCGTGGTTCTTCTAATGATACATAGACAGGAATAACCAATAAAAATCTCGGACAATTGTTGAAGAAAAAAAAGGGTCATCGGCAGAGACAATTCAAAGAGTATATTCTCCAGGTGCCTTTAGTGTAATGGACGTTGTTGAGAACAACTCTGGTGATGGAGCTGTGGGGAGAGACGGCTGGAACCTTCAATGATGCCGGTATGCCTCATTGTTGTAGGTAAACGATGCTGGTGATAAGTCCTTTGTAGAGTTAGCGAGCATAGATTTCTTGCATCCAGGGTTCTTGATCAAATACGTATACAACATAAGGGGTTGTCCATGCGTCCATAGATAAGCGACATTTCATGCAACCGGTACTTATGGTTGTGCTTCCTTAGCATTGAGGAACTGACCGTGTTACTTAAGAGCTCCAAATGAATGTTAGCACATCATACAAAAGATTTATAGAACATCATGGCAAACAGACAAGAATATTTTAAAAATTAAATGTAAATACAAATGCATGGAGGGAACGTGATTATGTGGCCTTCGGCAGGGGCGTCGTAAGGGAGGGGGATGGGGGGCGTGCCGCCCCGGGTGACACCATTTAAGGGGTGGCACCATAGAGCCTCTAAAGAAGGTAACATTAATGACCAAAACCATGCTGCAGCAACCTAAGAGAAAAATCCTTCGTTTCTATATAGCCTATTATAGGATTACAGAGTACAAATAGGCCTATATAGGGAAAATCATTGATTTTAATGATGTTATAGATGATTTTGCAGGATTGAAGGCATGGAAATGAAATATCAGATTTTTTGATGTATTACCTGTACTCAAGGTTAAATCGGAACTAGTGTTTTTTCTTTATTTTATAATTATTAAAGTTCGGTTTATGGCCTTTAAACTTTCTCATTGTTAAACATTAGTCACTGGTCATTCAGCAGTGATGTAACTGCAGTTTACTACCTCTATCCACCCACCCTTGAATTTCATGGGGGTGACACCAAAGATGCCACCCCGGGTGACACCAAAGATGCCACCCCGGGTGACACCAAAGATGCCACCCCGGGTGACACCAAAGATGCCACCCCGGGTGACACCAAAGATGCCACCCCGGGTGACACCAAAGATGCCACCCCGGGTGACACCAAAGATGCCACCCCGGGTGACACCAAAGATGCCACCCCGGGTGACACTAAAGATGCCACCCCGGGTGACACCAAAGATTCCTCCCCTGGTGACAAAAACCCTAGGGATGACTCTGGCCTTCGGCACTCAGTGTCGCAGGCGAGCTGAGATCTGACATAAAGGGTTATTCAGAACAAGAGACAGCCTATCAGAACTGCTAAGAAAGCATTCATCTCTAGGCAAGTTGGACAAGGATAGATCACTGGTGAGACTGAACCTGCTTGTCTCTCGATACGTGGCGCGAAATAAACCGGTTTAATACACATCCTACAAGAGTACATAAGGTTGTTTTTAAGTGTATATACATTAGATAAAAAATAACACACAATGGATAAATCCGCAATTTGAAAAATACTGATTAATACAGTACAATATTTATATGTACCTTGCAATATTGCCAGGTACGTACCGACTAATATACTGTCAAAGTTTTTTCTCCCTCACCTTGACAGCATACAAGTTTCTATTCTGTTACTTCAGCTTAACAGTGTTACAGACTATGCAGCAGGACTCTTGTCCAGGCTGAGGAACTGACCACCTCAAAACTACGTCTTCCAGGGTGATGGACTGTTTACATCGTCATTACATCTCTACTGCTTCTGCGGCCTCCTCTCTGTTCAACTGAAGAAGGCTACTGTGTAGGTGAAACGTTTCGGAATGAAGATACCTAACTGATGCACATGTGTCTTACGTATCAAGAACTGACATAAAATTTCGCATGAATTAAGGAAAACCGAGCAATGAACTAGCCAGCCATGAACGAATATCTACATACTTACTGAATGTGACATTGACTAAGTTACGGCAACAAAATGAAATTTATGTATTAGTAGACACAAGCTTCCTTAATGCTACTTAAATGGGCTGTAGAAAGGGATAGCAATGACCAGTGCACCAAGTATAAGTAGTGCTTTTCTGGGGTACAGCGCTGTGCATCTACTCAGCTGACTGTTGTAATGAAATTGCTATGGTTTGCTGTAGCTCTCTGTACCGATAATAATAAGTGCTGAAGAGTTCAGGGACAGTCTGAAATGATGTCTAGATTTAGTAATAAAAAGACACAACATATTGTATATAGGACAGGTAACTAGATTCAGGAGTATATGCAAAAGCGAGTGAATTAGTTTACGCTGATCACACCCCTCAAGGAAGGTTCCTTGATGTTGGTGAGGGGCTCTTGATTTAGGGAATTGGATGTGTGCTCCAGTTCCCCGAATTAAGCCTGAATGCCTTCCACATCCCCCCCCCAGGCGCTGTATAATCTTCCGGGTTTAGCGCTTCCCCCTTGATTATAATAATAATAATAATACGCTGATCACATGTAGACGCAGTGTCCTAACCAGATAGACAGGTTACAAGACTTCAGCCACCAGGACACTAGTAAACATGCTATCACTCGTGGTCACCATACGCTAGTGCTGTTCAGCTCCCACACCAGAGGCAGAAAATGAATGCGAGATGACTCTGAATATATAAATTGATTTTATAAACACCTGAAGGCTGTTGTGTTCGAATTCATGCATAAAATAACCAACGAATGACATTACGAGTCTGATGTTGTGAACGCTAACATAGTTTCACTACCAATATTTTAATAAAAAGCTTATTTTTCACTTCATTGCACTTCCCATTATACTGTAATTCTTCAGTTTAGCGTGACTGAGCATATAAGTTAAATTTGCTATGGTGCTTCTGCACTGAAAGGAATAGAGTTATCCTGTGTTAAGTAAGTTTGACAGGATTGGTTGTTGATGCGGTTTCCTTGTGTCTTTTGAGTAGATTGGAAAAAAAAAAGCTGTAAAGTGGAGACAGAGTAGACAGTAAACCCAGAAGACAACCCCGTTGCTGACACATGTAACAAGTAAGTTCATTCTATTAATGTCTTTAATGGATGGTATCATGTCAATATGGCGACATGTAACTTGTTTTCGAGAAACACTTGAAATAATTAAACCTGGTTTGGGTCAGGTTTTGAAGGTGAATACTGGTGACCAGCGATGCTGAGCAATGTGGCCATAACATGTGACCAGGGACCACAAAAAATAAGATTATTTGTCCGTGAAATATGTCAGTTTACCTGGAGTTTATCTGGAGTTTACCTGGAGTTTACCTGGAGAGGGTTTCGGGGGTCAACTCCCCCGCGGCTCGGTCTGAGACCAGGCCTCACGGTGGATCAGTGTCTGATCAACCAGGATGTTACTACTGGCAGCACGTAAGCTGACGTACGAACCACAGCCCGGTTGGTCAGGTACTACTTTGTTTAGTCACAGATTCTGCATGGTGTGCGTCCCAGTATCGTGGTTTATTACAGGGTAACCTGTGTGACCTTGGGAGAAACAGATGACTTCTACAAAGGGCGATGAGACAAACGACTCCTATATTGCTCTCACATGCCTCTCTCTCTTTATCTCTCTCTCTTTCTTCCCTTGTTTGCTCGATGAACGCTCTACAACTGCCGCTAACAGAGTAATTTTACAATGATTGTCAGGCACCATTGATTCCTCACCATCATACATTGCAAAATTCTGCCACAAATGAATGTGTAAATGGTCTAAGAGTTGAGTGGAATGAAGGTAAAAACTATCTGATGAAGATAAGTTTTATTCTGAAATTTATAGACAACGATGTCCATAGCAGGCAGCATGCCAGGTAGGTCAACGAGAGAGAGGTCCAGCAGGCGTTCAGTGAGGGAGATGTTGTGCAAGAATAAGTCAACAACCAGGTACTTCTGACTTGTCCCAGGTCCTTCGTTTTAGGTTCGATCCTATGAACCCGAGCAACTGGTGTCTGGGCTCCGATATGGTGGAGGGTAAAATGCTTATTTAACAAACCTCGGTACAGGTGGAGTCGAACCCACGGCAAATGAGTTCTAAAACTCTTGGCCAGTATTACAACCCAGGATTTCAAAGGTCTGTTATCGCAGGTGTAATGGGAGCAAAAGAAACACAGTAGAAAAAGTTTAGACTTATATTATCCTTCACCAATTTAGAACAGCAATATGTACACTATGTACAGTAATAAGTATAGTGCACGTCACGGTAAGCAAGGCAGAAATAGAAGCCACAAGATAGCAGACCGTGCTCAACCAGCTCTAGAATGGGAATGACAAGGGCAGACAGGAGAGCGGTATCCACATAACCTCTGCGATTGCCAATCCCACCTTCTTATTGGCTAGAACCTGGTCACTAGTTGAACGATGGGGCCCCATCACCAACTCTTAGCAACCTGGTTCGCTGGTTGGGGGAGATAGCCTGTAAATGAGGGTGTGTCCATGCGCCGAATAAAGGTTACGTACTCTTTGCATGCCACAGCCAGTGTGTAACCCACTCGGACAGCTGGCTACGATTTCGTGAGTATGTCTAACACATTAGATTTGAATGTTCGATCCCCGACAGCCAGTCAAAGAACGCTATAGTCGACACCAGACGCTCTCTGATCAGCTGCTGGGGTTTTAGTGCCCCGGGTCTCACGTGAGGGTGAGGCCAACTCAGATTCCTGCTAGCTGACCCAGGCTCACGTGACTGAGTCACGATTACCAGCTTCCTGCAAGCTGACCCAGGCTCACGTGACTGAGTCACGATCACCAGCTTCCTTCAAGCTGACCCAGGCTCACGTGACTGAGTCACGATCACCAGCTTCCTGCAAACTGACCCAGGCTCACGTGACTGAGTCACGATTACCAGCTTCCTGCAAGCTGACCCAGGCTCACGTGACTGAGTCACGATCACCAGCTTCCTTCAAGCTGACCCAGGCTCACGTGACTGAGTCACGATCACCAGCTTCCTGCCAAACTGACCCAGGCTCACGTGACTAGAGTCACGATTACCAGCTTCCTGCAAGCTGACCCAGGCTCATGTGACTGAGTCACGATCACCAGCTTCCTGCAAGCTGACCCAGGCTCACGTAACTGAGTCACGATCACCAGCTTCCTGCAAGCTGACCCAGGCTCACGTGACTGAGTCACGATCACCAGCTTCCTGCAAGATGACCCAGGCTCACGTGATTGAGTCACGATCAACAGCTTCCTGCAAGCTGACCCAGGCTCACGTGACTGAGTCGCGATCACCAGCTTCTGCAAGCTGACCCAGGCTCGCGAGACTGAGTCAGGGTCACCAGCTTCCTGCAAGCTGACCCAGGCTCACGTGAATGAGTCACGGTCACTAGCTTCCTGCAAGCTGACCCAGGCTCACGTGATTGAGTCACGATCACCAGCTTCCTGCAAGATGACCCAGGCTCACGTGACTGAGTCGCGATCACCAGCTTCCTGCAAGCTGACCTAGGCTCACGAGACTGAGTCACGGTCACCAGCTTTCTGCAAGCTGACCCAAGCTCACGTGAGTGAGTCACGGTCACCAGCTTCCTGCAAGCTGACCCAGGCTCACGTGAGTGAGTCACGATCACCAGCTCCCTGCAAGCTGACCCAGGCTCACGAGACTGAGTCACGGTCACCAGCTTCCTGCAAGCTGACCCAGGCTCACGTGAGTGAGTCACGGTCATCAGCTTCCTGCAAGCTGACCCAGGCTCACGTGACTGATTCGCGATCACCAGCTTCCTACAAGCTGACCCAGGCTCACGAGACTGAGTCACGGTCACCAGCTTCCTGCAAGCTGACCCAGGCTCACGAGACTGAGTCACGGTCACCAGCTTCCTGCAAGCTGAACCAGGCTCACGTGAGTGAGTCACGATCACCAGCTTCTGCAAGCTGACCCAGGCTCACGAGACTGAGTCACGGTCACCAGCTTCCTGCAAGCTGACCCAGGCTCACGTGACTGAGTCACGGTCACCAGCTTCCTGCAAGCTGACCTAGGCTCACGTGACTGAGTCGCGATCACCAGCTTCCTGCAAGCTGACCCAGGCTCACGTGCCTGAGTCGCGATCACCAGCTTCCTGCAAGCTGACCCAGGCTCACGTGATTGAGTCACGATCACCAGCTTCCTGCAAGATGACCCAGGCTCACGTGACTGAGTCGCGATCACCAGCTTCCTGCAAGCTGATCCAGGCTCATGTGATTGAGTCACGATCACCAGCTTCCTGCAAGATGACCCAGGCTCACGTGACTGAGTCCCGATCACCAGCTTCCTGCAAGCTGACCCAGGCTCACGAGACTGAGTCACGGTCACCAGCTTCCTGCAAGCTGACGCAGGCTCACGTGAGTGAGTCACGGTCACCAGCTTCCTGCAAGCTGACCCAGGCTCACGAGACTGAGTCACGGTCACCAGCTTCCTGCAAGCTGACCCAGGCTCACGTGAGTGAGTCACGATCACCAGCTTCTGCAAGCTGACCCAGGCTCACGAGACTGAGTCACGGTCACCAGCTTCCTGCAAGCTGACCCAGGCTCACGTGAGTGAGTCACGGTCACCAGCTTCCTGCAAGCTGACCCAGGCTCACGTGACTGAGTCGCGATCACCAGCTTCCTGCAAGCTGACCCAGGCCCATATGATTAAGTCACGATCACCAGGTTCCTGCAAGATGACCCAGGCTCACGTGACTGAGTCGCGATCACCAGCTTCCTGCAAGCTGACCCAGGCTCACGAGACTGAGTCACGGTCACCAGCTTCCTGCAAGCTGACCCAGGCTCACGTGAGTGAGTCACGATCACCAGCTTCTGCAAGCTGACCCAGGCTCACGAGACTGAGTCACGGTCACCAGCTTCCTGCAAGCTGACCCAGGCTCACGTGAGTGAGTCACGGTCACCAGCTTCCTGCAAGCTGACCCAGGCTCACGTGATTGAGTCACGATCACCAGCTTCCTGCAAGCTGACCCAGGCTCATGTGATTGAGTCACGATCACCAGCTTCCTGCAAGCTGACCCAGGCTCACGTGACTGAGTCACGGTCACCAGCTTCCTGCAAGCTGACCCAGGCTCACGTGACTGAGTCGCGATCACCAGCTTCCTGCAAGCTGACCCAGGCTCACGTGACTGAGTCACGGTCACCAGCTTCCTGCAAGCTGACCCAGGCTCACGTGAGTGAGTCACGGTCACCAGCTTCCTGCAAGCTGACCCAGGCTCACGAGACTGAGTCCGGTCACCAGCTTCCTGCAAGCTGACCCAGGCTCACGTGACTGAGTCACGGTCACCAGCTTCCTGCAAGCTGACCCAGGCTCACGTGACTGAGTCGCGATCACCAGCTTCCTGCAAGCTGACCCAGGCTCACGTGACTGAGTCGCGATCACCAGCTTCCTGCAAGCTGACCCAGGCTCACGTGATTGAGTCACGATCACCAGCTTCCTGCAAGATGACCCAGGCTCACGTGACTGAGTCGCGATCACCAGCTTCCTGCAAGCTGACCCAGGCTCATGTGATTGAGTCACGATCACCAGCTTCCTGCAAGATGACCCAGGCTCACGTGACTGAGTCCCGATCACCAGCTTCCTGCAAGCTGACACAGGCTCACGAGACTGAGTCCCGATCACCAGCTTCCTGCAAGCTGACGCAGGCTCACGTGAGTGAGTCACGGTCACCAGCTTCCTGCATGCTGACCCAGGCTCACGAGACTGAGTCACGGTCACCAGCTTCCTGCAATGCTGACCCAGGCTCACGTGAGTGAGTCACGATCACCAGCTTCTGCAAGCTGACCCAGGCTCACGAGACTTAGTCACGGTCACCAGCTTCCTGCAAGCTGACCCAGGCTCACGTGAGTGAGTCACGGTCACCAGCTCTCTGCAAGCTGACCCAGGCTCACGTGACTGAGTCGCGATCACCAGCTTCCTGCAAGCTGACCCAGGCCCATATGATTAAGTCACGATCACCAGCTTCCTGCAAGATGACCCAGGCTCACGTGACTGAGTCGCGATCACCAGCTTCCCTGCAAGCTGACCCAGGCTCACGAGACTGAGTCACGGTCAACAGGTTCCTGCAAGCTGACCCAGGCTCACGTGAGTGAGTCACGATCACCAGCTTCTGCAAGCTGACCCAGGCTCACGAGACTGAGTCACGGGTCACCAGCTTCCTGCAAGCTGACCCAGGCTCACGTGAGTGAGTCACGGTCACCAGCTTCCTGCAAGCTGACCCAGGCTCACGTGATTGAGTCACGATCACCAGCTTCCTGCAAGCTGACCCAGGCTCATGTGATTGAGTCACGATCACCAGCTTCCTGCAAGCTGACCCAGGCTCACGTGACTGAGTCACGGTCACCAGCTTCCTGCAAGCTGACACCAGGCTCACGTGACTAGAGTCGCGATCACCAGCTTCCTGCAAGCTGACCCAGGCTCACGTGACGGAGTCACGGTCACCAGCTTCCTGCAAGCTGACCCCAGGCTCACGTGAGTGAGTCACGGTCACCAGCTTCCTGCAAGCTGACCCAGGCTCACGTGAGTGAGTCACGATCACCAGCTTCCTGCAAGCTGACCCAGGCTCACGAGACTGAGTCACGGTCACCAGCTTCCTGCAAGCTGACCCAGGCTCACGTGAGTGAGTCACGGTCACCAGCTTCCTGCAACTGACCCAGGCTCACGTGACTGAGTCGCGATCACCAGCTTCCTGCAAGCTGACCCAGGCTCACGTGACTGAGTCGCGATCACCAGCTTCCTGCAAGCTGACCCAGGCTCACGTGACTGAGTCGCGATCACCAGCTTCCTGCAAGCTGACCCAGGCTCACGTGACTGAGTCGCGATCACCAGCTTCCTGCAAGCTGACCCAGGCTCACGTGATTGAGTCACGGTCACCAGCTTCCTGCAAGCTGACCCAGGCTCACGTGAGTGAGTCACGGTCACCAGCTTCCTGCAAGCTGACCCAGGCTCACGTGAGTCAGTCACGGTCACCAGCTTCCTGCAAGCTGACCCAGGCTCACGAGACTGAGTCACGGTCACCAGCTTCCTGCAAGCTGACCCTGCTCACGTGATTGAGTCGCGATCACCAGCTTCCTGCAAGCTGACCCAGGCTCACGAGACTGAGTCACGGTCACCAGCTTCCTGAAAGCTGACCCAGGCTCACGTGATTGACTCACGATCACCAGCTTCCTGCAAGATGACCCAGGCTCACGTGACTGAGTCACGGTCACCAGCTTCCTGCAAGCTGACCCAGGCTACGTGAGTGAGTCACGGTCACCAGCTTCCTGCAAGCTGACCCAGGCTCACGTGACTGAGTCGCGATCGGCAGCTTCCTACAAGCTGACCCAGGCTCACGAGACTGAGTCACGGTCACCAGCTTCCTGCAAGCTGACCCAGGCTCACGAGACTGAGTCACGGTCACCAGCTTCCTGCAAGCTGACCCAGGCTCACGTGAGTGAGTCACGATCACCAGCTTCTGCAAGCTGACCCAGGCTCACGAGACTGAGTCACGGTCACCAGCTTCCTGCAAGCTGACCCAGGCTCACGTGAGTGAGTCACGATCACCAGCTTCTGCAAGCTGACCCAGGCTCACGTGACTGAGTCGCGATCACCAGCTTCCTGCAAGCTGACCCAGGCTCATGTGATTGAGTCACGATCACCAGCTTCCTGCAAGATGACCCAGGCTCACGTGACTGAGTCGCGATCACCAGCTTCCTGCAAGCTGACCCAGGCTCACGAGACTGAGTCACGGTCACCAGCTTCCTGCAAGCTGACCCAGGCTCACGTGAGTGAGTCACGGTCACCAGCTTCCTGCAAGCTGACCCAGGCTCACGTGAGTAAGTCACGATCACCAGCTTCCTGCAAGCTGACCCAGGCTCACGAGACTGAGTCACGGTCACCAGCTTCCTGCAAGCTGACCCAGGCTCACGTGAGTGAGTCACGGTCACCAGCTTCCAGCAAGCTGACCCAGGCTCACGTGACTGAGTCGCGATCACCAGCTTCCTGCAAGCTGACCCAGGCTCACGTGACTGAGTCGCGATCACCAGCTTCCTGCAAGCTGACCCAGGCTCACGTAATTGAGTCACGATCACCAGCTTCCTGCAGGATGACCCAGGCTCACGTGACTGAGTCGCGATCACCAGCTTCCTGCAAGCTGTCCCAGGCTCACGAGACTGAGTCACGGTCACCAGCTTCCTGCAAGCTGACCCAGGCTCACGTGAGTGAGTCACGGTCACCAGCTTCCTGCAAGCTGACCCAGGCTCACGTGAGTCAGTCACGGTCACCAGCTTCCTGCAAGCTGACCCAGGCTCACGAGACTGAGTCACGGTCACCAGCTTCCTGCAAGCTGACCCAGGCTCACGTGATTGAGTCGCGATCACCAGCTTCCTGCAAGCTGACCCAGGCTCACGAGACTGAGTCACGGTCACCAGCTTCCTGAAAGCTGACCAAGGCTCACGTGAGTGAGTCACGATCACCAGCTTCTGCAAGCTGACCCATGCTCACGTGACTGGGTCACGGTCACCAGCTTCCTGCAAGCTGCCCAAGCTCACGTGACTGAGTCACGGTCACCAGCTTCCTGGAAGCTGACCCAGGCTCACGTGACTGAGTCGCGATCTCCTGCTTCCTGCAAGCTGACCAAGGCTCACGAGACTGAGTCACGGTCACCAGCTTCCTGCAAGCTGACCCAGGCTCACGAGACTGAGTCACGGTCACCAGCTTCCTGCAAGCTGACCCAGACTCACGTGACTGAGTCGCGATCACCAGCTTCCTGCAAGCTGACCAGGCTCACGGATAAGTGAGTCACGGCCATCAGCTTCCTGCAAGCTGACCCAGGCTCACGTGATTGAGTCACGATCACCAGCTTCCTGCAAGCTGACCCAGGCTCACGTGACTGAGTCGCGATCACCAGCTTCCTGCAAGCTGACCCAGGCTCACGTGAGTGAGTCACGGTCATCAGCTTCCTGCAAGCTGACCCAGGCTCACGTGATTGAGTCACGATCACCAGCTTCCTGCAAGCTGACCCAGGCTCACGTGAGTGAGTCACGATCACCAGCTTCCTGCAAGCTGACCCAGGCTCACGTGACTGAGTCACGGTCACCAGGTGTCAGATGGGGAAGCAGTTTAGATATGTCCAGCGTAGTCATCTAATTTCGCTTACAAGATCAACAACAACGGAAGCTGCACCAAACAACAACAGTGGCAAGAAAACAACATTAATAACAAAGCAACAAGAGAAAAACAACAGCATAGCACTAGAAACACCAGCAAGAGCAAAAAAAAAAAAAATGGAAAAACACCAACAAAAGCAACAATAATAACAACAGTGACAACAATAATAAAACAAGGGTAACAGCAGCATTACAAACCTAATAACAATGACAAGAAGCAAAAACAAACAACAACAAACTCGACGACGACGTCGAAAGAGCAACAAAAACAACAAACAACATCAAAATCAAGAACGGTAACAACAAACTCATCCACGATGACTCAAACATAATAAAATTTAGGACAGTAACAAAAAACAAAAGCAAAATCAACAGAAATAACAACAGCAACAAAATCAACAACAATAGCAACAAACTCAACGACTGACGAAGAGAAAACCAACAACAAAAACACAACACTAAAAAAATAAACGACAATAACAACTTTAAAATGAGAACAATAGAAAGCAACAAGAAAAAACACCTGAGGCAGCAAGGACCCTGTGTAAGAACAAACACCAGAGGCAGCCATTACCCAGGGTAAGAACAAATACCAGAGCTAGACAGAACCCAGGGTAAGAACAAATACCAGAGACAGCCATTACCCAGGGTAAGAACAAACACCAGAGACAGCCATTACCCAGGGTAAGAACAAACACCAGAGACAGCCAGGACCCAGGGTAAGAACAAACACCAGCGACAGCTAGGAGCCAGGGTAAAAACAAACACCAGAGTCAACCAGGACCCAGGGTAATTACAAACACCAGAGGCAGTTATTACCCAGGGTGAGAACAAACACCAGAGGCAGGCCAGGATCCAGGGTAAGAGCAAACACAAGAGGCAGCCAGGACCCAGAGTAAGAACAAACACCAGAGACGGCCAGGACCCAGGATAATAACAAACGCCAAGGACAGCCAGGACATAGGGTAAGAGCAAACACAAGAGGCAACCAGGACTCAGGGTAAGAACAAACACCGGAGACAGCTAGGAACCAGGGTAAGAACAAACACCAGAGGCAGCCAGGACCCACGGTAAAAACAAACACCAGAGACAACCGGGACCCGGGGTAAAAACAAACACCAGAGGCAACCAAGACCCAGGGCAAAAACAAACACCAGAGGCATCCCCGACCCAGGGCAAAAACAAACACCATAGGCAGCCAGGACCTAGAGTAAAAACAAACGCCAGAGGCATCCATGACCCAGGTTAAGAACGAACACCAGAGGCAGCCAGGACCCAGGGTAAGAGCAATCACCGGAGGTAGCCAGGACCCAGGGTAAGAACAAACACGAGAGACAGCCAGGAACCAGGGTAAGAACCAAGACCATAGGCAACCAGGACCGAGGATAAGAACAAACACCAGGTGCAGCCAAGAACTAGAGTAAGAACAAACACTAGACGCAGCCAGGAACGAGGGGAAGAACAAACACAGCAGCCATGACTAATAACACCAGCAAATACTGCAGTTACGGGTTAAAATTTCGCCATTTCCTAAATCCGCGCTATTCATTCCTAGCTTAAATGTTCAATAAAATGTTGAACGACCAGTTGTAAGTCTGATCTCGGCAATAACGTAGACATATAGAGTATGAGAAACTTTTTTGTATTGTGATGGAGCGGCGAGGTTGATGGAGTCATTATTCTCGCTGCAGCAACACACACTCACTTATGCGGCCATGGTGAACTAGTTAGTATTAACACCTCGGTATAAACGACTGTGCTTCACAGCCCCGTAGGTGTGTGTGTGTGTACTCACCTATTTGTACTCACCTGTTTGTGGTTGCAAGGATCGAGTCATAGCTCCTGGCCCCGCCTCTTCAATGGTTGCTACTGGGTCCTCTCTCTCCCTGCTCCATGAGCTACATCAAACCTCGTCTTAAAACTATGTATGGTTCCTGCCTCCACTACGTCACTTTCTAGGCTATTCCACTGCCTGACAACTCTATGACTGAAGAAATACTTCCTAACATCACTTTGACTCACCTGAGTCTTCAACTTCCAATGGTGACCTCTTGTTTCTGTGCCCCATCTCTGGAACATCCTGTCTTTGTCCACCTTGTCTATTTTGCACAGTATTTTATATGTCGTTATCATGTCTCCCCTGACCCTCCTGTCCTTCAGTGTCGTCAGGCCGATTTCCCTTAACCTTTCTTCGTAGGACATTCCCCTTAGCTCTGGGACTAGTCTTGTTGCAAACGTTTGCACTTTCTCTAAATTCTTGACGTGCTTGAGCAGGTGTGGATTCCAAACTGGTGCTGCATACTCCAGTATAGGCCTGACGTAAATGGTGTAGAGAGTCTTGAAAACGATTCCTTTTACGGAGGTATCTGAAGCTATCCTTAGGTTTGCGGGACGCCAGTTACGCTGCAGCAGTTATTGGTTGATTGCACTCAAGAGATTGCTCGGTGTTATGCTCACCGAGATCTTATTCTTGAGTGAGATTTGTAGTCTTTGGGCCCGCCTAACTATACGTGTCTGCGGTCTTCTTTGCCCTTCCCCAGTCTTCAAAGACTTTGCATTTGGCCAGGGTTTAAATTTCAAGGTGCCAGTTGAGGGCGAGGCTGTAGGGGGGGTTGAGGTCTCATTAACTTCACATCATCTGCAAAAAGGGACACTTCTGAGCCCTATCCCTTCCGTTATGTCACCTCACATTACCAAAAACGCACAGGTCCTGGATGACCCTGTGGAACGCCGCTTGTCCAGGGGCCCACTCTGACCCTCTTCATGTACCATAATTCTTGTTCCTCTGTCAGGTATTTCTGATCCATTGCAGTGCCGGTCTGTTATGTGTGCTGTTTTTCCTCTAGCTTTTGCGCAACTTTTGGGGAGGAACTGTGTCGAAGGCCTTTTTTGCGTCCAAGAAAATGCAGTCTATCACCCCTCTCTTTTCTTTGTCTTACTTCTGTCACCTCTTCATAAAACTCCAGTAGGTTTGTGACACAGGATTTTCCTTCCCTAAAATCGTGCTGGTTGTCGATTATATACTTGTTTCCTTCCAGGTGCTCCACCACTCTCCTCCTGATGATCTTCTCCATGACTTTGCATACTATACACGTTAGTGACAGAGATCTGTTGTTTAATGCCTCATGTCTGTCTCCTTTTTTTTTTTTAAATTTGGTCTACATTTGCCATCTTCCATACCTCAGCGAGTTGCCCAGTTTCAATGGATGTGTTGAATATTTTTGTTAGTGGCACACACAGCATCTCTGCTCTCTCTTTAAGGACCCACGGAGAGAAGTTGTCTGGTCCCACCACCTTTGAGGTGTCAAGTTAACATAGCAGCTTCTTCACCTCCTCCTTGGTTATGTGTACCTCATCCAGCACTTGTTGGTGTACCTCTCTGTTCTGATTTCCTGGAGTCTTACCGGTTTCCACTGTAAACACTTCTTTAAATCTCGTGTTGAGCTCCTCACATACCTCTCGGTCGTTTCTTGTGAACCCCCCATCGCCCTTCCTCAGTCTGATTACCTGCTGCTTGACTGTTGTTTTCCTCCTGAAGTGGCTATACAACAGCTTCGGGTCAGACTTGACTTTTGATGCTATGTCATTTTCATATTGTTGCTGAGCCTCCCTTCTTATCTGTGCATTATCGTTTCTGACTCTTTGGCTAATCTCTTTATTTTCCTAAGTTCTTTGTCTTCTCTACCTTTTCCATTCTCTAGTACGGCTAATTTTTGCCTCCCTACACCTGTGGGTGAACCAAGGACTCGTTCTGTTCTTCCCATTATTCCTGTTTCCCTTGGGAACAAACCTCTCCTCTGCCTCCTTGCATTTTGTTGTCATATAGTCCATCATTTCTTGCACTGATTTTCCTGTCAGTTCTTTCTCCCACTGAATGTCTTGCAGGAAGTTCCTCATGCTTGAGTAGTCCGTCCTTTTATAATTTGGTTTTTCCCATCCTATAACCGCCACTCTCTCCATTTGAAACTCAGCTATGTAGTCAAAGCACAGAACCACATGATCACTAGCTCCTAGGAGCCTTTCATACATGATAACCTCGATGTCCAAACTATTTAAGGTGAGTACAAGGTCCAGTCTTGCTGGATCATCCTCACCTCTCTCTCTGGCAGTGTCTCTAACATGTTGATACATGAGGTTTTCCAGTACCACATCCATCATCTTGGCTCGACATGTTTTGGGACCCCCATGGGGCTCCAGGTTTTCTCAGTCAATCTCCTTGTGATTGAAATCACCCATAACTAGTAACTTTGCTCCCCCCACGTGAGCTCTTCTGGCCACCTCGGCTAGTGTGTAGACCATTGCTCTGTTGCTCTTTGTATTCTTCTCTTGGTCTCCTGCAGTTCTGTGGCAGTTTGTACATTACTGCAATTATCACCTTATGGCCCTCAGGCTGGATTGTTCCTACTAAGTAGTCCCTTTTACCCGTGCCATCCATTCCTTCCATTTTCTCAAAACCCCACTGGTTTTTAATGAGCAATGAAACTCCTCCTCCCCCTCTCCTCCCTCTGTCTTTCCTGAGGATTTGATATCCGAGTATAAAGATTGCATCTGTTATCATTCCGGTTAGTTTGGTTTCTGTGAATGCTATTATGTCTGGGGATGTCTCTTTGATTCTTTCATGCCTCTCCTCACACTTATTTGTTATTCCATCCGCATTTGTATACCTCACCTTCAACTTTGTTTCTAAGACTGTGGTCTGGGGGGTACATTGGGATTGAGGAAGTGGGGGACCTGATAAGGAACTATGGGTGGCTGCTGTGGGGGTGGAGTTTGTAATGAGATGGGTGGGGGCATTGGATATGGCATGGGTGTTTTGGGTTAGAATGTTGGGTTGCACAGGGGTTGTCCTGGTTTGGGGGCTTCTGTAGGTAGTTGTGAGGGAGGCTGTATTTGATCTTCTTCCTGAGTCTGGGATCTCCTGTCCATCTCCATCTCAATCTTCTCCTCTCTTTATTCATTTTGCCTTTGTACCATCTCTCTCAGTTTCTGCCTTTCTTCTTGTGTTCTGTCGCGGTCGAGATACACCTTCCGGTATATGTGCATGTCCCTTAGTCTTGCATTCTCCTGCAGGATCCTGTTCCGAGTCGATTCTGCCTTGAAAGCCACATTCACTGGCCGGGTTCTTCTTCTTGCAAACCCCCCTATTCTCCAAAATTTTTCCAGCTGGGTCATGCTCTTCTATTGCTTTTATGTTGCTTTTGATTGCATTTTTTTCCCCTTGTTTCCTTGCTTCACAAGTTTCCCCTTCAACTTCCTGGAGCCCATACAGAAAGACTGACCTTTCATTGTCCCACTGCATATCTCTATGTATCCACTGATTCGATTTGATTTCCTCCATTGCAGCTTTCCTTTTCTCAGTTTCACTATCTATTGTACTTGGGCTCAGTGGCCTGTCATTTTCCCTCCTCAGCTTTCCCTGGGCTCTGCTGTGGTCTGTTAGGGCCTCCACATATAGCTTAACTTTTTCATTTACTACAGTCCCCTCTGACAGGGCTTCAACATGCAGTTTTGCTCCTTTGTTCCCTACAGTCGCCTTGTTTGTGACTGAGGTAGCAGTCTCTAATGTCATTCCCAAATTGTTCTTTAGTTTTATAGGCTGTTTCAGATTTTTCAGCTCCTCTTCTAATCTCTGTATCCTAGCCTCTGCTGCTATGACTTGCTTCTCCCACTTTTTACTTTCCATATCTATCCTCTCTTCCATTCTCATGCTAAGTTCACCTAGTGTGTGTGTGTGTGTGTGTGTGTGTGTGTGTGTGTGTGTGTGTGTGTGTGTGTGTGTGTGTGTGTGTGTGTGTGTGTGTGTGTGTGTGTTTGTGTTTGTGTGTGTGTGTGTGTGTGTGTGTGTGTGTGTGTGTGTGTGTGTGTCCGTCTGTCTATGTGAGTCTCTGTGTGTCTGTGTGTATATGTGTACGAGTGCATGCTCATCAAGTTGTGCTCATAACTCCTGGCCCCACCACATCGCTGCTAGGTCTACTCTCCCTTCTCCATGAACTCTGTCGAACATCTTAAAGTGATGAATGGCTCGTGTCTTCACTACACCGTTCCCCAGATTATTCCACTTCCTGACAACTCTATGACTGAATAAATACTTCCTAACATCCCTTTAACTCATTTGAGTCATCAGTTTCCAACTGTGACCCCTTGTTTCTGTATCCCATCTCTGGAATATCCCGTCTTTGTGCACCTTGTCATTTCCGTGCAGTATTTTATGTCGTTATCAGGTCTTCCTTAACCTTCCTGTCCTCCAGTATCGTCACGCCGATATCCCTCAACCTTTCTTCGTAGGACATTCCCCTTACCTCTGGGACAAGTTTTGTTGCAAAGCTTTACACTTTTACTTTCTTGACGTGCTTGACCAGGTGTAGGGTTCGACACATGTGCTGCATACTTCAGTATGGGCCTGATCTAGGCGACAGATATTTAATTAATTTACCATTCCCTTTCAATAACGTTTTAAGTTGACTTGGTCAGTGGGTTTTTTAATGAGCGGATCATACGTTTCATTATCACTCAATAAATGGTTCATTTTCTCTAAATATTCAGTTTTGTCCAAAAATAACAGCTACCTTAGATTCATCACCACGTGAGAGGTGCAAAGTCTGATCATTATTGAGTTCTTAGTTAGCTTTTGTGAATCTTAATGGGCAGTTGGGTACCACTGGCTGGAATTATGTTCCATATACCATACCTTTGCATATACTAAAATTATCAGGGGTCAATTCACCGTGTTTTTCCAGCATGCAAAACGATTTTGCTAAGTCTACGTAATTAACGTCAGTAGTTGAGGGCGCAAAGCTTAATCCAAACCCCAGTGCTGCCTGTTCGTCACTGCATTAAGATTCACAAAAGCTTACAAAGAACTCAATAATGATCAGACTTTGCACCTCTCACGAGGTGATAAATCTAAGGTAGCTGTTATTTTGGACAAAACTGAATATTTAGAGAAATTGAACCATTTATTGAGTGATAATGAAACGTATGAACCGCTCATTAAAAACTCCACTGACCAAGTCAACAGCCATTTTAATGAACACCTTAAAACGTTATTGAAACAGAATGATGAATTAATTAAATATATGTTGGCTAGGTCAGCAACTCTACTATATCTCTATAGGATAATCAAGACCCATCAGCCAGGATTCCCAGCCCGTCCCATTATTAGTTCAGTAGGCTCAGCAGCATATAATCTATCTAAATGGTTGGTTAAACTTCTAACTCTCATGGTTGGTAAGATCTCAGACGTACATATTAAAAATAATGTTGACCTCACTGAAAGGCTCCAGAAAATTAAATGTCCCTCATGACTTTCCTTTAGTGAGCTTTGATGTCACAGCTCTGTTCACCAAAGTCCCTGTCCCTGACTTGCTTTCGTACCTCGAAATGGAACTTGAAAACTTCCCCATGCCCTTCCCCATGAAATCAATAACTGAATTGATAAAACTTTATGTTACTGATTGCAAATTCGTGTTTAAAGGGAAATTCTATGCTCAAAAACATGGCATGGTAATGGGAAATCCCCTTAGCCCCTTACTCAGCAACCTACATATGGAATTCTATGAGACCAGACTTCTTAAAGATATTCTCCCAGTTAAAGCTAGTTGGCTCAGTTATGTAGATGATGTTCATTGCCTGTAGCCTAATGATCACAACGTTGATGAGTTTCTTCCCAGACTCAATGGCTTAGTACCTTCCATTAAGTTCACCAAAGAACATGAAATAAATAACACTTTGCCGTTCCTAGATTTTTTAATTCATCGTGTCGATAGAAAATTCAAATTCACAGTTTATAGGAAGTCCACCAATGCGTCGTTATACATTCACTACTTTTTCAACCACGAAACCAGGATAAAAAGGAGTGTGTTCCTCACAATGTTCTTGAGAGCAATGAACATCTGCAGTCCAGAGTACCTAGAGGACGAAATCAACAAGATATTCAACATAGCCACAACATTAAGATATTCTAAGGATTTTGTCGAGAAGGCACTAATGTCAGCAATAAAAGACTTTCTGCAGGACTCAACCACCTAAAGAAGTGATGACCAGGAAAAATGTACTAGTTTTACCATACAATGAGAATCTGGGTTCCCTGCGTGAGGAATTAAAAAAAGATCAATATAAACCTTGCTTTGAAAAACACGAGGACAGTGAAACAAAGGCTGATTAAAAACACACACTACAACAAAGTTGGTGGGGTTTACAAGGCCCCATGTACTCAGTGTCCTCTCTCATATATCGGTCAAACAGGTAAATTTCTGGAAACCAGAATTACCCAGCATAAATACTCAGTCAGGACAGGGCAAGAGTCGAATGCTATCTTTAACCAGGTTAGTGCATGTAATCACCCACCGGGGTGGGATACTGCCCAGATCATAGTACCAAACAGTTTTGTCGTGGAAAGAGACATAACTGAATCTTCATCTTGAAAATGAAAGGAATACACTATACAACTCAAATTATGGGTCATACAAGCTCGATAATTATTTCGTAGAGTCTAATGTACACAATCTTAAACAACAATACTATACAAAATTAGAGGATAGTTTATTATGCCAGGTGGGTTGATGGACTGGTGACGCCCGACCAGTGTCTACGCACCAGAACTTCAAACCACGTCACCTGTGATGTTTATATAACGCGTGTAGCTGTTAACATCCCATACAGTGACAAGCACACGAGATAACGAGATAATGTAATTGAGAGGTTAAAGGGTATTAGTAGAATTTAGATCATAGAAATATTATCGGATAGGCATAGAAGATCCCCATGTATGGCATATTAGCCGACACTGAGAAAAATAGTAGACAACATTTAGGAAGAAATACTTTTGAGTATATCGCTAGAAAATTTGAGTACCTCAGAGCAGGACATTTAAACGGACAAAGAGCACATTGTATTTCTTTCTATCATTATTTGAAAAGGTCACACAGCGTAACAGCAATCCATGTCTAATGTATCTAGATGAGAAACTCATTTCCTCAAACCACATGACCTGTTGTAAACAATTTGGAAAAGCATAGGGCTGGCTTTTTAAATCTTATCATTTCATATTTGACATCTCAGAAACCCTCCTACCCCAAACTGGGTAGGGGTAGGGTGGGGTTGGCACCGACCATTAACTCAGCCTAAGGGTAACCGTGGAGGGTGACACCTACGCTACTCTGAGACCTCTCTCCCTGCTTTGGTTGCTCTCTTGCAACATTGCACAGCTTCTGATGATGCACTGAGAACTATGAAAGTACTTGAGCTAAAGATTTTCACCCCCACGTGGCTTGTCCTGCATAGTTAAGATCGCCCGTCTGCGATTGTTTGCATATATATATATATATATATATATATATATATATATATATATATATATATATATATAATATATATATATATATATATATATATATATATACAAACACTGATCTCTGGCTGAAGGAGACT
Source organism: Cherax quadricarinatus (assembly GCF_026875155.1). Lineage (NCBI taxonomy): Eukaryota > Metazoa > Arthropoda > Malacostraca > Decapoda > Parastacidae > Cherax > Cherax quadricarinatus. The sequence continues at coordinate 9,017,113 of NC_069399.1, forward strand.
CGAACCTACGATCCTAGGGACAAGGTACGCAGTGCTATACCAATCTCACCACACCGGACCAATACCTTGGCGTCCAGCTTGCGCTAGACGTTTGATCCAAGGTAGCCAGCTTTCAGGGAGAAGGCTTACAGCTTTTCATCTTATCCCCTGCATGCATCAGCCTTACTAGAGATTTTAACAATGCAAGGAATTCGCAAGAGCAGGCAAAATATACACAAACACTGATCTCTGGCATACCTTGTTCCAAGGTTCTTAGGTTCGACTCTCCTTCAGCCGGAGACCAGTGTTTGTATATATTTCGCCTGCTCTTGCGAATTCCTTGCATTGTTAAAATCTCTAGTAAGGCTGATGCATGCAGGGGATGAGATGAAAAGCTGTAAGCCTTCTCCCTGAAAGCTGGCTGCCTTGGATCAAACGTCTAGCCCAAGCTGAACGCCAAGGTATTGGTCCAGTGTGGTGAGATTGGTATAGCACTGCGTACCTTGTTCCAAGGTTCGAAGGTTCGAGTGTCCTTCAGCCAGTTTGGACACACAGGTATAGTCCCATGGTAAGAGCTTGTCATTCTTCCAAGGATAGATGGTTATCCCGTTGGATTGGTTTGCTGGGTTGTGGGTATTGTTGGCTGCTAGTGATCGGGGCTCCTCGGCTAGGCATCCAGCTGTAGCAAGGGTTCTCTTAATGATGTCGTTGACCTCATTGTCTCTTGCATGCCAGCCCTTGGTTTTGGAACAGATAAGACCATGTATACCGTATTGGTCTGCTTGCGCATCGCCTCACAAACAGGTACATTCTGTGTCATTTGGGGCAGCAAGGTGCAGAGCCACTGCAATACAGAGGGTCTTGGGGTCGAATCGCGGTCCCATTGCCGATATGGGAACTGTTTGGAGGAAGTCCCCGGAGTGATGTGTGCTCACAGCCTGGAGATGGGCAGTCTCTCTGTGTGATGTTGCAGCTCTGAGCATGTTGGCAAGCACCTTTTCAGCAATCGGGCCATCCCAGCTTGACTGTTTGTGAGCCAGTGCTGCACTAGGGTTTGGTGCTGGAGTGGCAAGAGTCTCCCATTCAGTGATGTCACTGGCATAGCTAGTCACTGAGGTTAACAGGAAGAATTTGTCTAATCAACTCGTTTGATGCTATGGAAGAGGACAGGAAAGCTGGTAGAGCAATCTGGGAGGATCTGCGTACTCCTAGCCCCCCAACTTGACCGGAAATGAGGCTTGCAACCGCTGTCCATCTTCAAGGGAAAGATTCAATACACTCTCTAGCATGGTCTTAAGGAGAGAGTCATATTCCTTGAATTTTGGACTGCTGAAGGCTGGGGATCATCTCAGAAAATAGGTAAGTTTTGGGATTCACAGGCACCTGGTGAGTAGGTAGAAGGCATCGTGTGTGTCAGTGTCTTTCATCCTGCTTTCCATCGTCCGGAGGTCTGAGACATTTTTTTCTAGGATCAGATCGATGGCATTGGACCCAAGAGGATCAATGGTTCGTGCTCCTGGTAAAACGACGATAATATTCTGAATCATCTGTAGACTGGTAGAAACTATTTCACATTTGGTGGGGTTTAAAGAAAGGCCCAGGCTTTCTCCCATGTCTTTAATTTTACTGATGTCCTCTAGGAGAGATTCTGTTGTGCCAGCTAGGGTACCGTCGTCCAGGAACCAGATATTGAGCTCGCTGGAGAGTGCCTCCGTGACTTCCTTGATGGCCAAACAAAATAGAAAGGGGGCGAGAGGGTCCCCCTGTTGCACGCCCTCACATGAGTCAATTTCATGGTCCCCAAACAATAGTTTGGAAGTCACACTATAACACGATTCTATAAAGGGATAAAGGGAAGGGAAGTCTCTATAAACTTCCTGGAGAGCAGCATCCCTTCTGACTGAGTTGAAAGCGTTGGCAAAGTCCAATTTGACCAATTCTTTTTCATCCGACATATTTTTGATATATACTCGTGCTGCGTGGGCAGCTGCTTCACAGCCCTGTTGAACGCCGAAACCGTGCTGAGTTGGTTTCAGCACTGCAGCAGCCTCTTGACTCACCCTTCTTACTACAGCCTTGGCGACTAGGTGCCGAAGGGTGTTGCCCACTGCAATGGGCCTGATTCCGCCATCCTTTTTCCGGAGGGAACACAATGAGGCACCAAAGAAAAGGGGTCCGATGGTCTCTGGGACACTTCCAGCAAGGCACAGATTAGAAAATTTGGTGAGTTCAGACAGCAGCCACTCTGAAACATCACCAAGTGCTGGATTGAGTATTTGTTTTAAGTGTTGAGGCCTTAAACCGATGAAACCTCCTGCTGAGCCCTGTGGAAATGACATAGCAGCTTTATATACACTGGAATCCTGTAACGTTAGATGTTCTTCGCCTGCTACAATGTCAGGGAGGTCAATGTTGGTACTGGGAGCCCTGGGTGGATGTTTGTCCTTCAGAGCTTGCGCCGTGCTGACGTCCTTGGGAGCGATGGTATCCTCACTGGGCTCTGATTTTTGAGGCGTCGGATGTCCTGTTGTTGGCATTTGCCTGGTGGGTGTTTGTCGCCCTAGGAGGTAGACGGACGAGGTTGTCATCCCTTGGGAATGCATTTATTGCCCTAATAACATGTGCTGCTAGTCACTTGTCCCTCCTTGGTGGGACATACATACATACATATATATACTATATATATATTATATATATATATATATATATATAATATATATATATATATATATATATATATATATATTATATATATATAATATATATATATATATATATATATAATATATATATAATATATTTATAAATAAACAAAATACATTTACAGAAAAAAACATAAACATGAATACAATGGTACAATGTATCAAAGATGATGAATTTCCTCCAGCTCCTCCGAGGCTGGACGTGAGCCAAGTATGCAGCAAGCATTTCCCCTCTGGATGGCGACGCTGAGGCGCTGGAACATGAAAGTGGCTGCCCTTGGGTCCCTGGTGGTGTCGATGAGTCTGGAAACCCAATTCTTTAAGGAAACGTGTGGCATTTTTTCCCCATGATCCCAAGGTCTCTGATCCCACTGGGACAAATTGATACTGTTGGCTAATGTCCCTGTACTTGCTGATCTTGTACTCCTCCCTGTGGTCAGCAGCTCCTCCCTGTCGCCCCACACTGTGATGGATATAGGTGTCAGCCAGTGTGGACACACAGGTATAGTCCCATGCTAAGAGCTTGCCATTCTTCCAAGGATAGATGGTGATCCCTTTCGGGGGGGTTTGCTGATTGGGGGTATTGTTTCTAAAGGGAAACGGGGCCCCTCTGGGCGGGGCTCCACTGTAGAAAGGGGTTCTCTTAATGATGTCTTGACCTATTGTGTCTTGCATGCCAGCCCTTTTTTTTGGAACAGTTAAGACCATGAAACCCTTTGGGGTCTCTTGATTTTCGCCCAAAAACCAATTTTCTGGTAATTTGGGGGCAGAAAGGCGCAGAGCCACTGCAATACGGGGGGTCTTTGGGTCGAGTCGCGTTCCCATTCCCGATAGGGGAACTTTTTGGGAGGAACCCCCGAGTGATGTGCACTCCACCCGAGACGGGGAATTCCCCTATCGATGTTCAGCCCTAGATGTTGGCAAGCACCTTTTTCAGCAATTTGGGGTATCCCCGCTTTCTGTTTGTGAGCCATGCTGCACTAGGGTTTGGTGCTGGAGCACAAGATCTCCCATTCGGTGATGGCCGACATACTGGGGCTTTTATTCCCCCTGATCACTGAGGTGTCAGGAAAATTTTGTTTTCAACTCGTTTGATGCAATGGAAAGGATGGAAAGCTGGTAGAGCAAACTGGGAGGATCGCATACTCCCACCCTCCAAGCCTGACCGGAAGTGAGGGTTGCAACCACTGTCCATCGCAAGGGAAAGATTCAATACACTCTAGATTATATATTATATATATATATAAATTTTATATAATATATATAATATATATATATATATATATAATAATATATATATTGTGTTGGTGGTGTGTGTGGTTGTGTGTTGTGGGGTGTGTACAAATGAGATAACAGTAAGCAGGGGCTATCACAATATGCCGAATAGCAACTGAGAAAAAAACACGAAAATGCATGGATTTCTATTTTTTCACAGTAGTTATTCAGGATATATGTTCGCATGTGGGGAGTTGGGTAGTAGTGCTGGCTTTGAGGGGTATCCTGCTAACGGAGGTGTGGAGGTTTGTTTACTCACTGTGTTCAGCCGGGGTTGGGGGGGGGGAGGAATGGCCGCTCAGGACTCCATTACTGGATGCATAACAGAACATCTCTGTTAATAGTGAGAACATGGTGATTAGTGTGGCAAATGATGAGGGTTTCTCTAAATGGAATAAAAAGTGCATAACATTCAGCAAAAGTTAGTCAGTGATGTGCATCATTAGTGAACAGACAGGGCCACTCCCCTCACAACCCATCCCTGGACCCCTCCCCACATCCCGGTCTAAGCCTTCTACCTGCCTAACCAAGGGTGTTGCCTGTAAGTGTCCCACCCATTAATTACTCTCACTACCGCTCGCTACTCCCCTACCCTCATCCCCCACCTTCCATGTACTTCACCCGTCATCCCACAGCTGGCGCCCTCCCACGGCCAGGATGTCAGCACAGTCACAAGATGTGCTGAGTTCCCAGGAATCTTCACGACAGAGCCAATGCCGTGGAATCCACCCCCGAGGCATCTGCCAGGTGAGCCACTGGGAATGCTCACTCAATCCCTCAAATGGCAACATCTGTGCAAACAATGGGAATAACCAACAGCCCCTCTCAGCAGATAGAGCTGACAACTACTCTGAATTCACCTCTACAGAGGACCTAAAACCTGCAGTCAGATTATCATCCACCAGGACGCTGACACATCCCCAAAGCAGCTCGCCCTCAAGCTGCTAGCAAATTCGCTGACCTCTTGAAGAAAGTCAACGATGACTCTGCAAACGATGGATCCTGGCACAACCTACTCCTATCTGGCCGTGCCTGTCGGCTGTCCCACAAAAGAAGGACAAGTCACTAGCAACATCTGTTATTAGGGCAATAAATACATTCCCTGGAGATGTCAACCTCGTCCGTCTCCCCCTGAAGGCCGACAAACACCAGCCAGACAAATGCCAACAACAGGACACCTGACGCCTCAAAAATCAGAGCTCAAATTAGCACTGAGGATACCAGTGAGGATACCATCGATCCTAAGGACCTCATTACAGTACAAGCCCTGAAGGACAAACATCCACCCAGGGCTCTCAGTACCAACATTGACCTCCCTGACATTGTAGCTGGAGAAGAACATTAACCTTACAGTATGCTGGTGTGTTGTATACACAGGGCTCAGCAGAAGGTTTCACCGGTTTAAGGCCACAACACTTAAAACAAATGATGAATCCAGAGGTTGATGTCTGAACTCACTAAATTTTCCAATGTGTGCCTGACTGGCAGTGTCCCGGAGGCAATTAGACCTCAGTATGTGCCGTCCGGAAAAAGATTGGAAGAATCAGGCCCATTGCAGTGGGCAACACCCTTCGGCGACTAGTCGCCAAGGTTGCTGTAAGGATGGTGAGTCAAGAGGCTGCCACAATGTTGAAACCAACTCAGTTCGGTTTTGGTGTTCAACAAGGCTGTGAAGCAGCTGCCCACACAGCACATGAATACATCAACAGCATGTCAAATGAAAATGCCTTTATCAAACTGCATTTTGCCAATGCTTTCAACATAGTCAGAAGGGATGCTGCTCTCCAAAAAGTTTCTAGACACTTCCCTTCCCTCTATCCCTTCATACAGTCGTGCTATAATGTGACTTTTAAACTATTGTTTGGGGGTCAGAAATTGATTCATGTGAGGGGGTGCAACAGGGGGACCCTCTTGCCCCCTTTCTATTTTGTCTGGTCATCAAGGAGGTCACAGAAGTGCTCTTCAGTGAGCTCCATATCTGGTTCTTGGATGATGGTATCCTAGCTGGCACTAAAGAATCTCTCCTACAGGACATCAGAAAAATTAAAGGCATGTGAGATGACCTGGGCCTATCTTTAAACCCCCCCCCCCAAATGTGAAATAGTTTCTACCAATCGACAGATGATCCAGAATGTTTGTGCTGTTTTACAAGGAGCACGAGCCATTGATCCAGCCAACAGCACTGTCTTTGGTGATTTTTTTTGGGCCCAGTGCCATTGATTTGATCCTAGAAAGGAAAATTTCTTACCTCAGGGCTAGGGAAGGCAGGATGGAAGACACTGATACACGTGATGCCTTCTACCTACTCACTAAGTGCCTGTCCATCCAAAAACTTACCTACTTCCTGAGATGCCACCAGTCTTCAGCATTCTGAAACTCACGTAATATGACTGCCTCCTTAAGACCATGCTAGAGAGTGCATGGAATCTTTCCCTTGAAGTTGGACAGTGTTTGCAAGCCTCACTTCCAGTCAGGCTTGGGGCCCTGGTAGTATGCAAATCCTCCCAGATTTCCCTACCAGCTTTCCTCTTCCATAGCATCAAATGAGTTAATAAAACAAATTCTCCTGGACAGCCTCAGTGACTCAGCAGGAATATAGGACCCTAGTTACGTCAGTGTAATCACTGAATGGAAGACCCTCGATACCCCAGCACCAAAACCTATTGCAGCTCTGGCCTACAAACAGTCAAGTTGTGATGGTCTCATCGCTGAAAAGATACCTGCCATCATGCTTAGGGATATAACATCAGACAGGGAGAGTGCCCACCTCCAGCTGTGAGTGCACTTCAGTCTGGAGACTTCCTGTAAACAGTTCCCATTGCGGCAATGGGAACACGCCTCGACCCTAAGACTCTCTGCCTCGTTGCCCCATTTCACACGAAATATACGTGTATTTGCAGGATGTACAAACCGACCAATATAATCTACTTGGTCTTAACTGCTCCAAAACCAATGATTGGCATACAAGACACAATTGAAGTCAAAGGCATCACTAGCAGCCAACATTACTCATAACCCAGCAAACTGCCCTGATGGGATCACCATCTAACCTTGGAAGAATGGCAGGCTATTAACATGAAACTATTCCTGCATCAGCTGGCTGATACATACTTCCATCACAGTGTCTCGCGACAGGAGGAGCTGCTGATCACAGGGAGCAGTACAAAATCGGCAAGTACAGAGACATAAGCCAGCTTTATCAGTTTGCCCCTGTGGAATCAGAGACCTTGGGATCATGGGGAAAAACGTCACATGCTTCCTTAAAGAACTGTGTTCCAGATTCATCGACACCACCAGGGACCTGAGGGCAGCCATTTTCATGCTCCATTGACTCAGTATGGCCATCCAGAAAGGAAATGCTTGCTACATACTTGGCTCGCGTCCGGCTTCGGAGGAGCTGGAGGAGATTCAAAATCTTTCATATAATGTACCAGTGAATTCGTGTTGGTATTTTTTTGCCAATGCATTTTGTCCATAAATAAAGATCACATAGAATATGGAATGTATGAAGCTGTAGGAGAATAAAATATTCAAACAGCTCCAGGGAGAAACTTGAGTTTTCGATGAAGTACGTTCTTTCTCTTCTCTGAGGATTAGGGTCCCCACTCCAGTTCAAGTATTTATTATATATATATATATATATATATATATATATATATATATATATATATATATATATATATATATATATATATATATATATATATATATATATATATATATATAATATATTATATATATATATATATATATATATATATATATATATATATATATAAGATGATTCTGTTTTAAGCTCTGTGGCAGAGTGGTTGTAATGTTGAACTTGGTACTTGCACATACTACGTCTTGAGTCATCTTTCTCTCTTCTGTTTACTCACTGATTTATCTTGGCAAAAGTATTGTGATAATTCAAGGTCGTTCTTCATTCCCATCCATTCTCCCAACTGTTTCAGCAGGTGGAGCTTCAGTGGCGAACCATGGTATTGATTCTCTTCCTGCCTGCCTATGAGCCTTCTTTATTCCTAATCTTTCTGCCGACCTGCCTTCCTACCTTCCTTCCAGCCAGCCTGCTTGCCTACCTTCCTTCCAGCCAGTCTGCTTGCCTACCATCCTTCCAGCCAGTCTGCTCGCCTCCCTTCCTTCCAGCCAGCCTGCTTCCGTACCTTCCTTCCAGCCAGCCTACTTCCCTACCTTCCTTCCAGCCAGCCTGCTTGCCTACCTGCCTTCCAGCCAGCCTGCTTGCCTAGTTGTTGTTTGTCTTCTTGATTTTCCTTATTGCTTTTTAGCCTCCCTGTATTTTTTTTCCTACGTGGCCGCCTACCTCATTTCCTGTTTTCCTCTTTGTTTGTTTGTTATGGTTATCGTATGCATTTCTGAGTCTCTCTCCTTCTAAAAGTCTTTCTAGTATTTCTCTCTACTTTTATGCCTGTCTCTCTTGTTACCTACATGAACGACCGCCTCTATGCCGTTCTGCTCACAATTAGGCTTTTCCTGTTTCATTCATTGTCTTCTTGCATAATAATTGTCTACCTGCATATCTCTCTGTTTTACTGTCTGATTACTTCCTTGTCTGTCTGCCTGACTGCCTGGCTACATATTTGGAAATTTGCCTGGCTGTTTGTCTGCCCATTAGTCTGCCAGCGCTTCTGCTTTTCAGTTTGCATGTTTAAGTAAGTGATTCCGTTTGAAGCTATCTACCTGTTTACCTAGTTGGTGGTGTGCTTGCTTACTTCTGTATCTGCCTGACGTTTGTCTCGCTGCCTCCCAGCCACTGGGATCATTATATACTTCCTTCTCATTTCTCTTCATTATCCTCTTAGTGCTCTCTCCTGTTGTCCTTCATTATTAATAAAGATTTCGCTCCGAAGAAGTGAAAAAAAAATTCTAGGTGGTTTCATATTGGTTCTAATTCTTCTGGCCGTTGTTTTACTTCTTCTTCTTACCGTTGAAAACTCCTTAGTAGTTTCTCTTAGCACATTTTTGGGGGGGTTTTGCTCTCTTGTTCTCCAGTTGTTTATTCTCAAGGAAGAGAAGAATGTTTCATATTCTGACGCCAGGAATGAATATAGTTATTTTCGATTTCTCACAGCGTAAAACTGTGTTTAATATAAATTATGTACATTATATATTTTATCCGTTGCTTGAAACGCATGAAATTTCAATACGAAAATTCAGAAGAGGGATTAAACAAAATCTGGTTTGGAACAGAATGAACAAATGTGCATTTCTATAATGGTTGGCATTTGAGAACAAAATACCGAAACTGTAAATGGTGGTGACTCCAGCTACGAGGACACACGGATCACATTCACATATAGAGACTTTGATATAGGCAACAACGTCGTCCGAATATAAGATCAAAGTCTCTCAGATAGCAACGAAAATGCAGACACAAGTTTTTTTTTTAAAGATGTGAGAGATGGTATTAGGAACATTATAAACTCTGATAAATTAGACACTTGGGCAACACATGGGTATCTCTATTGTGGAAACTTTTCGTAAACCAGTGACTTCTTCAGTCTAATAAAGAGAAGAATAGTGGAAGATCGGATGGAGTGTTAATCAGCCCCCTTAGCCTGAAGTTGATGTCATCAGTCCATCAATCAATATTGATGAATTGATCACATCGACCCCAGACTGAGGTGCTGATTAACTCAAACTTCTCATCGTTTAGCATTTTTCTCTGTATTAGACTGAGGAAGCCAGTGGTTGGCTTTTTCACAATAAAGATACCCAAGTGTTGCTCAAGGGTCTAATTTATCAACATGTCGGTTCTCTAAACCATTTATCTACATTATGAATTCTATAACAGCCAATAGTTTTATTTTTCCACACACACAGCGTGGCGATTCAGAGAAGAAATGCCTACCATATCCTGTTCTGCGGAGCTTCATGAAGTGTTTGAAACGCATTTTTTAATCATTTTTACTGCTACTTCTTACTTTCTTAATTGTTATATTCTTTCGAGCTGTTTAGGAGAGCATTGAAATTTTTGTGCAGCAAGCCAGCCAGAGCAATTTTCGGTGAAGCTAAGTCAGTCTTGTAATGAAGTTCTCTTTGTGGACCAGCAAGTGGTTCCCTCTATAGAATGAGTTTCCTGCTAACCGATACCAATCCAACCCAGGTAGCCCTATATTAGCCACTGGCTACTCTACAAGTAACCTTCATTTTTTTTTTTGCACTTTGCTCGTGTCATTGACATTTCATCATCCGTATGATGCTCTATGGATGAGCTGGATTAGTGGCTTGACAAGCCAGTCATTGTGCTGGGATTTGAAGGAATTAACGGGTCAGCCACACTCGTGTCACAGGTGGGGCCTACATCATCCTCTCCCTCGACAGAGAGACACTCCCGCTACCCCCACCATCTCGTTGAGTATACACCCACTGTTGTATGTGTATTGCTAGCAGAGGTCTGATCCCTTGTCTTCATCGCGTTGGCGCAATTAAGATGGATTTTTGTCTTACGATGGCTGTGCTCTGTCGGTAAAGGGGGATCTGTGTAGGCGAAACGTTTCGGAATAAAGTTGCCTAAATGTTCCCTATGTGTCTTACCTACCAAAGGGGGATCTACATGGCTGACACTGTTAATTATTCATCTCGTCAATAAATAGCAAGCTAAGTTAAATCTTTATTGAAATCTTTATTGAAGACGTTTCGTCATCCAGTGGCTTTATCAATACAGATTCTAGGACATAACTTCAAGACAAGGAGGCTGGCGCTTATAAAGGCGTCAGGTAGATAGGGACGGGTAACAGACGAGGGCATAGTAACATAGTCACTTGCAGGCGGGATTCCCCAGTGGAAAAGGTCATACCCAAAGGGATGGGGTAGTTATAGTAGTAGATGTAGTAGTCGTGAAGAAGGTCATAAAAACATAAGAACATAAGAAAGAAGGAACACTGCAACAGGCCTACTGACACATGCGAAGCAGGTCCATGCCAACCCCCGGCCTTGAGCAATGACCACCTAATCAGGTTACTTCCACTTAAGAAAGGAGCACGGCACAAGACCTGGTAGCCCAAGCTAGTCAGATCCAACTCACACCCACCCATACTCACTCATGTATTTATCCAACCTATTTTTAAAACAACACAAGGTCTTAGCTTCTATGATGGTACTTGGGAGTTTGTTCCACTCATCCACAACTCTATTACTAAACCAGTGCTTTCCTATCTCCTTACCTGAATCTGAACTTTTCTAACTTAAAACCATTGCTGCGAGTCCTGTCTTGGCTGGAAATTTTCAGTACGCTATTTACTTCCCCTTTATTTATTCCTGTTTTTCATTTATACACCTCAATCATATCCCCCTAATTCTACGCCTTTCGAGAGTCTATCCTCATAGAGAAGAATTCTGATACATGGGATCAACTTTGTCATCCTCCTCTGTACGTTTTCCAGAACATTTTTATTCATTCTGTAATACGGTGACCAGAACTGTGCAACATAATCTAAATGAGACCTAACCAAAGATATATAGAGTTGAAGAACAACCTGAGGACTTCTATTATTTATATTTCTTGATTTGAAGCCAAGGATTCTGTTAGCTTTATTGCGAACACTTATGCACTATTGTCTTGGTTTTAGATTACTGCTAACCAGAACTCCTAAATCTTTTTCGCATTCAGTAGTATAAAGATCTACACTATTCAGTTTATAAGTGGCATGGTTATTGTCCTGTTCAATATTTAGCACTTTGCATTTGTCTATATTAAACTGCATCTACCACTTCTCCGACCACTGCATCAGTCTATTCATATCATCCTGGAGTGCACTAATGTCCTCAGTAGAGTGAATTGGACGGCTTATTTCGGTGTCATCAGCAAATTTGTTTATGTCGCTATTTACTCCCTCATCTACATCGTTTATGTAAATTGTGAACAACAAAGGGCCCAACACTGACCCCTGTGGAACACCTTTTGTGACTTGCCCCCATTCTGATTTCTCTCCATTTATGCAAACTCTTTGCTGCCTATTTGTCAACCACGCCTCTACCCAGGAAAAAATTTTATCCTCCTATTCCGTGTGCCTTAAGTTTCCTCAAAAGTCTCTGATGTGGTACTCTATCGAAAGCCTTACTGAAGTCCATGTACACAATATCATAATCATTACCTTGATCTACCTCCTCAAACACCTTAACGAGAAAAATTTGTAAATTCGTAAGACAGGAACGCCCCTTAGTAAAACCGTGTTGAGATTCATTTATCAATTTATGCCTATCAGTAGTGAGAATGATGTACATAGCCTATGTTAGGTGCTTAATTGATTATGCTACTCCCATGTTGTTATTAACTAGCGAACGTTCTCTCTGACCGTTGAAGATAAAGCAGACTAAATCCCTGAGAATTATTCTTGGTTGTTCTAAATTCACCAAGGGGATTAATGTGAGGAAGGAGCTTTGTGTTTCTAGTATCAGAGATAGAATTATTGAGATTAACGATGTACTTGGAAATAGAGTGTTAAGAAATGAACCAGAAACTGTCACTATGAATCTTACTAAATGATTAGAAGAAAATACACATAGATGTTATATTAAGCTGTATAACTTGCAGGAGCTGTATCACTGTAGATAACAAGAGCATTTCACCCCTGATTTAACATTACATGCATGAATCCCCCTTCAAAGAAGCTCGTCACTAGTAATCCCTTCCTTAAATCGATTGTAAAAGCAACTGTTCAAGAAGAAACGTGTATTGATAAAGCCACTGGATGGCGAAATGTCTTCAATAAAGATGCCCAGATGTTGCTCATGTGTCTAATTTTTATCTTGACGATATTGTATACCATTCTTTTACTAGTGAACTGTTGCTATAAATTCAGATGTACCCCTTTTAACAATTGGGGGCCTAGTGTTGTATAGCCCTTGTGACTTAGCGCTTCTTTTGATTATAATAATAATGGGGGCCTAGTTCCTTGGCCAAATGTACGTCCAAATGCTCTTGAGCTACCACCCACAGGATGGATATGGGGTGCACAATAAACTAGCCATTTTGGTGGTAAAATCTAATCTTGAGCTTCCTGTCGCCTTTCAGCTCCCCAACAGCCTTTCAAATTGATGGTAAGCTGGCCTGTAAGCTCGGTGTCTGATTTCCAGTATAGCAGTTACTTATTCTACATACGGGAGGGACCGGCGTTCACAGCACCTATTTTCGGTGTTCCACGTTTTTGATGGCTTTCAGTTGAGCCACTGTTCATTATGTTCAGTACTTTTACTGTTGTGCCGCCGTAGAACAGTTCCATAAGGGAAGGTCGACCCAAGCCATATTCAGAGCTGTATCAGCGGGGCACTCCTGTAATTAGTTGGATTCTCCTGGATCAATACTTAACATTCATCGACCTAGAATTTCCTTGAGAGTCTACCTCTGGAGTTTTCTCTAAGAAGGCCGTGACTCACTTCAAAGTCAGCACAGAGACTTATCGACTTATCTTTTCTGTGAGGCGAGAAACAACAGACAGTTGCTGATAGCTTTTTGAGATAGTTAACTCTCCAATAAATTTCGATTAGAGCGAACAAATGGGTATTCGATTACTACATATAATCAAATGCGTATCATAATCCATTCGAATAAACCCAAGAGCGAGGCGTTCTCAGTCTCTTGGCCGGCTGAGAGCAGGAGGTGATGTAAACAACTATGGTTGCTCTGATCAGCTGAGGAGTTGTTTCGTTGGGAGACAGCGCTATCATCATAATGACTTTTCCCCACAAGGCGTTTCTGTCGCCCCTCGGTTTCAAATAGCAGTTATCTTGAATTACGAACAAGGGCCGTTGGCGCCTAAACTAGTTCATTAGTCCTACCTGTTACCTGGAGTATTCCTGGAGAGGGTTTCGGGATAAACGTCCCTGTGGCCCGATCCGTGACCAGGCCTCGTGGTAGATCAGGGACTGATCAACCAGGCTGTTACTGCTGGTCGCACATAATCGTACAAGCCACAGCTCGGGTGTTAAGGTACTGACTGTAGGTGCTTGTCCAGCGCCTTCTTGAACACAGCTTGAGATCTTTTGGTAATCCCCCTTATGTATGCTGAGAGGCAGTTGAACAATCTGACACTTATGTGGTGTCTCTTAGTGTACTCGTCGCGCTCCTGCTTTTCACTGGGGGGGGGATGTTTCTTCTCCTGCCGAGACTTTTGCTTTCGTAGGGAATAATTTTCGCGTGCAAATTTTGTACTAATTCATCTAGGATTTTCCAAGTGTATATTATCATGTATCCTTCTCGCCTGGGTTCCAGGGAATACAAATCAAACTATTTCAACCGTTCCCAGTAATCTAGGTGGTTTATCATACTTATGTGTGCCGTGAAGGTTCTCTGTACATTACATAAGAACATAAGAAAGGAGGAACACTGCAGGAGGCCTGTTGGCCCATACTAGGCAGGTCCTTACAATTCATCCCACTAACAAAACATTTGCCCAACCCAATTTTCAATGCCACCCAAGAAATAAGCTGTGATGTGAAAGTCCCACTCAAATCCAACCCCTCCCACTCATGTACTTATCCAACCTAAATTTGAAACTACCCAAAGTCCTAGCCTCAGTAACCCAACTAGGTAGACTGTTCCATTCATCTACTACCCTATTTCCAAACCAATACTTTCCTATGTCCTTTCTAAATCTAAACTTATCTAATTTAAATCCATTACTGCGGGTTCTCTCTTGGAGAGACATCCTCAAGACCTTATTAATATCCCCTTTATTAATACCTATCTTCCACTTATACACTTCGATCAGGTCTCCCCTCATTCTTCGTCTAACAAGTGAATGTAACTTAAGAGTCTTCAATCTTTCTTCATAAGGAAGATTTCTAATGCTATGTATTAATTTAGTCATCCTACGCTGAATGTTTTCTAACGAATTTATGTCCATTCTGTAATATGGAGACCAGAACTGAGCTGCATAATCTAGGTGAGGCCTTACCAATGATGTATAAAGCTGCAGTATGACCTCTGGACTTCTGTTGCTTACACTTCTTGATATAAATCCCAGTAATCTATTTGCCTTATTACGTACACTTAGGCATTGCTGTCTTGGGTTTAAAGGGTTGCTGCTCACCATAACCCCCAAGTCCTTTTCGCAGTCTGTATGGCTAAGTTCTACATCATTTAACTTATAAGTACTAGGGTTATGGGCACTCCCAAGCTTCAGACCTTGCATTTATCTACATTGAACTGCATCTGCCACTTTTCTGACCAAGAATAGAGTTTTGTTTAAATCCTCCTGAAGTTCCCTAACATCTACGTTTGAATCAATTATCCTACCTATCTTCGTGTCATCGGCGAATTTGCTCTTTATCACTAGTAATTCCCTCATCAAGATCATTGATATATATTATAAACAACAACGGGCCCAAGACTGATCCCTGTGGAACGCCACTTATTACAGATCCCCACTCGGATTTAACCCCATTTATGGACACTCTCTGCTTCCTGTCAGTGAGCCATGAATCGATCCACAAAGAGCACTTTTCCCCAATGCCATGAGCTGCCACTTTCTTTAACAGTCTATGGTGCGGAACTCTATCAAAAGCCTTACTAAAAATCTAAGTAAATAATATATCAAATTCTTTATCGTGGTCAACAGCCTCAAAAGCTTTACTGAAGAAAGTTAATAAATTAGTTAGACAAGACCGGCCTCTTGTGAATCCATGCTGAGTATCATTAATCAAGCTATGCTTATCGAGATGGCTTCTTATAATCTCAGCTATAATTGACTCTAGTAATTTTGCCTACAATTGAGGTCAGGCTTATTGGGCGGTAATTTGACGGTAACGACTTGTCCCTGTTTTAAAAATAGGAATTACATTAGCCATCTTCCACATATCAGACACTACACCTGTTTGAAGAGATAAATTAAAAATATTAGTTAATGGTTCACAGAGTTCCATTTTTGCATTCCTTAAGAACCCTTGAAAAAACCTCATCAGGACCGGCGATTTATTTTGCTTCAGTCTGTCTATCTGCTTCACAACCATTTCACTAGTGACTGTGATGTTACATAATTTATCTTCTTCTAGCCCACTATAAAAATTAATTACTGGAATATTGTTAGTGTCTTCATGTGTAAAAACTGAGAGAAAATAATTATTAAAAATCGAGCACATTTCATTCTCTTTGTCAGTAAGGTGCCCATAGTTATTTTTAAGGGGACCTATCTTATCTCTAACTTTTGTTTATAGACCTGGAAAAAACTTTTTGGGTTAGTTTTGGAATCCCTAGCAACTTTAATTTCATAGTCCCTTTTAGCTTTTCTTATCCCCTTTTTAATGTCCCTCTTAATGTCAATATACTGATTCATAAGATGACCCTCACCTCTTTTGATACGCCTATAAATTCCTTTCTTATGCCCTAGTAGATATTAGAGCCTATTATTCATCCATTTTGGGTCATTGCTATTTGATCTAATTTCTTTATATGGGATAAACGTTCTTTGAGCAGCATGTATAGTGTTCAGAAAACTGTCATATTGATAGCACTTCGTTACCCAGTCAACAGATGATAAGTGTTCTCTAAGCCCATCGTAATCTGCTAAGCGAAAATCTGGGACTGTTACTGAGTTATCGCTACTATCGTACTTCCATTCAATGTTAAATGTAACTGATTTGTGGTCGCTAGCACCCAGTTCCTCTGAAATTTCTAAATTATTAACAAGGGATTCATTGTTTGCCATAACTAAGTCAAGCAGGTTATTTCCCCTTGTAGGTTCTGTCACAAACTGCTTCAAAAAACAATCCTGAACTACTTCTATGAAGTCGTATGATTCTAATTCCATCAAGAAATTCAATCATATGACTAAAGTTAAAGTCTCCTAGAATTACTACATTATCGTGCCTTGTGGCCTTAACAATTTCCTCCCATAGTAGTATCCCTTGGTCCCTATCTAAGTTTTCATGCCCCTCTGAAAATTCTATCCAAACAGACTCTGTATGCGTTACTTCAGACTTAATACCGTTTTTATGCAACAGTTCAAGCGATCTCGGACATACAATGCCACCCCACCCCCCTTCCCGATACTTCTATCTACTTGGAACAATTTAAAACCCTGAATATGACATTCCGCAGGCATGTCCCGACTTTTTGAATTAAACCGTCTCAGTTAAGGCAAATACATCAATGTTACCTGCACTAGCAACTAATCTCAACTCGTCCATCTTATTCCTAGCATTACGGCAATTAGCATAATAAACATTGAAAGACTCTCCTTTCTCTTTACCCTTCCGCTCATTTCTGTTTTTCTACTAAACCTATTACTGTCCTTGTCACCCAAAGTACCTGCCTTTTCAATATCTACCTCGTTCTGCTTATTACTAGTTCCCCTAGAACTCCTAATATTACTACACTGGGACTTCACTGTTTTCCTGCCAAAACCCATACCACTAACTATTCCTAGTTTAAAGTCCTAACTGCTCCCTCCATTGCAGTTGCCAGTGCTACCACCCCAGACCTAGATAAGTGAACCCCATCCCTGGCATACATGTCATTTCTGCCATAGAAGAGGTCCCAGTTGTCAATGAATGTTACCGCATTTTCCTTACAGTATTTGTCCAGCCAGCAATTGACACCAATTGCCTTGGACAACCATTCATTTCCAGCTCCTCTCCTTGGCAAAATACCACATATGACAGGGTTCCCACCCTTACTCCTAATTATTTTTATTGCTGACCTATACCTGCTAATCAGGTCTTCACTCCTACGTCTGCCAACATCGTTGCGTCCAGCACTGAGAGAGATAATAGGATTTCTCCCATTACCTCTCATGATGTCATCCAGACGGCTAACAATATCCTCCATCCCAGCCCCCGGAAAGCAAACTCTCTGTCTCCTACTCCTGTCCTTCAAGCAGAATGCCCTATCCATATACCTAACTTGGCTATCCCCAACAACAACAATATTCTTACCTTCCTTGGTGTCGTTCGTCGTGATGTTCCCAGTAGTCGACTCACATTCGTCGGGTAGCACTGAGAATGTATTAGATGTTTCCACAACAGTTTCCACGGCAGTCTCTTTCTTCTTCGTCGTTTCTACCTTTCCATTCGTCTTCTTGATCGTCAACTTCGTTCCCTGCTGTCCAGCCACTGACCAGTTTCCCTTCTTGACCTGAGGACTCAAAACAGGAGGACTACTACGAATCTTCTTGTTTTCCTCGGTCAGTCGCCATCTCCATCTTCGCCAACTTCAATTCTTCCTTAAACTGTTGGTAAAGTTGCTCGATGGAGGGCATCTTGCTTCAGTTCGTAGAGAGAGCGCAAACAGGTCTTCACAGAGCTAAGTACACGTCAACATTGCGCAAAAGCCAACTCAATCAGGAGCTACTGCGCAGCACGTCTGCACGGCCCAATAGCAATTTCGCCTGCCTTGATAGGGGCGTTAGCGTACAGCAGTATTCTAGCCTAGAGTGAAGAAGCGATTTGAAGATAATCATGATAGGTTTTGCATCCCTAGTTTTGAAGGTTCTCATTATCCATCCTATCATTTATCTACCAGACGTGGTAGATACGTTGTTCTGGTCTTTGAAACTGAGATCCTCCGACATTATCACTCATAGATCCTTCACATTAGCTTTTTCGCTCTATTGTGTGGTTGGAATTTATTTTATACTATACTACAGTTTTAATTTTCTCAAGTTTTCCATATCGAAGTAATTTAAATTTCTCTTCATTGAACTTCATATTGTTTTCTGTGACCCATGTAAAGATTTGGTTGACATTCTCATGGAATCAATGAACGTATTCGATGGCTGACACTGTCATGCAAATTCGGGTGTCATCCACAAAGGAAGCACAGTGCTGTGGCTTACATCTCTGTCTATGTCGGATATGAGGATGAGGAACAGGATAGGAGCAAGTACTGTGCCTTGTGGAACAGAGCTTGTCACTGTAGCCACCTCAGACTTTATTCTGGCTACTATTACTCTCTGAGTTCTGTTTGTTAGGAAGTTATAGATCCATCTACCAACTTTTCCTGTTATTCCTTCATCACGCATTTTGTGCTCTTTTACAGCATGGTCACACATGTCACAGGCTTTCGCAAAATCTGTGTATACTACATCTGCATTTTGTTTATCATCAAACGCATCCAGGACTTTGTCATAGTGATCCAGTATTCAGGACAGGCAGGAGCTGCCTTTTCTAAACTCATGTTGCCCTGGGTTGTGTAACTGATGGGTATCCAGGTGGGTAGCGATCTTGCTTCTGAGAACCCTTTCAAAGATTTTTATCATGTCGGCCGTTAGTGCTATCGGTCTGTAGTTCTTCGCAATTGCTTTGCTGCCACCTTTGGGGAGTGGGGCTATGACTGTTGCTTTTAGAGACTTAGAGATGACCCCTGTGTCCAAGCTTCCTCTCCATAGAATGCTAAAGGCATATGACAGGGGCTTCTTGTAGTTCTTGATGAACACGGAGTTCCACGAGTCTGGGCGTGGGGCAGAGTGCATAGGCATGTTACATATTGTCTTTTTGAAGTCTTGTGGTGTTAGAAAAATATCAATTTTTTAATTGACCTAATTTTGAGTCTCGGTCATAACGAATTCATTTAGATTGTCGACCCTTAGTCTAGGTATTAGCTTCCTAAACACTGAGTCATATTTGGACATTAGTATCTCACTCAGTTCTTTGCTGTCATCTGTGTAAGTCCCATCTCGTTTAAGCAGGGGTCTAGTACTGTATGTTGTTTTTGCATAAGAACTGGCATATGAAAAGAAGTATTTTGGGTTTCTTTTAGTTTCATTTATGGTATTAAGTTCTTCCTGAGATTCTTGTCTCCTGTAAATTCCTAAATCTTAAGTTCGATGTTCGCTATTTCTCTGACCGTGGTTCCCTTCATATTTCAGATATATCAGCCCCTCTCAGCAGCTCTGTGATTCTTCACCTTCATCTGCATAGGGAGCATCTCTCTCTTTCTAGTTTACCTCTCTTTATTTTTTTTAAAGGAATGTACCTTCAGCATACCTCAAGTGCCACAGAGTCAATTCTTTCTAGGCAAAGGATCGGATCCGTGTTGTTTAAGATACCATCACAGCTTGTTTTGGTTGACTTGTTTCCCCTGTATGTTTTCCTTATTGAGGTTGAATTTGGTGAAGACACCCTCATAACTGATCACATTATGCTGGTCAGCCTCAAACACTGCATTTGACTCTGTGAACAATCCCTTGATGAAAGGTATTTTGTTGTTCGTTAATGACTTTAGACTCAGTAAGTTTGCAAAGATAAATGTCGTCATATTGATGGAATGTAGGGATGCTCTTGTTTGCTGGCATTAATATCCGTTGTTTGGAATGGAGGCCACTGACTGCTCCTCTAAAAGTGGTTGCAGTTTGTGTAAGATTTCTGTAATTTCTTGTCAGTCTTCTTTTTACCCCTGGCACTAAAAAAACTCGATCTCTGTACTTAACTCAGTGGTGACCTGTACTTAACTCTGTGAAGAAGTGTCTTGTGTGCTCCCCGTGGACTGAACCAAGATGCCCTCCATCGAGCAACTTTACCAGCAACTTAAGGAAGAATTGAGGGTAGCGAAGATGGAGATACGGCGATTGACCGAGGAAAACAAGAGGATTCGTAGTAGTCCTCCTGTTTCGAGTCCTCAGGTCAAGAAGGGATCGTGGTCAGTGGCTGGACAGCAGGGGACGACGAAGTTGACGATCAAGAAGACGAATGGAAAGCCAGAAACGATGAAGAAGAAAGAGACTGCTTTGGAAACTCCTGTGGAAACCTCCAACGCATTCTCGGTGCTACCCGACGAATGTGAGTCGACTACTGGGATCGTCACGACGAAACGACAACAAGGAAGGTAAGAATATTGTTGTTGTTGGGGATAGCCAGGTTAGATACATGGATAGGGCATTCTGCTTGAAGGACAGGAGTAGGAGACAGAGTGTTTGCTTTTCTGGGGCTGGGATGGAGGACATTGTTAGCCGGCTTGACAACGTCATGAACGGTAATGGGATCAATCCTATTATTTGCCTCAGTGCTGGAGGCAATGATGTAGGCAAGCGTAGAAGTGAGGATTTAGTTAGAAAGTTCATGACAGCTATAGACATAGTTAGGAAGAAGGGGGGGGCGCCCTGTTATAAGTGGGATTTTGCCAAGAAGAGGTGTTGGTAATGAATGGTTGTCCAGAGCAATTGGTATTAATTGTTGGCTGGATAAACACAGTAAGGATAATGCAGTACCATTCATTGACAACTGGGACAACTTCTATGGCCGAAATGACATGTATGCCAGGGATGGGGTTCATTTATCCAGGGCAGGTGTGGGTTTTCTTGCTAACTCAGTTGAGGGAGTTGTTAGGACTTTAAACTAGGATTAGTTAGAGGTATGGGTTTAGAAATGATTAATAATGAGTATGGATATATTGACTTATGCTCTGATATTAAGAATCTTAATAGTAACTGTCATGGAGTAACTCTGGGTAATGATAATTTCAGAAATTGTGTAAAAACAAAGATGAATAGGAAAAATGTGCAGAAGAAAAAACATATGATGGTATTTTATGCTAACAGTCGAAGTGCAAGAAATAAAATTAATGAACTACGTTTGGTAGCATGTGCTGGGAACTTTGATATCATTGCTTTAACTGAAACGTGGTATGATTTAAAGAGTCGGGATATGACTGCTGAGTGTAATATTCAGGGATTTAAGTTGTTCAATGTGGATAGATGTAATGGGAAGGGGGGAGGAGTTGCATTGTTTGTTCGAGAAAATATTAATTGTTGCATAAAAACAGGTATAAAAACAGATGGAGCAGTAACAGAGTCTGTTTGGGTAGAGTTCGTGGAGGGTCAAGAAAAACTAATTCTAGGTGTAATATACCGACCTCCAGGCTTGGATCACGATAGAGGGAGACTTCTTTGGGGCGAAATTGTTAGGGCTTCTGGACACAGTAACATAGTCATAGTAGGGGACTTTAACTTTAGTCAAATTGACTGGAATTCTTTGACAGGTAATCTAGAGTCCAGTGACTTTATGGAAACAGTTCAGGACTGTTTTCTGAAACAGAGCGTAACTGAGCCTACAAGGGGTAATAATTTGCTAGACCTAGTCTTGTCAAATAAGGAAACACTCGTGAATAATCTGGAGATCACTGAAGAGCTTGGCGCAAGTGATCACAAATCCATCACTTTTAGCATTAATTGGGAATGCAAGAATAATGATAATACAGTAAAAATCCCTGATTTTCGTTCTGCCGATTATAATGGACTTAGGGAACACCTGTCTAATCTTGATTGGGTTATCTAGCTAATGATTTTATTGACGATAATCATACTTATGAATATGAAGGGATCTGCTTTTATGATTGTTTTCTTAATAATGTACACAGTGCCCAGAGTATATACATTCCCCAGAGAGAAATTAGGTCTAATAATAACGATCCCAAGTGGGTTAACAGGAGGCTAAAGCATCTATTAGGGGAGAAAAGGGGAATTTATAGGCGCATCAGAAGAGGAGAGGTTAACCTTACTGACCAATATGTTCAGCTTAAAAGAGAAGTAAAAAAGGCGATTAAAAAGGCTAAACGTGACTATGAAATTAGAGTTGCTAATGAATCAAAGACTAATCCAAAGGGGACCTTTCAAGTGTATAGGACGAAGGTGAAAGAAAAAGTAGGACCTCTGAAAACTGGGAATGGACAGCTGACGGATAATGAACTGGAAATGTGTTCCTTATTTAATGACTATTTTTTGTCAGTTTTACACAGGAAGATGTAATGAGATTCCAGTAATTAACAATTATTTAGTTCCTGATGAATTTAAGTTAACTAATATTACTGTCACGAGGGACATGGTTATTAAACAGATAGACAAACTGAAGCAAAATAAGTCTCCGGGACCCGATGAGTTGTTTTCCAGGGTACTTAAGGAATGCAAGATGGAGCTTAGTCAGCCATTAACGAGTGTATTCAATGCGTCCATCCTTACCAGTGTTGTGCCAGAGTTGTGGAAGATGGCTAATGTGGTTCCTATATTCAAATCAGGGGATAAGTCCACTCCTTCAAATTACCGTCCAATAAGCCTGACATCTATAGTGGGCAAGTTATTAGAATCAATTATAGCTGACATTATCAGAAGTCACCTTGAAGAGCATAACTTTGTAAATGAATCTCAGCATGGATTCACGAGAGGTCGTTCCTGCCTGACAAACTTACTGACGTTCGTCAATAGAACATTTGAGGCAGTTGACAGTGATAAGGAATATGATATTGTTTATTTGGATTTTAGTAAAGCCTTCGATAGAGTACCTCACAAGAGACTCTTAAGAAAAGTGGCAGCTCATGGTACAGGAGGTAAAGTTCTAGCATGGATTGAGGCATGGCTTACCAATAGAAAGCAGAGAGTTACCATTAATGGAGTGAAATCTGGATGGGGATTAGTCACTAGTGGCGTTCCACAAGGATCAGTTTTAGGCCCTCTCTTGTTCATAATTTACATTAATGACCTTGATGAAGGGATTACGAGTGACATGAGTAAATTTGCTGATGATACAAAGATAGGCCGTATAATTCACTCTGATGAGGATAGCAATGAACTCCAGGAGGATTTGGACAAAATGTCTTGGTCTGAAAAGTGGCAGATGAAGTTCAATGTGGATAAGTGTAAGGTACTTGCCCTTGGTAATGAAAATAACCCTAGAAGCTATAATCTAGGTGAAGTTGAGCTTGATCATACAGAATGTGAAAAAGACTTGGGAGTCATGGTAAGCAGAAATCTAAAGCCAAGACAGCAGTGCCTTAGTGTGCGCAACAAGGCCAACAGATTACTTGGATTTATCTCAAGAAGTATAAGTAACAGAAGTCCAAATGTTATTTTACAGCTCTATACATCACTAGTGAGGCCTCATTTAGATTATGCTGCTCAGTTTTGGTCCCCTTACTACAGGATGGATATAGACTCATTAGAGAACATACAGAGAAGAATGACTAAAATGATTTACTGTTTAAGAAACCTCCCGTATGAAGATAGACTCAAAGCCTTAAATCTCCACTCTCTGGAGAGGCGTAGAATGAGGGGAGATATCATTGAAGTGTATAAGTGGATGACGGGCATAAACAAGGGAGACATTAATAAAGTACTGAGGGTGTCAAACCAGGTAAGAACCAGGATTAATGGATTTAAGTTGGATAAATTTAGATTTAGAAAGGACATAGGTAAGTACTGGTTTTCTAACAGAGTTGTAGATGCTTGGAACAGTCTTCCCAGTGGGGTGATACAGGCTAGGACCTTGGGTAGCTTTAAGAAGAGACTGGACAAATATATGAGTGGGAGGGGCTGGGTTTGATTGGTGTCATTGGGTACTGGAGTTATTTCTTGGGAAGCTTTAGGTAGTAGTCGTTTTGATAAGGACCTGCCTCGCATGGGCCAGTAGGCCTTCTGCAGTGTTCCTCCATTCTTATGTTCTTATGTTCTTTTGTTTCCTATGGTCTGGATGATCTGTATTTTCTTGTCCCCTTTAGATGGTGAGCTTGACAATATATGTTGTAGCATTGTCTTTCATGGACTGATGAGTGACACATTTCTAGGTGAAATAAATTACAAGAAAAAAAGTTCCATTCTCCTGTTGTCAAGTGGGGGGTGGCACTTTTGGGATGGACAAAAGTGCATGTCCAACCTTTTATTCCAAATATTCCATGCCTGCTGATACCCAATTTGCATAGATTGGATTTCTGTTTGCAAGGATTTTTTTTTGTGGCTGCATTCCCTACTAGTTCATTCTTTTCTGTCTCCCCATTATCAACAACTCCTATACTAACATCAGTGTTTCCACCAGGTTTTACTGGTAATATGAAAACAGTATTCCCAAAAGCATCATCCCCTTTTATTCCATCTCCATTAGTATTGCTACTTTGTACCTCTGGAAATTGTATAACGTTGTCTTTACCTGTTTCATCACCAGGGTCACCATCTCCATCTAGTGCACGTACCTCCAGGACAGCACCTGTCAGAAACTGCCTGTGTGAATCTCACTATTACGTTAATACAAGCAATTTAGGTTAAGGATACACCTAATGTAAATATTACTTACCATTTGTTGCACCTCTGAGGTAAGTGGGAATTTTAGGCTCTCTAGGTCACTAGGAGAGTGTCCCTCTCGATACTCACCACCTCTAACCTCACACATATCAGCAGGGACCTAAAATTATATATTATATTTAAACTTAAACAAAACCTGGGATTCTGCTATAATTTGATTGGTTGTGGACGGTATAAATTAGATTTGACTTGCTGAAATAGGATGGGGGGGGGGGGGCTAATGCAGTTAATGTCGAGCATATAACAAATTAGTATAATTATTGACAAAACTTAGGGATACTACTTACCAATTTTCTCTGGAGGTCGCTTCATGCAGCTAGATCACCCACAATACCTGTCTAGCATATAGAAACTACACTGGCCAGCTAGAATCTACACATAAGACGGTTATACATAACTGTGAGTGCCAATGACTCCTTATCTTCCCTATTCACACGAGAATTCTTGCTATCCTGCCAATTTCTTATTCTTATTACTCTTATCAGGACCATAATTTCAAATTTCCATAAGCCAGTTCCCCATTAAGCCTCGGAAACGCCGAATTTCTGGAGCAAATTTCGTTGAGGTCCCACTCATATTTTTTTCCAACATGGCGTCCTCCTCTCCACCTCGGCCGTCCCCATAACACACGTTTTTTTCATAATTTCTCGAAGGGCCAAATAAGCATCATTTTAATATACAATTATTATTTTATACAAAATTACACATGCTGACTTCAGGAAAACACAAAATTTTTCTCAGCACCAGCACCATCTGGTGCACTGTCCTCTAAGATAGCACCATGGGTGACAGCCCCATCTGACCCACTCCTTTTATTTTTCCAGCTGTTATATGAGACTGTCATGTTTTTTAAGGATATTTATTGTCGGTGTTCCTGTCTTTTAGTACAGATGTAATTTTCTTATAGAGGTGCCTCTCACTTGGGCAAACCCAAAACCATTTTCCTGATTTTATGTTAATAGTGGTTGATCGCCTGAAGTCCATACATGACCCATTGGACCAATTACCATGGATTCCATGCAATCCAAATGTGCCTACTTCTGTTATTCTTACTGCAGATTACACAGATTTTCATGATGTTAGTATTTTACGGAAAGTTTACTGGAAAAATCTTTTGGCTATCTGCTGGTATATACTGTGACCACTGCCAGCTCTACCGTTTTTACTTATTTTCACAAGTAACCGATTACTTCTTGTATTTCTATAAAAAGAATGAAATTTCTCATCTTATTAATTTCTCAACTTATTAATTTTACTCTAAAACTTTTTCTCATTCTCAGTAAAGTTTGTTGACTAACCTCACCCACTCTCTCATTTGCTCACATTTCACATTCTGTTGCTACTCTCTTAACCTCTCTTTTTCTCTCCATATACTCCTCCCTCTTTATAACACTTCTACTTTATAAATCCTCTCATATGCAAATTTTTTCTATCTAATGAATGTCTTTACCTCATCATTCCATCAATCGCTCCTCTTCTGTCATGCACCCACCCTCTTAAATCCACAAATTGCTGAACACTCTAATACTGTATTCTTAAAACATCCCTTTATCTCTTCATCTTCATTGCTTATACTCTCACTAGCTCATCTTTCTACCAATAGTTGCTTATATCTTACCCTAATTGCCTCCTCCTTTAATTTATAAACCTTCGTCTCTTACTTTCTAGTACCATTCTCCTTGTACCTTACCTGCCTTTTAATCTAACTGTAGCTACAACTAAAAAAATTATTTGATTTATTTGTGGCCCCTCAATAAACATGCACATCCTGAAGTCTACCCATCAGCCTTTTATCAGTAAATTCATAGTCCAACAAACTACTGTCATTATACAACGTATTATATCTAGCATACTTATTTATCCCATTTTTATTAAAATATGTATAACCTCTTACAAAACCACTTTCTATAAAAAAATCAAAGACCCCCATTATCATTTACCCCTGACACATAAAATCTACATACTACACTCTCTATATCAGTATCGCCCACTTTAGCATTTATGTCCCCTTCCACAATTACTCTCTCACTTGGTTCAAATCTCCCTAAACACTCACTTAATTTCTCAAAAATTGTCTCTCTCTCCTCTACACTCCTCTTCTCCAGGTGCTTAACCATTTATTATAACCCACTTTTCACATCCAACCTTTACTTTAATCCATATAATCTTTGAATTTATACATTTATGTTCGATCTTCTACTTCCATAACTAATCCTTCACCATTATTGTTACCCCTTCCTTAGCTCTAAATCTCTTAGATACTCCTGACTTAATTCCATTTATTTCTCCACACCGAAACTCCCCTACCCCTTCAGCTTCGATCAGGGGCGTCGAAAGGGAGGCGGCGAGGGGGGATAGGGAGCGGAGGGGAGCTGGCGGTGGGGGCCGCCCCGGGTAACACCATTTAAGGGGAGACACCATAGAGCTTCTAAAGAAGGTAACATTAATGACCAAAACCATGATTCATCATCCTAAGAGAAAAATCCTTCGTTTCTATATAGCCTATTATAGGATTACAGAGTACAAATAGGCCTATATAGGGGAAATCATTGATTTTAATGATGTTATAGATGATTTTGCAGGATTGAAGGCATGGAAATGAAATATCAGATTCTTTGAGATGTTACCTGTACTCAAGGTTAAATCGGAACTAGTGTTTTTCTTTATTTTTCAAGTTATTTTTTTTTGTTGAAGGTGAATAAATGTAGGATCTGTTGCCTGTACTCAAAGTGGTATTTGAGTTTATATTTCCTCAATATTACTACGATTATTTATTTTATAATTATTAAAGTTCGGTTTATGGCCTTTAAACTTTCTCATTGTTAAACATTAGTCACTGGTCATTCAGCAGTGATGTAACTGCAGTTTACTACCTCTATCCCCCCACCCTTGAATTTCATGGGGGTGACACCAAAGATGCCACCCCGGGTGACACCAAAGATGCCACCCCGGGTGACACCAAAGATGCCACCCCGGGTGACACCAAAGATGCCACCCCGGGTGACACCAAAGATGCCACCCCGGGTGACACCAAAGATGCCACCCTGGGTGACACCAAAGATTCCTCCACGGGTGACACCAAAGATGCCACCCTGGGTGACACCAAAGATTCCTCCACGGGTGACACCAAAGATTCCGCCCTGGGTGAAACCAAAGATTCCGCCCCGGGTGACACCAAAGATTCCTCCACGGGTGACACCAAAGATTCCTCCACGGGTGACACCAAAGATTCCGCCCTGGGTGAAACCAAAGATTCCGCCCCGGGTGACACCAAAGATTCCGCCCTGGGTGACACCAAAGATGCCACCCCGGGTGACACCAAAGATTCCGCCCCGGGTGAACACCAAAGATTCCACCCCGGGTGACACCAAAGATTCCACCCTGGGTGACACCAAAGATTCCGCCCCGGGTGAACACCAAAGATTCCGCTCCGGGTGACACCAAAGATTCCGCCCTGGATGACACCAAAGATTCCGCCCTGGGTGACACCAAAGATTCCGCCCTGGGTGACACCAAAGATGCCACCCCGGGTGACACCAAAGATTCCGCCCCGGGTGACACCAAAGATTCCGCCCTGGGTGACACCAAAGATTCCGCCCCGGGTGACACCAAAGATTCCGCCCCGGGTGACACCAAAGATTCCACCCTGGGTGACACCAAAGATTCCGCCCCGGGTGACACTAACCCTAGCGACGCCTCTGGCTTCGATTCATATAGAGCAATGATATCCAACTTCTCTTACGTCATAATACTGGCAATTCTCTTTTTTTAATCATCCAAAATACATCCACACACATTTAAACATCCCATCTTCATAAAGTTTTCTTCTTAATTTCAGTAATTTTCACAGGAGAAAGGGATACTAGCTCACTGCTCCCGGCATTTTATTCGCCTTTTTAGACACGCATGGCTTACAGAGGAAAGATTTACTTTAGCTTCCCCATGGAGATGAAAGAAAATAGATAAGATCAATAACTGTTAAGAAAATAGAAGAAAATTCAGATGGGTGCATATAACTATACGTGTATATGTATACGTAGTGTGACCAAGTGTGAGTCTAGGGAGGTACCACCTCTGCAACTGTCCTGGGAACCCTCATCCTCTAAGAAAAGAATAAACTTACTTCATGGAAAACTCAAGGTTCTCCCTGGATCTGCTTGAATATTGTCTTCTCCTACCTCCCTCTATATTCCATATTCTATGTAGACCTTATTAAAAGACAAAGTATGTTGACTAAAATAAAATAGAGAGCAGAACAACATAGATATCATCTCAGAATCTACTTTTCGAAATTTCGTCCACTTCCCAGGCGGTGGGCCGTGTACCCAGAATGCTGCAGGTATTTTCCCTCTGTATTGGAACACTGAGTCTGAAAGAGGAAGCTGGCCGCTCTGTGATCCTTGGCTTCTGTGATGAGTTTTTCACTTAGCTCTTTGAGGAACTATAGAGCACACTTGCCCCGTGCTCCAAGGGTCTCTGACCCCACTGGGATGAAGTTATAGCAAGGGGGCAGGCCTTCATATTTGCGGGTCTTCTTGGTGTCCATGTAGCTGGCGGCTTCACCCCTTTCAGCTTCAGAGTATGGCAAGTAGGTGTCTGGCAATGTGGCGGCACAGGTGTAGTCCCAGGGAATTTGCTTACCATCCTTCCAGGGTAGCATAGAGGTTCCATTAGGACGCTTTTGACTTCAGTCAGACCTCTGTAGTTAGGGTTCCCGTTGAGCTGGGCAACGGGAACCTAACCTAAAGAGGATTCTCTTTATTAGGTCGTTGACCTCCTCATGTCTAGCATACTTTTCTTCTCATGTGAGACACACGAGACCATGAAGTCCGAATTGATCAGCCTTCGCTCTGCTGCAAATACACTTATGTTTGGTGAGTATGGGGGCAGCTAATCGAAGAGCAACACCATTCTGAATGGTCTGCGGATCGATCCGAGTGCCCAGAGAGGAACTGGGAACAGTTAAAAGGATATCTCCTGAATATGGTGCCTTCACTGCTAGGAGACGACCTTTGTCCTTTCCTGAAGCATTGGTGAGCATTGTGTTGGCGATTTTTTCCATGATTAGTTTGTCTCAGTGGGACTGTTTGTGCTCATTGGGGGGAGTTGGCTTACCGGAGGAGTCTGCAAGGGTGTCCCACCCCACGGCTGCTTCAATAAACCTGGGGTCTTGAGCTCCTACCGCACCTCTCAAGCGTTCGGGGATAGTCTCTTTGACTAATCCACTAGAAGCCAAACGCATTGCCTTGTGCGCTCCTATTCCTCCCAGTCGCACTGGGAGAGTTGCCTGATCCCATTGCTGATCTTCCAGTGACAGATTCAGTGACTTCATAAAGATTAATCTCAGGAGTGAGTCATATTCTTGAGTGTTGGGCTGTCAAAAGAGGGTGCGCACCTCAGTACGTAAATGAGTCGTGGCAGAGTAAGACACCTCTTGAGGAGATACAAGGCTTCATGGGCATCAAGATCCCTTAATTCTCTCCTCCATTCTCTTTAGGTCCTTCAGTTTGTCCTTGAGGACTGTGCCGACGGCCTGATAACCCAGCGGTGCTCTCAAGACGGTGCTCGTGGATAGAGTGGAAGTAGAGGCTTCAAGAAGGACTATGCAGCTCTGATTATTTCCTTGTTCGTTGTGATGATTTTACACTTGGAAGAAATGAAAATAAATGAAGATGAGTTCCAAGTCCCTGTGTCTTCACCAGTTGTAGGTCCTCTAGTAGGGACTTCAGTACATGCCAGAGTGCCAACAGCCAAGTACCAGATGTTGAGGTCGCTCCGCAGGCTGCCAAGCATAAGAGAAGTGGAGCGAGTGGGTCACCTTTCTGAACACCCTCTGAAGAGATTCGATTCTTATGACCAGAACTTTGGTAAGGTGGGCAAGGAAGAAGGATGGGTAAGGATAGAAATATTGGAAAAGGGTGGGAGGGGTTAGTGAGGTAGGATATAAAAGGGAAGTGACACAACCACTTTGGTGCAATTTAAAAAGTGTATGTGTATAATGTGTGTGTAATGAAGGGGTATAATACTAACCCATCAGAGTCACGTAGATATAACAGATATATAGGAACATGACTCTGAATTGATAGTAGATATACAAGTTGCAATTGCTTTTTTTTTTTTGCGATTGCATAACGAATATTTAAACTACAAGGCAAGGCGATAATTATCTGAACAATTCATAAGAATTACTTGACAAGTTAGCTTCTTTCAAGGTGGTCGCCACAGTAAATGTAGTGAATTTATATCAGTAGATGTGAAAGTAGAAAGGTTATACAAGATATCTCCATAATTAGGGGCGATAATTTTCTTAGTAGACATAGAAGGGTTCTGGTGTTACCCAATCATCTTCATCTGCAGGGAGGTTGCTCAAGATCGTTGGTCGATGGTAATCGTCCTTATGGAAGAAACGACGCACCCTCTGTGGGAGTCATTCTTTGGGTCCTGTGAGGAGGTGTGTTAATGATATAGTCGGTAGTATTTTCATCTTGGGGAGGATGTTCTCTATCTGGTATGATGAGAGTAAGACACATGTGCAACATCTGGGTATCTTTATTGTAGACGTTTCGCCATCCAGTGGCTTTATCAATACAAATTCTAGGACATAACTTGAAGACAGTAGAACTATGTACAGAAGATGAGGTAATCAGTCCCTCAACCTAGGAGTAGGTGCGAACAGCACCATAGTCGTGGAGATTCTGAAGCAGAAGAAAGAATCTGCTTCACCTGACGTTACTATATAAGCGCCAGGATTCTTTCTTCTGCTTCAGAATCTCCACGACTATGGTGCTGTTCGCACCTACTCCTAGGTTGAGGGACTGATTACCTCATCTTCTGTACATAGTTCTACTGTCTTCAAGTTATGTCCTAGAATTTGTATTGATAAAGCCACTGGATGGCGAAACGTCTACAATAAAGATACCCAGATGTTGCACATGTGTCTTACTCTCATCTTGTCGGTATTATATACCATTCGTACACATCTATCTGGTATGTAGAGTTCTTGCATTGCATAGAGTTGCCTCTTCTTCAGCGTATCAAGGCGTACATTTAAGGTAGTAATATCCTGTTGTATGTGTAAATCTGCCATTTTGACTCTGTCTCTCCTGGTACCCGTAATAAAGCAGAGAGCTCTATTCTGGACTCGTTGCAACCGTAGCATGTTGGTCTTTGTTGTTAATGTCATTGGGACACATGGGTATTCGAGTATAGGTC
>NC_069399.1:9051800-9064300 GCF_026875155.1 Cherax quadricarinatus
GACTGTAGGGAAAGAAGGGGCACAACTGCATGGAGAAGCTCTATCAGAGGAGACTGTAGTAAATGAAAGAGCTAAGCTTTATGTGGAGGCCCTAACAGACAACAAGAGAGCCCAAGGAAAGCTGAGAAGGGAAAATGACAGGCCACTGAGCCCAAGTACATTAGCCAGTGAAACTGAAGAAAGGAAAGCTGCAGTGGATGAAACCAAATTAAATGAGGGGATACACAGGGATATGCAGTGGGAGAATGAAAGGGTGAGATCAGTCTTTGTGTATGGGCTCCAGGAAGTTGAAGGGGAAACATATGAAGCAAGAAAACAAGTGGCAAAAATAGCAATTGAAAGCATCATGAAAGCAATAGGAGAAGACGACATGACCCAACTGGAAAATTTTCGGAGAATAGGGGGGTTTGTAAAAAAAAAGAACCCGGCCAGTGAAAGTGACCTTCAAGGCAGAAGCGACTCGGACCAGGATCCTGCAGGAGAAAGCACGATTAAGGGACATGTCGGCATACAGGAAGGTGTATCTCGACTGCAACAGAACACAAGAAGAAAGGCAGAAACTGAGAGAGATGGTACAAAGGCGAAAGGAGGAAAGAGAGGGGATGGAGAAGACAGACAGGAGATCCCAGACCCAGGAAGAAGATCAAATACAGCCTCCCTCACAACTTCCTATAGAAGCCTCCCAACCAGGTCAACCCCAATGCAACCAAACACTCTAAATCAAAACACCCATTCCACATCCAATGCCCCCACCCACTACATTACAAACTCCACCCCCAAAGCAACAACCCATAGTTCCTTCCCAGGTCTCCCACTTCCCCAACCCCAATATACCTCCCAGACCACAGTCTTAGAAAAGAAGATGAAGGTGTTGTATACAAATGCAGATGGAATAACAAATAAGAATGAGGAGTGGCACGAAAGAATCAAGGAGACATCCCCAGACATAATAGCACTCACAGAAACAAAACACACCAGAATAATAACAGATTCAATCTTTCCATCCTGATATCAAATCCTCAGGAAAGACAGAGGGAGGAGAGGGGGAGGAGGAGTTGCACTCCTCATTAAAAACCAGTGGGGTTTTGAGAAAATGGAAGGAATGGATGGCACGGGCGAAAGGGACTACTTAGTAGGAACAATCCAGTCTGAGGGACATAAGGTGATAATTGCAGTAATGTACAACCCACCACAGAACTGCAGGAGGCCAAGAGAAGAATACGATGAGAGCAACAGAGCAATGATCGACACACTAGCCGAGGTGGCCAGGAGAGCACACATGGGGGGAGCAAAGTTACTAGTTATGGGTGATTTCAATCACAAGGAGATTGACTGGGAAAACCTGGAGCCCCATGGGGGTCCCGAAACATGGAGAGCCAATATGATGGATGTGGTACTGGAAAACATCATGCATCAACATGTTAGAGACACTACCAGAGAGAGAGGAGAGGATGAACCAGCAAGGCTGGACCTTGTATTCACCTTGAGTAGTTCGGACATCGAGGGTATCATGTATGAAAGGCCCCTGGGAGCTAGTGATCATTTGGTTCTGTGCTTCGACTACATAGTTGAGCTCCAAGTGAAGAGAGTAGCAGGAATAGGCTTGGAAAAAAACAAACTACAAAAGGGGGAACTACTCAGGCATGAGGAACTTCCTTCAAGACATTCAGTGGGAGAGGGAACTGACAGGAAAACCAGTACAAGAAATGATGGACTATGTGGCAACAAAATGCAAGGAGGCAGAGGAGAGGTTTGTTCCCAAGGGAAACAGAAATAATGGGAAGAACAGAACGAGTCCTTGGTTCACCCAAAGGTGTAGGGAGGGAAAAACTATGTGTACTAGAGAATGGAAAAGGAACAGAAGACAGAGAACTCAGGAAAATAAAGAAATCAGCCGAAGAGCCAGAAACGAATATGCACAGATAAGAAGGGAGGCTCAGAGACAATATGAAAATGGCATAGCATCAAAAGTAAAGACTGACCCGAAGCTGTTGTACAGCCACATCAGGAGGAAAACAACAGTCAAGGACCAGGTAATCAGATTGAGGAAGGGTGATGGGGAATTCACAGGAAACGACCAGGAGGTATGTCTGGAGCTCAACACAAGATTTAAAGAGGTATTTACAGTGGAAACCAGTAGGACTCCAGTAAATCAGAACAGGGGGGCACACCAGCAAGTGCTGGATGAGGAACATATAACCAAGGAGGAGGTGAAGCTGCTATGCGAACTTGACACCTCAAAGGCTGTGGGACCAGACAACATCTCTCCATGGGTCATTAAAGAGGGAGCAGAGATATTGTGTGAGCCATTAACAAAGATCTTCAACACATCATTTGAAACTGGGCAACTCCCTGAGGTATGGAAAATGGCAAATGTAGTCCCAATTTTTAAAAAGGGAGACAGACATGAGGCACTAAACTACAGACCTGTATCACTAAACGTGTATAGTATGCAAGGTCATGGAGAAGATCATCAGGAGGAGAGTGGTGGGGCACCTGGAAAGAAACAAGTGTATAATTGACAAACAGCACTGTTTCAGGGAAGGAAAATCCTGTGTCACAAACCTACTAGAGTTTTATGACAAGGTGACAGAAGTAAGACAAGAGAGAGAGGGGTGGATCGACTGCATATTTTTGGACTGCAAGACTGCCTTCGACACAGTTCCTCGCAAGAGGTTACTGCAAAAGCTAGAGGATCAGGCACACATAACAGGAAAGGCACTGCAATGGATCAGAGATATCTGACAGGAGGCAACAACGAGTCATGGTACGCGACGAGGTGTCAGAGTGGGCGCCTGTGACAAGCGGGATTCCACAGGGGTCAGTCCTAGGACCTGTGCTGTTCTTGGTATATGTGAACGACATAACGGAAGGGATAGACTCAGAAGTGTCCTTGTTTGCAGATGATGCGAAGTTAATGAGAAGAATAAAATCGGATGAGGATCAGGCAGGACTACAAAGAGACCTGGACAGGCTACAAGCCTGGTCCAGCAACTGGCTCCTTGAATTTAACCCTGCCAAATGCAAAGTCATGAAGATTGGGGAAGGGCAAAGAAGACCGCAGACACAATATAGTTTAAATGGCCAAAGACTGCAAACCTCACTCAAGGAAAATGATCTGGGGGTGAGTATAACACCGAGCATATCTCCTGAGGCGCACATCAATCAGATAACTGCTGCAGCATACGGGCGTCTGGCAAACCTACGGATAGCGTTCCGATACCTCAGTAAGGATTCGTTTAAGACTCTGTATACCATTTACGTCAGGCCCATACTGGAGTATGCAGCACCAGTTTGGAATCCACACCTAGTCAAACACGTCAAGAAATTAGAGAAAGTGCAAAGGTTTGCAACAAGACTAGTCCCAGAGCTACGGGGATTGTCCTATGAAGAAAGGTTGAGGGAAATCGGCCTGACGACACTGGAGGACAGGAGGGTCAGGGGAGATTTGATAACGACATATAAAATACTGCGCGGAATAGACAAGGTGGACAAAGACGGGATGTTCCAGAGAAGGGACACAGACACAAGAGGTCACAATTGGAAGTTGAAAACTCAGATGAATCAAAGGGATGTTAGGAAGTATTTCTTCAGTCATAGAGTAGTCAGGCCGTGGAATGGCCTAGAAAGTGACGTAGTGGAGGCGGGAACCATACATAGTTTTAAGGCGAGGTATGATAAAGCTCATGGGGCAGGGAGAGAGAGAACCTAGTAGCAATCAGCGAAGAGGCTGGGCCAGGAGCTGTGACTCGACCCCTGCAACCACAAATAGGTGAGTACACACACACACACACACACACACACACAACACACACACACACACACACATATATATATATATATATAATATATATATATATATATATATATATATATATATATTATATATATATATATATATATATATATATTTTTATTAACACTTCGACCTTCTCCCACCAAGGCAGGGTGGCCCAAAAAAGGAAAACTTTCATCATTCACTCCATCACTGTATTGCCAGAAGTTTGTTTACACTAGAGTTATAAAACTGCAAGTACAGTGCCGGCACTGTACTTCCCATCTCCAGGAATCAAGTCCGGCCTGCTGGTTTCCCTGAATCCCTTCATAAATGTTGCTCTTACTGGAACACTACGTAAAGTCCTAAAAACTATTTGTCTCCATTCACTCCTATCCAACAAGCTCACGCACACTTGCTGGAAGTCGAAGCCCATCATAAGCAAAATCTCCTTTACCCCCCTCCTTCCCTCCACTACAGATCTAAATACTCACGAAGTCATTCTATTTCGTTCCATCCTCTCTACGTATCCAAACCATCTCAATAACCCCTCCTCAGTTCTCTGGATAATAGTTTTGGTAATCCCACACCTCCTCCTAATCTCCAAACAGTGGATTCTCTGCATTATATTCGCTCCACACATCGCCCTCAGATATGACATCTCCACTGCCTTCAGTTATCTCCTTGTTGCAAGCTTCACAACCCATGCCTCACACGCATACAAGAGCGTTGGCATAACTATACTCTCTTACATTCCCCTCTTTGCTTTCATGGATAAAGTTCTTTGTCTCCACAGACTCCTCAGTGCACCACTCACCTTTTTCCCCTCGTCAATTATATGAGTCACCTCATCCTTCACAGACCCATCTGCTGTCACGTCCACTCCCAAATATCTGAACACATTCACTTCATTCAGACTCTCTCCCTCCAATCTGATATCCAATCTTCTATTACCTAATTTTTTTGGTATAATCATCACCTAACTCTTTCCTATATTCACTTTAATTTGCCTTCTTTTACATACCCTACAAAAATCATCAACCAACCTCTGCAACTTCTCTTCAGAATCTCCCAAAAATCACAGTGTCTTCAGAAAAGAGCAACTGTGACAACTCCCACACCTCTCGCCAACACCCTAGCATTCACTTCTCCTACAACCCCATCTGTAAATATATTAAACAACCATGGTGACATCACTTGTCTAAGGCCTACTTTTACTGGGAAATAATCTCCCTCTCGCCTCTATACTATAACTTGAGCCTCACTATCCTCATAAAAACTTTTCATCGCTTTCAATAACCTGCCTCCGATTCCATACATTTGCAACATCTGCCACATCGCCCCCCTATCCACCCTATCATATGCCTTTTCCAAATTCATAAATGCCACGAAAACCTCTTTACCCTTATCTAAATACTGTTTACCTATATGTTTCACTGCAAAAACTTTGTCTACACATCTACCTTTCCTAAAGTCTCCTTGTTTATCTGCTATCCTGCTCTTAATTCATTCAATAATAACTCTACCATACACATTATCCTTTAATTAATGTTTACATTCTCTTTTGGCCTCTTTGCCTTTATACAAAGGAACTATGCTTGCTCTCTGCCAATCCCTAGGTACCTTACCCTCATCCATACATTTGTTAAATGAAAGCACAAAGCACTCCAAAACTATATCCCCTCCTGCTTTCAATATCAATCCCATCATTCCCAGCTGCCTTACCCCCTTTCATTCTACCCACTGCACCACGCACTTCACCCACACTCATAACTTGCTCCTCCTCACTCCTATAAGATGTTATTCCTCCTTGTCCTGTAAACGAAATCAAGGTTTCACTATCTTCACCATTATGTAGCAATTCCTCAAAATATTCCCTCCATCTTGCCAATACCTCTAACTCTCTGTTTAATAACTCTCCTCTCTTATTTTTAACTAACAAATCCATTCGTTCCCTACATATTAATCTCACTCCGAAACTTTTTCTTATTTTCAACATAATTTGTTGATAACATCTCACCCACTCTCTCATTTGCTCTCTTATTACATTGCTTTCTCACTCATTTAATCTCTCTTTTTTCACTCTATACATACTCCTCCCTCCTTGCATCAGTTCTACTTTGTAAAACCCTCTTATAGGCTAACTTTTCTCCCTTACTACTCTTTTTACATCATCATTCCACCAGTCACTCTTCTTCCCTCCTGCACCCACTTTCCTGTAACCACAAACTTCTGCTGAACACTTTAACACTATATTCTTAAACTTACCCCACACATCTGCACCATTGCCTATACTCTTACTAGCCCATCTCTCCTACAACAGTTCTTTATATCTTACCCTAACTGCCTCCTCCTTTAGTTTATAAACCATCACATCTCTCTTACTTACTACTTCCATTTTCCATGTATCCAATCTACCTTTTACTCTCATTGTAGCTACAATTGAAAAGTGATCTGATATATTTGTGGCCCCTTTATAAACATGTAAATCGTGAAATCTTTCCCATCAGTCTTTTATCTACCAATATGTAGTCCAACAAACTACTGTCATTACGTCTTATATCACGTCTTGTATAATTATTTTTCCTCTTTTTCTTAAAATATGCGTTACCTATAACGTAATCTCTTTCTATACAAAGTTCAATCAAATGCTCCCCAATATCATTTACACCTTCGATACCCTCTGTAAACGCTATTTCTACTTTAGCATTTAGATCCGTAATTACTCTCTCACTTGGCTCAAAAGTTCCTGCAAGCTAGATTAACATCTCCCAAAGTCTCTCTCTCTCTCTCCTCTACACTCCTCTCATCTCCAGGTGCATACACACTTATTATGACCCACTTTTCACATCCGACCCTTATCAGAACACACATAATCCTTGAATTTATTCACTTATATATATATATAATATATATATATTATGTCGTGCCGAATATGTAAAACTGGTCAATTAGCAAGAACTCATTTAAAATTAAGTCCTTTCTAAAATTTTCTCTTATACGTTTAAAGATATATTTTTTTCATCAATGTTAATGTAAAAAAATTTAATTTTGCACCAAAAGAATCTTAGAAAACTTACCTAACCTTATTATAACAAGTGTAATTTATTTTAGCCTAACCCAACTAAATATATTTTAAATACGTTTACAATAATTTAGTACTAAACAAACACAATCAAATATATTTTTTCCGTTAGGTTCAGAATGATTTTGGCGAAATTATTGCATACACAAATTTTCACTTGTCCTATATGGCAAGATGAGCGTTGCTATTTAAGCCAAGATCGCAAGTTCTGCCTATTCGGCACGACATATATATATATATATATATATATATATATTATATATATATATATATATATATATATATATATATATATATATATATATATATATATATATTATATAATATATATATATATATATATATATATATATATATATAACCCATAGCTCATACTGCATATGCTATTATGGGTCTGACACACATGGTGCATCGTGTACAATCTAGAACGATTCCCTGCTAAGGTGTTGAAGTGCTATTCTTAGGATTTCCAGGTGCCCATATACTGCTGTAGTTATTTGGTTCATATGCGCTTCAAGAGATGTGCTCGATATTATGCTCACACCAAAGTCCTGGGTGCGTGTGTGCATGTGTGAGTGTGTGTGTGTGTGTGTGTGTGTGTGTGTGTGTGTGTGTGTGTGTGTGTGTGTGTGTGTGTGTGTGTGTATGTGTGTGTGTGTGTGTGTGTGTGTGTGTGTGTGTGTGTGTGTGTGTGTGTGTGTGTGTGTGTGTGTGAGAGAGAGAGTGTGTACTCACCTGGTTCTCACCTAGTTGTTTTTACAGCGGTCGAGTCATAGCTCCTGGCTCCGCCTCTTCAGCTGGCCGCTACTCAGTCACTCTTCCCTCTCCGTGAGCTTTATCATACCTCTTCTAAGAGCTATGTATGGATCCTGCCTGCACTACATCACTACCCAGGCAATTCCACTTCCTGACAACTCTGTGACTGAAGAAATACTTCCTAACATTCCTGCGATTTATCTGAGTCTTCAACTTCCAACTGTAATCCCTTGTTGTTGTGTCCCATCTCTGGAACATCCTGTCTCTGTTCACCTCGTCTACTCCTCACAGTATTTTATATGTCATTATCATATCCCCAATATCTCTCCTGACTTCCAGTGTCGTCAGGTCGATTTCTCTTAACCTCTCATCGGGACTAGTCTTGTTGCAAACCTTTGCACTTTCTCTAGTTTTCTTACATGCTTGGTTAGGTGAGGGTTCTAAACTGGCGTTGTATATTCCAATACGGGCCTAATGTACACAGCGTACAGGGTCCTGAATGAATCTTTATTTAGATGTTGGAATGCTGTTCTTAGGTTTGCTAGGCGCCCATGTGCTGCAGCAGTTGTTTGGTTGATGTGCGCCTCAGATGTGCCCAGTATTATACACACACGAAGATCCTTTTCCTTGAGTGAGGTTTGTAGGCTCTGGCCCCCTAGACTGCATTCCGTCTGTGGTCTTGTTTGCCCTTCCCCAGTATTCATGACTTTGCTCTTGGTGGGGTTGAACTCCAGGAGCCAATTGCTGAACCAGGCCTGCAGTCTGTCCAGATCCCTCTGCAGTTCTGCCTGGTCCTCATTCAATTTAATTATTCTCATCAACTTCACATCATCTGCAAACAGGGACACTTCGGATTCCATTCCTTCTGTCATGTAGTTCACAAATACCAGAAACAGCACCGATCCTAGGACTGATCCCTGTGGTACCCCACTCGTTACAGGCACCCAAACTGACACCTCGCCACGTACGAAGACTCGCTGTTGTCTTCCTGACAGGTATTCCCTGATCCATTGTAGTGCCTTCACTGTTATCCCTGGACCTTCAGCTTCCACACTAATCTCTTGCGTGAAACTGTGTCAAACGCCTTCTTACAGTCTAAGAAAATGCAGTCTACCCACCCCACTGTCTTACAGCCATCACTCTGTCATAGAATTCTAGTAGGTTTGTGACACAATTTAACTTCACTGAAATCGTCCTGGCTTCTAGGTGCTACACCACTCTTCTGATAATTTCCTCCTTTACCTCGTATGCTATACACGTCAGTGACACTGGTCTGTAGTTTAATGCTTCGTGCCTGTCCTCGTTTTTTAAAAATTGGGACTTCATTTGCTGTCTTCCATACTTCCGGTAGTTGTCCTGTTTCGATAGATGTGTTGTAGAGAGTAGTTAGTGGTACACAAAGCGACTCTTCTCCCTCTCTCGAAACCCAAGGAGAGATGTTATCCGCACCTATTGCCTTTCAGGTATCTAGCTCACTTAACAGCCTCTTTACTTCTTCCTCGGTTGTATGTATTGTGTCCAACACTTGATGGTGTACCCCACCTCTCTGCCTTTCTGGAGGCCCTTCTGTCTCCTCTGTGAATACTTCTTTGAATCTCATGTTGAGCTTCTCACATACTTCGTGGTATTTTTTGTGACCTCCACTCCTTCCTTCCTCAGCCTGATTACCTGGCCCTTGACTGTTGTTTTCCTTCTGATGTGGTTGTACAACAGCTTTGGATCAGATATGGCTATCGCTGCTATGTCATTCTCATATTGCCTTTGGGCCTCCCGTTTTACTTTTGCATATTCATTTCTGGCTCCTCGACTGGTCTCCTTATTCTCCTGGGTCCTTTGCCTTCTATACTTCTTCAATTTCCTAGCACATTTGGTTTTGGACTCCTTGCACCTTGGGGTGAATCACAGACTCATCCTGGCTATTTCATTATTCCTGTTACACATGGATACAAACCTCTCCTTAGCTTCCTTGCATATTGTTGTCACTTATACCATCATCTCATTTACTGACTTCCCTGCCAGTTCTCTGTCCCACTGAACCCCGTTCAGGAAGTTCTTCATGCTTGCGTAGTCCCCTTTCTTGTAGTTTGGCTTCACTCGTCCAGCCCTCTCTGCTTTCCCCTCCACTTGTAACACTACTATGTATTCGAAGCTTAAAACCACATGATCAATGGCCCCGAGGGGTCTTTCATATGTGATGTCCTCAATATCTGCACTATTCAAGGTGAATACTAGGTCCAGTCTCGCTGGTTCATCCTCTTCTCTCTCTCTGGTAGGATCCATTACATGTTGGTACATGACGTTTTCCAGTACCACTTCCATCATCTTAGCCCTCCATGTTTCTTGACCTCTACGTGGTTCCAAGTTTTCTCAGACGATTTCCTAGTGGTTGAAGTCACCCATGATCAGAAGCTTTGCCCTGCTCGCATGAGCACTTCTGCCACCTCAGCCAATGTGTCAACCATCGCTCTATTACTCTCATCATACTCTTGCCTTGGCCTCCTGCTGTTCTGTGGTGGGTTATATATCACTGTAATCACCACCTTGGGACCTTCAGACTGAAGTGTTAGTAATATGTAATCTCTGCTTCTCCTCTGACTCCTCTCTCCAACTCATCAAAATCCCATCGGTTTTTGGTCAGCAGTGCCACTCCTCCACACCATCCAGTGATGCCTTTTTGACTCTTTCGTGCCACTCCTTTCATTTGTTTGTTATTCCATAAGTGTTGGTGTACCATACCTTCAGTTTCCTCTCCAATACTGTGTTTTGGGGGTCTGTGAAGGAGGGGGACCTGGCAGTGTACTTAGGGGTTCTACAGCATAGTGTGAGGTGGGGGCTGTGAGGGTGGATTGTGGTCTGTATTGGGACAGCATGATAGGGTATGGGATTCTCGGGGATGGTTCTGTGTGTGCTTACACTTGTTGCTCTGTCCTGCTGTGGTTGTCCTCTGCTGATTCTGTCCTAGTCTCTCCTCCTAGCTCCCTTCGCTTTTGTGTCCTCTCCCTCAGCTGCTGTCATTCTGTTTTGCTCAAGCTCGGTCTAGGAACACCCTATTGAATTCTGCCGAGTCCTTCAACCTTGGTTTATCTTGGAGGATCCTGTTTCGCATTGTTTCTGTTCTGAAAATCAGCTTGATCGGTCATTTTCTCCCCTTCAGATACCCCCCTATTCTCTATGTACTCACCTAGTTGAGGTTGCCCGGGTCGAGCTCAAGATCCTGGCCCCGCCTCTT
Organism: Cherax quadricarinatus; assembly: GCF_026875155.1. NCBI lineage: Eukaryota > Metazoa > Arthropoda > Malacostraca > Decapoda > Parastacidae > Cherax > Cherax quadricarinatus. Next base: position 9,062,646 of record NC_069399.1, read on the forward strand.
CATTGGTCGTTACTAGGTCACTCTCCCTGAACCGTGAGCTTTATCATACCTGTGTGTGTGTGTGTGAGTGTGTGTGTGTGTGTGTGTGTGTGTGTGTGTGTGTGTGTGTGTGTGCGTGTGCGTGTGTGTGTATATGTGTGTACTAACCTATTTGTGGTTGCAGGGGTCGAGTCCTAGTTCCTGGCCCCACCTCTTCACCGGTTGCTACTGGGTCCTCTCTCCCCCCGCTCCATGAGCTTTATCATACCTCGCCTTAAAACTATGTATGGTTCCTGCCTCCACTACATCACTTTCTAGACTATTCCACTGCCTGACAACTCTATGACTGAAGAAATACTTCTTAATATCTCCCTGACTCATCTGTGTCTTCAACTTCCAATTGTGACCTCTTGTTTCTGTGTCTCCTCCCTGGAACATACTGTCTTTGTCCACTTTGTCTATTCCGTGCAGTATTTTTATGTCATTATCATGTCTCCCCTGACCCTCCTGTCCTCTAGTGTCGTCAGGCCGATTTCCCTTAACCTTTCTTCATAGGACATTCCCCTTAGCTCTGGAACTAACCTTCTCACAAACCTTTGCACTTTCTCTAGTTTCTTGACATGCTTTATCAAGTGCAGGTTCCAAACAGGTGCTGCATACTCCAGTATGGGCCTGACGCACACGGTGTACAGTGTCTTGAACGATTCCTTACTGAGGTATAGGAAAGCTATTCTCAGGTTTGCCAGGCGCCTATATGCTGCAGCAGTTACCTAGTTGATGTGTGCTTCCGGAGACATGCTCGGTGTTATACTCACTCCAAGATCTTTCTCCTTGAGTAAGGTTTGCAGTCTTTGGCCACCTAGCCTATACTCTGTCTGCGGTCTTCTTTGCCCTTCCCCTATCTTCATGACTTTGCATTTGGCGGGATTAAATTCGAGAAGCCAGTTGCTGAACCAGGTGTCCAGTCTGTCCAGGTCTCTTTGAAGTCCTGCCCGGTCCTCATCTGATTTAATTCTCCTCATTAACTTCACATCGTCTTCGAACAGGGACACTTCTGAGTCTAACCCTTCCATCATGTCGCTCACATATACCAAAAATAGCACTGGTCCTAGGAACGACCCCTGTGGGACCCCGCTCGTCACAGGTGCCCATTGTGATACATCATTACGTACAATGACTCGTTGTTGCCTCCCTGTCAGGTATTCTCTGATCAATTGCAGTGCCCTTCCCGTTATATGAACCTGATCCTCTAGCTTCTGCACTAATCTCTTCTGATGAACTGTGTCAAAGGCCTTCTTGCAGTCCAAGAAGATGCAATCAACCCACCCCTCTCTCTCGTGTCTTACTTCTGTTACTTTATCATAAAACTCCAGAAGGTTTGTGACACAGGATCTTCCTTCCATGAATCCATGCTGGTTGGTGTTTATACTATTGTTCCGTTCCAGGTGCTCCACCACTCTCCTCCTGATAATCTTCTCCATATCTTTGCATACTATACACGTCAGTGACACAGGTCTATAGTTTAGTGCCTCTTCTGTCTCTTTTTTTAAAAATGGGAACTACATTTGCCGTCTTCCATACCTCAGGTAGTTGCCCAGTTTCCAGGGACGTGTTGAAGATTGTGGTAAGTGGCACATACAGCACATCCGCTCCCTCTCTAAGGACCCACGGGGAGA
>NC_069399.1:9069300-9132257 GCF_026875155.1 Cherax quadricarinatus
AAAAGGGCTGAAGGGGGCTGATACCCCCCTCCTGGAGAAAATTTCACCATACTGGGGGGTGGCGGAGGTTCGCTGCAGGTAAACTATTCATCACTTAACATTAATTTGATTTTCTCAGTGGCCACCACTGCTGCTTGTTTTTTTCTGAACAGCTTTAGTCTGTGTGGTTTCTGGAGAATCACTAATTTTGTTTTCAACAATGTGTAATTCTTACGGCGCTAGTTTATTTATTGTCCGCTTATTCACTACACCTTTGCTTAAAACATCAACTGTCCTGATGATTCCATTTGCATCAGGATATACAGTCAGTTTTTCCTATAGACCATTGGGACCTTGGACCATCATTGTCGATAATCACTATGTCACCAGGTCTTAAGGACTTATGATTTTCAGGAACACCAGCTCCATAGAAGTGTTCTCTCAATGAGGTGAGATAGTCTTCTCGCCAAATTTTTCCCCTACGTTCATCATTTTATTATGGTGATTGAATTTACGTGTGAGTTGCTCAGGTTCGAAATAAGTATGATCCTCTATGGTTTCTTTATCATTCGTGGGAGGAACAGGTTCGAGCCTTCTGCCATGGAGCAAATGAGATGCACTTAACACTTCTAAATTGTCCAGATCATCGGTAACATAAGTTAGAGGTCTGTTGTTGACTCTATTTTCTATTTCAGTCACGACTGTACGAAATTCTTCAAAGTCGATTCGCTGAGGATGAAGTCTTCATTAGACAACGTTTTACGATACCGATCATTCTTTCATAAAATCCACTGTGCCATGGAGATTTAGGAGGAATGTATCTCCAACGACAACTGCGTTGATTCAGCATCTGTTGCACCTCTGGCTGATTAAAGATCTTGCTTATATAAGCAGCACCAGCAACAAAGTTCACTGCATTTTCTGAAATCATCAGTCTGGGACATACCCTTCCGGCTGCAAACCTTCTGAATAATTTGATAAAGGTTTCAGCAGACATGTCAGTGGCTACTTCTAGATGTACTGCTCTAGTTGTAGCACAAGTGAACAAACAGATGTACACCTTGATGGGAACTTTGTCAACTGTTTTGGTTAAAATTATTGGTCCAGTGTAATCTACACCTGTCACCTCAAATGGAGTGATATGACAAACTCTTTCAGAGGGATATGGAGGTGGACCTGGATACTGACATACTCGCATATCATAGTGACGACAAGTAATACAGTCCTTTATTTGTTTTTTCACACCTTGTCGACCTTGAGGTATCCAGTAGGATTGTCGTATATGACAAAGTGTGTCAGCTACCCCACCATGTAACACGTTACTGTGGGCGTTTTGAATATTCAGTTTTGTTAGCCAATGATTCTTGGGGATCAATATTGGATGTATGGCTTCTTTAGGTAATGAAGAATTATGAATTCTTCCTCGACATCTTATAATCTTTTCTGAGTCGAGATAAAATCATAAAGAATTAATAATATCAGATTTCGTTGGAGATTTATCTTGTGTTTCCAGAAATTTATATTCTGTAGAGAAAACATCTTTCTGTATTAGTTTCACCCAGTATTTAATGGGTTCAAGATATTCATAATTAGATTTTATCCCTTTAATGAATTTAAAGACAAGAGCTGTAACTCTTAAGAGTTTACCCAAAGATGAGTATTTAGATCCATCAATGACTATTTCTGTGTCTGCAGTATTTACGAAAATTATTTCTGTCGTGTTCAAGCAGACTGTTACTTCTGGCATAATGTGAGCTTTTTGCTGAGGCCAGTTATTTTCATTAGAGAGCCAGTTCGGTCCGTGGAGCCATAATTTATTATCCACAAATTTCTTGAGTGGGACACCACGTGACAACATGTCAGCTGGATTCTCTTGGGTAGAGACGTGGAGAAAGAGATAATCTCTCTTTATCTCTTTTATTTCTGCTGCTCTGTTCTGTACATAGACCAACTTACCACTGGAGAACTGCTTCATTATCACTCCAGATCACGGTTTTTTCAAGAGTTAGATGATCAAGTACTTTGTTGAGATAGACAGCTAGTTTTGTACCTACATAGAGTGCTGTCAGTTCCAATTGTGGTACTGTTCTGACCTTCAAGGGTGCTACCCTGGCCTTTAAAGTAATTAGTTGTGTACGAATGGTATATAATACCGACAAGATGAGATTAAGACACATGTGCAACATCTGGGTATCTTTATTGTAGACGTTATTAACGTCTACAATAAAGATACCAAGATGTTGCACATGTGTCTTAATCTCATCTTGTCGGTATTATATACCATTCGTACACAACTTGTCAGACACTGCAACATCATGGAATCTTAATTCTGAGGACATGTACATAACCTTCACGACTACGACAACTACTACTACAACTAACCCATCTCTTTGGGAAGGACCTACTTCCACTGGGGAATCCCGCCTACCAGTGAATATGCCCTCGTCTGCTACACCTGACGTTACTATATAAGCGCCAGGCTCCTTTCTTCTGCTTCAGAATCTCCACGACTATGGTGCTCTTCGCACCTACTCCTAGGTTGAGGGACTGATTACCTCATCTTCTGTACATAGTTCTACTGTCTTCAAGTTATGTCCTAGAATTTGTATTGATAAAGCCACTGGATGGCGAAACGTCTACAATAAAGATACCCAGATGTTGCACATGTGTCTTAATCTCAAAGTAATTAGTGTACTTCCTTCAGCATTACTCATGTAAGCTACAGCAACATAACCTCTGGTTGACGCATCACAGAACACATGTAATGTATACTTGTTTCCCTCTTAACCTATTTGTCCGGGAAATTTCATTTGATGAAGCTGTTTAAACTCCCTGGATATTTCATCTCATGCTTGACTCATTTCTAGAGGCACTCCACAAGACTATGGTTGACGCCCCTACATTTGACGGCATATTTGACACCTTCCAGACCTGGCTTATCTCCAGCAGCTAACAATGCTGCTGGAGACCTAGCTTCAGAGGTAGGTTTAATTAAACAAGCTAAAAGCAAACTTTCACAGTCTCCCTCAGCTAGAGTTGCCAAGTTTATTAATTCTCGTGCTCGTAACAGCTTAACTCGATGTTCTCAGTTTAAAGATCTCTTTCGTTCCTATTATTTTGCAGCGATGCTTTCTAACTCATTCTTGCTGCTGAACGAACTTATTAACGCAAAACAACTATATAGTGAATCCCTTTAAGTATTTGCTCACATCGTGTACAAATTATATGATGCATTTAAAATTGCAATCCAATCTCATAGACTTTCTTTGAGGCTGGAAACAGTACGGTCCTGGTCTGGGAAAAGTTGCTACACCGACAAAACATTCCACTGCTGACCTTGCTACTAGCAACACACAGTCACTCTACACTCAAGAAGTCTCCCTTCGATCCCCGCTGGGGAGGGGAATTTATATTTTACAAGCGCCATCTCATTTCTCACGATGCTCTCTCATCGTGTGAAAATCAACCCAGCAAGTGGAGTAATTAATGACTCCACGAAGCTGGCCTTAGCTAAAGCAATAAGGACCAACTTGCACTTTAAATTCACAGTAATTCACTCACTTACAGACTTTTTCATTGTACGTTTGCACTGACGACACTGAAGCATCAAATCTCATGGACGACCCTTCAGTCAAGACTCTACAAACACGACAATTCACTATACCCCCTCGTCATTCTTGAAGGCGAAACATTCCATTTTTGAGAAAAAACTTGACAAGATCGTCATGTCTTTCTCAACTGATGCGCTGTAGACATCTACCGAGGAACAAAACACCTGGGCCTTGGCAGACAACGCCACCAAGATCCCTAACGCCTCATCAGTGATAAAGATCACTTTGTCAGACATCTCCAAGACTGCCCAAGCTCTGTCTGACGGATTGGCCATCTCATATTATCACATTCACCCAAGCCATATAGAACCTGAACGCTTCACACACGTTTCCCATTGAACATTAAAATGGTATAAAATACCGACAGGTTGTTAGGTAAGACACATATGCAACAGTTAGGCATCTTTATTTCGAAACGTTTCGCCTACACAGTAGGCTTCTTCAGTCGAGTACAGAAAAGTTGATAGAAGCAGAAGATACTTGAAGACGATGTAATCAGTCCATCACCCTTAAAGTTTTGAGGTGGTCAGTCCCTCAGTCTGGAGAAGAGCATTGTTCCATAGTATGAAACAATATATTGTAACAGGTCCATTGCTGGACCTGTTACTCCTATAATCACACTACCAAGGACTGCTCAGTCAAGGATAAAAAGTTCTGTTCAAAATGTGGGAATGATGGACACACATTCAGATCCTGCACCATCACTACGGCTCCATCATGTCTTAACTGCAAGGGTCTCTTACCCTTGCAGCTAAGTGCCCACTCAGGAAAGAAATTATATCCAAGAAAACAATAGATCTGAAGAACACCTCAAATTCACATACATAAGCTGCAATAACCAAACTACAAGCAGACACCACCATGATTCTACACGCCTCTCTACAGACACCTTCGCCCAGCAACTCCCTCTTTCTATTTCCCGAAGGTGATCCCTCCAAGGTACTGTACTGCATGTTGTATGCGCACCTTGCAAATGCAGCAAACCCCGGCACTTACAACACCAACATAAAGAAACTATTCCGTCTGAATAACGTGCCTGCCTTCGTTGTTCATGACTCTACACCTTCCGATGACATCCTCAAGATTCTTCCCAACGTCGTGAACTTCACTGCAACTGCAGACCCTCTGATGTTCCTACCTGCCCGCCCTCTCCTTAGGATCTAGCTGATACCAGCTTCTCAAGACTCAAGACCTCCAATCACCACAAGACCGTTGCAATACAACCTGCTCTTCCTGATTCTCCAGTCTGTCCCACGCGCGCCTAGCTGCCGTGTTAAACCCTGGCACTTTCTCTACAACTGTGGACACTCCTCTCCTACGCAATTCTTCGTCAGTTCTGTCTTTCCAGCTCACCCTACAAGGGCTCTTACTTAAACTCTCTTGATTTTGATCTTGATCTTGATCTTGTTGCACCCGTGTTCACAACTACTCCATTTACCATTGGCGTGGATCCCTTGGCAGGTCTTCACCACGTCTAGCAGTATCCAGATCTCAATAATTTGCTGCTTCGGGATCTGTATCCTAAGGGTTTCCTCTTCTTGCTCCCGATGACGACACTGTTCCTTTCTTGAAAAATAGTGCTTGTAACACCCAAGAGAATGACATTCTATCTCATCCGTCTTCAAGTTTAGGGTGTCAAGTAAACACACTTGTAACAAGTATTGCAATAAAAGAATCATGATGTGTTAAAGTTCTCGCAAAAAAGAGCCACGTCATCTAACGCTGCTGGAGAGCACGAGCACAAAGCTACACTCAAGACAGTTCTCAATATAAAACAACTTATTGTAACTTTCACGAAAAAAATATGTCTTCATTCACTAGACTGTTGTATGGTTAGAACTCTTCCCAAGTGCCAGGATTGGGTGAATCCCCGAACCCCAACCTGAATGTTCAATCATGACAATAGCTGATAAATAATACTCAAACTTTAGGCAAAACTCCATCAACGCCCCGAGCAGTCTCGACTTCTGACTACCTCGGTGACGAAGTTAGTCTCACATCGACAAAAACAATTTTAGGGATGATATAGATCAGGGTTCCCAAAGACATCAGCATCGACCCCTAAGGTTCCGTGGGACTATTAAGGGGGTCGATGAATGGCTGGGGGGAGGGGGTCAAAAGGGGATCAGTAAATCTCTGGTGACGGGCTTTGCGTTGTGTATCTGTCACCTTCTACCCTTACCTTTGTCTGTCTCATTTCTCCTGTTCCGGGAAGGATAAAAGGATATACTTTCGCGTAGTATTCCTGTTCACTTGTCATAATGAGCGTCCTCCTTCACCTCAAACTCTGATAGAGAGTCAGTATATTCTCAACACACATAGTGATATGAGTTGTGCCAAAGAAGTGATTGCAGTACATTTACTATAAATTCAGCATTGTAACACCCATAATGGCAGCAGGTGATACCAAGAAGTTACTTTCGACTAAAACTCACCAATCTCCAGTCTACGTAGCTTGATCGCTAGCGCACTCAGTTCACACACCGAGATGGAGTTTGAATCCCCGGTACGGCTGGAAAACATTAAGACGTGTTTCCATAAGACACCTGCTGTCCCTGTTCACCCATCAGTATAAAATGGATACCTGGGTATCCGACTGGTGTGGGTCGAATTATACGACTAATTACGTAATTTGCCGAAATGCTTTGCATAAAGAGCTTTCTATATTAATAATAATAATAATAATAATAAAAATAATAATATAATAAAATAATAATAATAAATAATAATAAAAATAATAATAAAAAAATAAAATAATAATAATAATAATAATAATAAAATAATAATAATAATTATAATATAATTATTAATTATTATATTATTATTATTATTATTATATTAATAATTATTATAGTAGTAGTAGTAGTAGTAGTAGTAGTAAGTAGTAATTTTACCATGGAGTTTACCTGGAGAGAGTTTCGGGGTCAACGCCCCCGGCCCGGTCTGTGACGGCCGTCCAGTGAGAAGTTAAAGAACATTTATTAACATAATTTTCATAAAATGTTAGGTCGATGAACAATTCATGAAAGTTCATGAAGGTGCGAGAGTAAACTGGACCACTGTTGTAGACCACTCACTGTAGCGACGATCCGTCATGTCTCGCAAATTCATATGAAGCCACTAGTGCGAAACGCTTCCAACAAGATTCCCATATGTTGCAAAGTTCTCAAAAACTGTTGGCTTTAAAATTATTCACATCCGCCCGCACTCGACAACATGGTTCTTGATACTAAATTTTTAATTCAAATTTGACGAAGACCTATTACACAGGATGATTCCGCTGGACCCCTCCTCCTTGCTTCGACTCACCTGTCTACACATTAAACTTTTCTTATATGCTATACTTTCTAGAAGACTGATGAATTGAACTCATCGATTCCAAGCTGAGGGACAGATTACCTTGAACTCTTTCTCTCCTAACACTTTCTGCTGTATATTGAACTGATGAAGCCACTATGTGGCGAAACAATTCCTTAATAAAGAATCCCAGTAAAAGTATCAACATAATTACGTGGAAAACAATTCTAGTCCAAACAATGATGTAATAAATTATAATACTTGAAGAGAGATAGCTGGAACATACCTGGTACGCCACCAAATGATCTTGTGGTTATATCAGAGAAAGTCAGCATTCGAGTTGTGGTGACATTTATTGAAAAAAATATATTTAGAATATTAGAAATTGGTTAATCTACTTGCTTAGGTAATTTTATCTGCCATTTTCAAATTGATTTATCTTAAAAACGGTTGTATGTTACAGAGGTTTCTTAAGTTCAACGATTCAATCCCTGTCTGCCTATGATCGTCTGATACATCCCAATATACACAAACGAGATGTAAGTTTCAATGCGACGAGGCAACTCAGGTGTCGAATTGCTGAACATTGAAGAAAATTTTCTAGTACAAGGCAAATGCAGTTATGGAACACTGGCATAAGCTAGTCCACACAATAAGCTAAGTGTCTTTTAAAGTGCTAATTAATTGTCTTTCAGACATGGAGCTGAATATTGCAAATGCTATTTGTGCTCACCATCTTAAGTCAAACTTGGGCACATATCAGAGCTTCTACCAACCTTAATGTATTTAATTATATGGTAATTATAATTTGTGCAAGACAGGTATACAATACCGACAAGATGAAAGTTAAAACACTTGTGCAACATCTGGTTATCTTTATTGTAGACGTTTCGCCAACCAGTGGCTTTATCAATACAAATTCTTGGACATAATTAGAAAACAGAAGAACTATATACAAAAGATGAGGTAATCAGTCCCTCAGCCTTGGAGGTGGTGTTTACAACACCGTGGTTGTAGAGATTCTGAAGCACAGGTAAGGAGACTGGCGCTTATATAGGCGTCAGTGAAGAGGGACGTGTAGCAGACGAGGGCATAGTCACTGGTAGGCGGGATTCCCCAGTGGAAGTAGGTCCTTCCCAGTGACTATGCCCTCGTCTGCTATACGTCCCTATTCACTGACGCCTATATAAGCGCCAGTCTCCTTACCTGAGCTTCAGAATCTCTACAACCATGGTGCTGTAAACACCACCTCCAAGGCTGAGGGACTGATTACCTCAATTTTTGTATATAGTTCTTCTGTTTTCTATTTATGTCCAAGAATCTCTATTGATAAAGCCACTGGTTGGCGAAACGTCTACAATAAAGATAACCAGATGTTGCACAAGTGTCAATTATAATTTGGTCATAATAACTTTCGACTTAAGAAAAAATATATGTTTCATACACTAACATTTAATTTTTACACTTTTATAAGTCTAAAGGTTGTTCTTTCGCTGACCTGAAGAACAGAAATGAATATCTAGAAGCATTGTAAAAAATTGCCATTACTTGTCCTATTATTGGTTCTACTGATATAAAATGATTATGCTTTCCACTTATCTACTTGATTATTGACATATGCATACACATTCCATATATACATACGTAAAGTACTGGTTACTCTGATACACAGTAACCAATTTCGCCTGTCTGCGAATTGTTAAGCGCACACTAGCAGATACAAAGGAGTCCCTTCTAGATGATCTTGGAAATATAAACACAAACACTATAATGTGATCCTGTATTAACATTATACTGCTTAAGTGTTTATATTTCCATTGTGTCGGTATTTTATACAATTTATTTCCATCTAGAAGATTTTACACAGGTGATGACACGGGGACAGGAAATGGGTCTCATCCTGAAACCATCCAAATGTGAAATTATCTCAGTCATTCAACAATTGATAGATGCAGTGAGATCAAAACTACCAGGAGCAGCAGTCATTGACCCAACAAACTGTGTCTTACTTGGAGTACCTCTGGGAAGCGATGCCATTGACACAATTCTCAGGAAGAAACTGGAAGAACTGATGAGAATGGAACAATGAATAGGCAATCTTGACACCCACGATGCCTTGTGCCTTCTCACAAAGTGCTTGAGTCTGCCCAAGTTAACATATTTCCTAAGATGTGCACCTTCATATGATAACCCTATACTGCACGAATATGACAGTATCCTGAGGCAGATTTTACTAAAGTACTTAACGTTACTCAAGAGGATGAGCAATGGAACCAAGCTACACTTCCAGTCACTGGTGTCCGCAAGTCATCACAGATTGCACTACCTGCTTTCCTGTCCTCATGCATTGCATCCAGAGGGCTTGTAGCAGCGATCCTCCCTGAACATCTTAGGGACAAGATTGGAGTCGAGGACCAAAAGTTCGTTGACGGAGCCATGATCTGGGATAATCTAACGGGCTCTGAAACCAGAGCTGCTCCCCCCAACAATTACAAACAGTCGCACTGGGATGGTCCAATAGTGAAGAATATAGCCCCAAGAACGCTGCAGAGTGTGTCCGGGAAGGATAGAGCCCGCCTCCTGGCCGTGAGAGCTCCTCATGCAAGGGATTTTATGTTGGCTGTTCCCAACTCCAGCCTTGGCACACGCCTCGACCCACAGACCATCTGCATTGGTGTTGCCCTTCGTCTTGCAGCCTCTGTTCTCGCCGAACCCAGGTGTATTTGTGGCAGTGAAGCAGCAGACCGATTCGGATACTATGGTCTTGTGTGTCGTAAATCCGAGGTAAAGACTGCAAGACATGAAGAGGTTAATAACATTATCAAGAGGACCCTCGCAACAACCGGATGCCCAGCAGTAAGGGAGCCACCTCAACTATGCAGATCTGATGGCTGCCTGAAGCGTTCAGATGGTATCACCCTTCAAGCCTTGACAGACGGCAAGCAGGTGGTGTGGGACTACACATGAACATCGACCTTGGCTGATACCTATCACCAATACACCAGGGAGGAAGGAGGGGCAGCCGCCAGCATGAGGGAGTCCCAAAAGTCGAGAAAATACGGGGATTTTGCCCATCAATATAGGCATCTCCGGGCAGCTAGTTTTCTGTACCAGTGACTCAGTGCGGCTGTTCAGAAGGGTAATGCCTGCTGCATTTTGGGCACGCGCCCCAGTTCTTAGGAGGTGTAAAAGATTTTCACATTATAATCAGTGACAAACACATAACAATTACTAGACATGTATCTCTCATACCTCATGTACTGTATATGTCATCTTTATATCAACAATGTATCTCTTAAAACTTTTGTAACATATTATGTAATAAAATATACCTATTGGTAAAAAGAATGAAAAGATGGGGTGGTGAGGGAAGTGGAATATTCAAATATTCTGCCATGACACCTTCTTACCTACATGACACATGCAGTGGACAACGAAACAGATTTGAAAAGCTTAACAAGGCGAAATTATTTATATTGTTTCTACGTCCACAGCAGGACTCGAACCTGCAAACACTGTATACGTATTTATGTACATGTATATGTACATATATATATATATATATATATATATATATATATTATATATATATATATATATATATATATATATCGTGCCGAATAGGTAAAACTGCCATTTAGCAAGAACTTATTTAAAATTTTAAATCGATTGCCTTTTTCGGCAAGAAGTGAATTGCTATTCAAGACAAAATAGGAAGTTTTACCTATTACGTACGACAAAATACAAATATATCGTGCCGAATAGGTAAAACTTCCAATTCAGGTTTAATAACAACGCTCTTCTTGCCGAATTAGGCAAGCAAAACTTTGTATTTGCAATAATTTCGAAAAGTCATCCTAACCCTAACGAAAAACTAATATTTCATTGTGTTTGTTTATCATTAACTTAAGGCTAAATTTTTAAAAATATATTTAGTTGGATTAGGCTAAATTAAATTGCGCTTGTTATGTTCATACACACACACACACACACACACACACACACACACACACACACACAGAAAATTGAAAGTGAACATAGAAAAGAGTAAGGTGATGAGGGTATCAAATGATTTAGATAAAGAAAAATTGGATATCAAATTGGGGAGGAGGAGTATGGAAGAAGTGAATGTTTTCAGATACTTGGGAGTTGACGTGTCGGCGGATGGATTTATGAAGGATAAGAACATAAGAACATAAGAAAGGAGGAACACTGCAGGAGGCCTGCTGGCCCATTTCTAGGCAGGTCCTTTACAATTCATCCCACTAACAAAACATTTGCCCAACCCAATTTTCAATGCCACCCAAAAAATAAGCTTGGTGTGAAAGTCCCACTCAAATCCAACCCCTCCCACTCATGTACTTATCCAAAACCCAGATTTGAAACTACCCAAAGTCCCAGCCTCAAAAAACCCAACTAGGTAGACTGTTCCACTCTCAACTACCCTATTTTTCCCAAACCCAAAACTTTCCTATGTCCTTTCTAAATCTAAACTTATCTAATTTAAATCCATTACTGCGCGTTCTCTCTTGGAGAGACATCCTCAAGACCTTTTTAATATCCCTTTATTAATACCTATCTTCCACTTATACACTTCGATCAGGTCTCCCCTCATTTTTTCGTCTAACAAGTGAATGTAACTTAAGAGTCCCTTTAATCTTTCTTCATAAGGAAGATTTCTGATGCTATGTATTAATTTAGTCATCCTACGCTGAATGTTTTCTAACGAATTTTATGTCCATTTTGTAATACGGAGACCAGAACTGAGCTGCATAAATCAAGGTGAGGCCTTACTAATGATGTATAAAGCTGCAGTATGACCTCTGGACTTCTGTTGCTTACACTTCTTGATATAATCCCATAATCTATTTGCCTTATTACGTACGCTTAGGCATTTTCTGTCTTGGTTTAAGGTTGCTGCTCACCATAACCCCCAAGTCCTTTTCGCAATCTGTATCGGCTACTAAGTTCTACATTCTTTAATTTATAAGTACTATGGGTTATGGGGCACTCCCCAAGCTTCAGAACCTTGCATTTATCTACATTGAACTGCATCTGCCAACTTTTCTGACCAAGAATAGAGTTTGTTTAAATCCTCCTGAAGTTCCCTAACCTTACGTTTAATCATTTATTCCTACCTATCTTTGATGTCATCGGCGAATTTGCTCATTCACTAGTTAATTCCCTCTTCAAGATTCATTGAAATATATTATAAAACAACAACGTGGCCCAAGGACTGTAAAAAAATATAACGACATTATCCTGTGGAACGCCTTGTTACAGATCCCACTCGTTGATTTTAACCCCATTTATGGACACTCTCTGCTTCTGTCGTGAGCCATGACTCGATCCAACGAGAGCACTCACTTTTCCCCCAATGCCATGAGCTGCCGCTTTTTTAAAAGTCTATGGTGCGGAACTTATCAAAAGCCTTACTAAAATCTAAGTAAATATTATCAAAAATTCTTATTGTGAGTCAACAGCCTCAAAAGGCTTTTCTGAAGAAAGTTAATAAATTAGTTAGACAAGAACCGGCCTCTTGTGATATCCCCATGCTGAGTACAATAATCATGCTATGCTTATCGAGATGGCTTCTTATATTCTCAGCTATAATTGACTCTAGTAATTTGCCTACATTGAGGTCAGGGCTTATTGGGCGGGTTAATTTGACGGGTAACGACTTGTTCCCCCCCCCTGTTTTAAAAATAGGAGGTAATTAAGCCATCTTCCACATATCAGACACCACACTGTTTGAAGAGATAAATTAAAAATATTAGTTAATGGTTCACGATGTTCCATTTTGCATTCCTTAAGAACTTTGAAAAAACCTCAATTTCAGGACTACGGCGACTTTATTTTGCTTCAGTCTGTCTATCTGTCCTCACAACCATATCACTAGTGGGACTGTGAATGTTACATAATTTATCTTCTTCTAGCCCACTGTAAAAATTATTACTGGAATATTGTAGTGTCTTCCTGTGTAAAAAACTGAGAGGAAAATATAATTATTTAAAATCAAGCACATTTCATTCTCATTGTCAGTAAGGTGCCCATAGTTATTTTTATGGGGACCTTTCTTATCTCTTACTTTTGATTCTATAGACCTGGAAAAAAAAAAAAAAACTTTTTGGGTTAGTTTTAGAATCCCTAGAAACTTTAATTTTCATAGTCCCTTTTAGCTTTTCTTATCCCCTTTTTAATGTCCCTCTTAATGCCAATATACTGATTCATATGATGTGACCCTTCACCTCTTTTGATACACCTATAAATTCCTTTCTTATGACCTAGTAGATAATTTTTTCGAGCCTAATATTATCCATTTTGGGTCATTTTCTATTTGATCTGAATTTCTTTATATGGGATAAACAGCCTCTTTGAGCAGCTGTATAGTGTTAGAAAACTGTATATTGATAGCTCTCTTCGTTACCCCAGTCAACAGATGATAGTGTTCTCTAAAGCCCATCGTATCTGCTAAGAGCCCGAAAATATGGGACTGTTACTGAGTTATTCGTTACTATCGTACTTCCATTCAATGCTAAATGATAAATGATTTGGGTCGCTAGCACCAGTTCCTATGAAAATTTCTAAATTATTAACAAGGGATTGAATTGTTTGCCATAACTAAGTCAAGACAGGTTATTTCCCCTTGTAGGTTCTGTCACAAATGCTCAAAAAAACAATCCTGAATACTTCTAAGAAGTCGTACGATTCTAAATTCCCACGCTCAAGAAATTCAATCAAACATGACTAAAGTTAAAGTTCCTAGAATTACTACATTATCGTGCTTGTGGCCTAACAATTTCCTCCCATAGTAGTTTCCCTTGGTCCCTATCTTAAGTAAGGGGGACGGTATATCACTCCTAAATCAGTTTTTTATGCCCCTCTGAAATTTATCCAAACAGATCTGTATGTGTTATTCAGACTTAATACCCGTTTTTTATGCAACAGTTCAAGCGATCTCGGACATACAATGCCACCCACCCCCCCTCAATACTTCTACTTCTTGGAACACACTGTATCTCCCCCTTTTAGCTTGTCTGATGATTATCGAACATTCCCGCTAGCTTCATTGTCCCCGACTTTTTGAATTTTAAACCACGTCTCAGTTAAAAGGTTAACGGCAAATTACATCAATGTTACTACACTAGGCCACTAATGCTTCAAACTCGCCATCCTTATTCCTAGCACATACGGCAATTAGCATAATAAACATTGAAAGAGCTCTCCTTTCTCTTTACCCTATCCTGCTCATTTCTATTTTTCTACTAAACCTATTACATGTCCTATCACCCAAGGTACCTGGCTTTTCATATCTAATCTCGTTTTATTATTTCTAGTTCCCCTAGAACTCGTAATATTAAACACTGGGGGACTTCATGTTTTCTGCCACAAACCATACACTAACTATTCCTAGTTTAAAGTCCTAAATGCGCCCCTCCACTGCAGTTGCCAGTGCTCCCACCCCCACACCTAGATAAGTGAACCCAATCCTAGCTTACAGTCATTTCTGCCATATGAAGAGGGTCCCAGTTGCAATGAATGTTACCGCATTTTCTTTACGTATTTGTCCAGCGGCAATTGACACCAATTGCCTGGGGGACAACCCTTCACTTCCAACTCCCCTCCTTGGCAAAATAACCACATTGAGCGGGTTCCACCTTACTTCTAATTATTTCTATTGGCTGACCTATACCTGCTAATCAGGTCACTCACTCTACGTTGCCAACTCGTTGCCTCCAGCACTGAGACAGGTTAATAGGATTGCTCCCATTACCTCCTCATGATGTCATCCCGACGGCATAACAATGGTGCTCCTCCATCCCAGCCCAGGAAAGCAAAAAACTCTCTGTCTCCTACTCCTGTCCTTCAAGCAGAAACGCCCTATCCATATACCTAACTTGCTATCCCCAACAACAACAATAATTCTTACCTTCCTTATTTCTTTCGGTCTTGTCGTTCCAGTAGTCAACTCACATTCTGTCCGGATAGCACTGAGAATGTATTGGATGTTTCCACAACAGTTTCCACGGCAGTTCTCTTTCTCTTCATTCGTTTTCTACTTTCCATGCGTTCTTCTTGATCGTCAACTTCTTTCCCTGCGTCCAGCCATGACCAGTTTCCCTTCTTTGACCTGAGGACTACACACAGGAGGATTTACTACGAATCTTCTTGTTATCCTCGGTCCAAATCGCGAATTTCCAAATTCGCCAACCTCAATTCTTTCCTTAAGCTGTTTTGGTAAGTTTGTGCTCGATGGAGGGCATCTTGCTTGAATTCTAGAGATGCGCGCAAACAGGTCTTCACAGAGCCAAGTACACGTCAACACTGAGTTTAATCATAGAATTGATTGAGGGAAAAAAAAAAAAAGGTGAGTGTTGCGTTGAGGTATATTTGTGGAAGTCAGAAACGTTTTGTCTATGGAGGCAAAGAAAGGAATGATGTTACAAGTATAATTAGTACAACACTCGTTTATGGGTGTGAAAGCTTGGGTTGTAAAAATGTGCCAGCGAGGAGGCTGTTGGAGCCAGCGGTGATGTTCCGGTCTTAAGACCAATGGTGTGGTTTTGTAAATATTTTGCAGAAAAATTCGGAAGAGTGTGAATTAGAGAGAGGTTGTGGAGTTAATAAAGTATTAGTCAGAGGTCAGAAGAGGGATTGTTGAGAGTGGGTTTGGTCATTTAGATGAGAATGGATCAAAGAGAATGACATGGAGAGCGTATTTTATAAATCTTTTTGGTAGGGCAAGAAGGCAGGGTTCAGGGGTCATCGCCCTCGAAAAGGTGGGAGGGAGGCGGGTATTAAAGGAGCTTATGTGGGCGTGTGGCCTTGGACTTCCAGCAAAGCGTTGCGTGAGCATGTTAGATAGAGTGAATAGAGACGAATGGTATTTGGGACCTGACGAGCTGTTGGAGTGTGAGCAGGTAGGAGTAATAAATTTTGTTGAAGGAATTTAGGGCAAAACCACTTATTTTTATATAGTGGGACTTGAGTCCTGGAAATGTGTGAAAGAAGTACAATTGCCTGCACTTTAAAGGAGGGGTTTGGGATATTAGCAGTTTGGAGGGATATGTTGTGTATATTTTTATACGTATATATGCTTCTAAATGTTGTATTCTGAGCACTCTGCAAAAACAGTGATAATGTGTGAGTGTGGTTGTGAAAGTTGTTGAATGATGATGGAAAGCATTTTCTTTTGGGTGATTTTCTTTCATTTTGGTTTTCACCCTGCCTCGGTGGGGGAGACGGCCAAAACTTGTTAATATATATATATTATATATATTATATATATATATATATATATATATTATATATATATATATATATATATATATATATATATATATATATATATATATATAGATATATATATGCAAAACAACCACTTGAAGAAATAGAGAAATCCAAGCGCTTTCGTGACTACTCCTTTATCAAGGAACAGAGCTCCTTGGATATTGTGAGTAGGACAGTAGGTCACGAAAGGCTTCGTGGAATTTCTCTATTCTTTCAGAGTGGTTGTTTTGCATATTTTGGAAATTCACCTGTTTCACAGTGATCTTATTGCTATATATATATATATATTATATGTATATATAGTATATATATTATTATATATATTATATATATATATATATATATATATATATAATTATATATTATATTATTATATATCAATAAACAACACTGCGCTAGCCAGGACTCGAACCATGCTGCTTTGGCTGCCTCATGATGGGCGAAAACACATGACGCCTGATCACTAACCCATTTACGATCCTTAAGAGCAGGGAATCCAGCGGTCTGGATGTTGTACTCCCTAACCAAGATATATAGAGACACCGATGGCTGTGGATGACTCTAGGCTAATTTTCATTCTAAACCTGTTTGGCTGTATTAGTTCAACGAGCAGTATTTTATATTATTGTGACCCGACGAGTGGTTATTGATCAATAACAACACTGCACTAGCCCAGGACTCGAACCCATGCTGCTTTGATCTGCCTCATGGTGGGCGAAAACACACGACGCCCTAATCCACTGCCATTACGTGATCCTTAGAGTAGATGTGGGTAAGGGCGTTCATGTGTTTTTCGCCACCATGAGGCAGGCCAAAGCAGATGGGTTCGTGTCCTTGGTCTAGAGTGCATTGTTGTTAATGATCAATATATATTTATATTTATATATATATATATATATATATATATATATATTTATATATATATATATATATAGATATATAATATATATATATATTATAATATATATATCCTTCGATGGTGGGTACATCATCTAGCTTTGATTTATGTACCATTGTTAAGGATTGTGTGGTCTAGTGGTCTTTAGCATCATGCGTTTTCTCTCACCATGAGGCGGGCCTAAACGGCATGGGTTCGACTCCTTGGCTAGTGCAGTGCTGTTATTGATAAATACCACTTGTACCGTGGGTACAGTAATGTAATATACTGCTTTTTGAGACTAGTACAAAATCTGGTGGAGCAGAATCAAAGTTGCTTCAGAGGTCCACACCAACAGTATGTCCTTCGATGGTAGGTACAACATCTAGCTTAGCTGGATGCACCATTGTTAAGGATTGTGTGGTCTAGTGGGCTAAAGCGTCATGCATTTTCTCTCTCCATGAGGCAGGTCAAAACAGCATGGGTTCGTCTCCTTTGCTGGTGCAGTGTTGTTATTGATCAATACCACTTGTTCCGTGGGTACAATGATATATAAATATATATATTATGTACCACACACACACACACACACACACACACACACACACACACACACACACACACACACACGGACAGGCACGTACAGGTGCCTGTCCATCCCGAAACTTACCTACTTCCTAAGATGCTCCCCAGCTTTCAGAAGTCCGAAACTCAAGGAATGACTCTCTCCTTAAGACCATGCTAGAGATTGTATTGAATCTTTCCCTTGACGATGGACAGTGGTTGAAAGCCTCACTTCCAATCAGGCTTGGGGGGCTGGGAGTTCACAAATCCTCCAAGATTGCCCAACCAGCTTTCTCTTCCATAGCATCAAACGAGTTAATAAGACAAATTCTTCCAGACAACCTCAGAGTATCAGCAGGAATACAGGACCCTAACTACGCCAGTGCCATCACTGAATGGGAGACCAAAACCTAGTGCAGCACTGGCCTACAGTCAAGCTGGGATGGCCCCTTAGCTGAAAAGGTGCTTGCTAACATACTTAGGGCTGTAACATCAGACAAGGAGACTGCCTGTCTTCAAGTTGTGAGTGTACATCTCTCCGGGGACTTCCTCCAAACAGTTCCCATTTCGGCAATGAGAACACGCCTCGACCCTAATATCTTCCGTATTGCAGTGGCTCTGTGCCTTGCTGCCCCAATTCACCCGTAATATACGTGTATTTGCGGCGATGTGCAACTGGACCAATATGGCCTACATGGTCTTAAACTGTTCCAAAACCAAGGACTGGCATATAAGACAAAATGAGGTCAACGACATCATAAAGAAAACCTTTGCTACTGCTAGATGCCCAGCCTAGAGAGAGCCCCGATCACTAGCAGCCAACAATGCCCACAGAAGAGCAAACCGACCCGATGGCATCAACATATGTCCTTGGAAGAATGGCAAGCTCTTATCATGGGACTATACCTGTGTGTCGACGCTCGCTGACACCTACATCCATCACAGTGTCGGGCGACAGGGAGGAGCTGCTAACCTCAGGAAGGAGTACAAGACCGGCAAGTACAGGGACATAAGCCAACAGTAACAATTTGTCTCAGTGGGATCAGAGACCTGTGACATCTCCTAAACAACATACAACAAAAAACACACACACCGTACACACACACACACACACACACACACACACACCACGCCACACACAACACACACACACACACACATACACACACACACGCCAAAAACACACACACACACACAACACACACACACACACACACACCAACACACACACACACACACTCACACACACACACCATACACGCACACAATGCAAACACACCCACATGGGAGACATGGATAACGAACATACAAGATAATGCATGGAATAGGAAAATTGGACAGACACAGGATGTTCCAGAGAGGGGACAGACAAGGGGGCGGTGACAATTGGAAGCTGAGACTCAGGACGAGTCACAGAGATGTTAAAAAGTATTTCTTCAGTCAAAGAGTTGTCAGAAAATGGAACAGCCTAGCAAGTGATGTAGAGGCTGCAACCATATATAGCTTTAAGACGAGTATGACAAAGCCCAGGAAGCAGGAGAGAGAGAGGAGAGAGGGAGGGAGAGAATGGACGGAGACGTTGAGAGAGAGACGAGAGAGAGAGGACTAGTAACGATTACTGAAGCGGCGGGGGAATTCCACGGGTCCCCAGGGGTCATCCTAGGACCAGTGCGTTTCTGGATTTTAAACACATGAGAAGGAATGACCTGAGGTGTCCCTGTTTGCAGATGACTGAATTGAGGGAAAAGAATACACTCGATCGAAGCCCAGGCAGAACTACAAAGGGATCTGGCAGCTGCAGAACTGGTCCAGCAATTGGCTCCTGGAGTTCAATCCCACCAAGTGCAAAGTCATGAAGATTGGGGAAGGGCAAAGAAGGCCGCAGACGGAGTACAGTCTAGGGGGTCAGAGACTACAAACCTCACTCAAGAAAAAGAATCTTGGGGTGAGTATAACACCAGGCACATCTCCTGAAGCGCACATCAACCAAATAACTGCTGCAGCATATGGCGCCTAGCAAACCTCAGAACAGCATTCCGACATCTTAATAAGGAATCGTTCAGGACCCTGTACACCGTATACGTTAGGCCCATATTGGAGTATGCGGCACCAGTTTGGAACCCACACCTAGCCAAGCACGTAAAGAACTAGAGAAAGTGCAAAGGTTTGCAACAAGACTAGTCCCAGAGCTAAGAGGTATGTCCCTACGAGGAGAGGTTAAGGGAAATCAACCTGACGACACTGGAGGACAGGAGAGATAGGGGGGACATGATAACGACATACAAAATACTGAGAGGAATTGACAAGGTGGACAAAAACAGGATGTTCCAGAGATTGGACACAGTAACAAGGGGACACAGTTGGAAGCTAAAGACACAGATGAATCACAGGGATGTTAGGAAGTATTTCTTCAGCCACAGAGTAGTCAGTAAGTGGAATAGTTTGGGAAGCGATGTAGTGGAGGCAGGATCCATACATAGCTTTAAGCAGAGGTACGATAAAGCTCACGGCTCAGGGAGAGTGACCTAGTAGCGATCAGTGAAGAGGCGGGGCCAGGAGCTCGGACTCGACCCCCGCAACCTCAACTAGGTGAGTACACACACACACACACACACACACACACACACACACACACACCACACACACACACACACACACACATACACACACACACACATACACACATACACACACACACACACACACACATGACGGAAGGGTTAGACTCAGAAGTGTCCCTGTTTGCAGATGATGTGAAGTTAATGAGGAGAATTAAATCTGATGAGGACCAGGCAGGACTTCAAAGAGACCTGGACAGACTGGACACCTGGTCCAGCAAATGGCTTCTCGAATTTAATCCTGCCAAATGCAAAGTCATGAAGATGGGGGAGGGGCACAGAAGACCACAGACAGAGTATAGGCTAGGTGGCCAAAGACTGCAAACCTCACTCAAGGAGAAAGATCTTGGGGTGAGTATAACACCGAGCATGTCTCCGGAAGCACACATCAATCAGATAACTGCTGCAGCATATGGGCGCCTGGCAAACCTGAGAACAGCATTCCGATACCTTAGTAAGGAATCATTCAAGACACTGTACACCGTGTATGTCAGGCCCATACTGGAGTATGCAGCACCTGTTTGGAATCCGCACTTGATAAAGCACGTCAAGAAACTAGAGAAAGTACAAAGGTTTGCGACAAGGTTAGTTCCAGAGCTAAGGGGAATGTCCTATGAGGAAAGATTAAGGGAAATCGGCCTGACCACACTGGAGAACAGGAGGGTCAGGGGAGACATGATAACGACATATAAAATACTGCGTGGAATAGACAAGGTGGACAAAGACAGGATGTTCCAGGGAGGGGACACAGAAACAAGAGGCCACAATTGGAAGTTGAAGACACAAATGAGTCAGAGAGATAGTAGGAAGTATTTCTTCAGTCATAGAGTTGTAAGGCAGTGGAATAGCCTAGAAAATGACGTAGTGGAGGCAGGAACCATACACAGTTTTAAGACGAGGTTTGATAAAGCTCATGGAGCGGGGAGAGAGAGGGCCTAGTAGCAACCGGTGAAGAGGCGGGGCCAGGAGCTAGGACTCGACCCCTGCAACCACAAATAGGTGAGTACAAATAGGTGAGTACACACACACACACACACACTCGACCCCTGCACCCACAAATAGGTGAGTACAAATAGGTGAGTACACACACATACACACACACACATAGGAGGCCGAGAGAGGAGGAGTACGAAGAAAATAACACAGCGATGGTGGACACACTGGCTGAGGTGGCAAGAAGAACTCACTCGAGCATTACCAATTACTGGTAATGGGCGATTTCAACCACAGGGAGATCGACTTGGAACACCTGGAGCTACATGGGGGTCCCGAAACATGGAGAGCCAAGATGATGGATGTGTACTTGAAAACCTCATGCATCAACTTGTCAGGGACACTGCCAGAGAGAGAGGGGAGGATGAGCCAGCAAGACTGGATCTTGTGCTCACCCTGAGCAGTTCAGACATTGAAGACATCAATTACGAGAGGCCCCTTGGAGCTAGCGATTACGTGGGTTCTGAGTTTTGATTATACAGTAGAGTTACAAGTAGAGAAGGTAAGAGGAATTGAATGGAAAAAAGCCAAACTAAAAAAGGGGGGATTACGCAGGAATGAGGAACTTCCTGCAGGAGGTTCAGTGGGACAGAGAAATGGTAGGAAAATCAGTTAACGAGATGATTGAATATGTAACAGCAAAGTGCAAGGAGGCAGAGGAAAGGTTTGTTCCCAAGGGAAATAGAAATAATAGGAAGACCAAAGCGAGTCCTTGGTTTGCCCGACGGTGTAGGGAGGCAAAAACTAAATGCACGAGAGAATGGAAAAGGTACAGGAGGCAAAGGACCCAGGAAAATAAGGAGATTAGTAGAAGAGCCAGAAACGAGTATGCACAGATAAGGAGGGAGGCCCAGCGACAATATGAGAATGACATAGCATCGAAATTCAAGTCTGCCCCGAAACTGCTGTATATCCCCACATTAGGGGGAAGGACGACAGTCAAAAACCAGGTGATAAGGCCGGGGAAAAGAAGGTGAGAAACTCACAAGAAACGATCAAGAAGTATGTGAGGAGCTCAATATGTAAATTTAAGGAAGTATTTACAGTTGAGGGCAGGAAGGCCTCTGGGGGGACAGAACAGAGGGGGACTCCAGCAAGGAATATACCTACAAGTGTTGGATGACATACATACAAATGAGGAGGAGGTGAAGAAACTGCTAAGGGACATCGATACCTCAAAGGCAATGGGACCGGACAACATCTTCCCGTGGGTCCTTATAGAGGGAGCGGATATGCTGTATGTGCCACTTACCACAATCTTCAACACATCCCTGGAAACTGGGCAACTACCTGAGGTATGGAAGACTGCAAATGTAGTTCCCATTTTTAAAAAAAGAGACAGAAAAGAGGCACTAAACTATAGACCTGTGTCACTGACGTGTATAGTATGCAAAGTTATGGAGAAGAATGTCAGAAGAGTGGTGGAGCACCTGGAACGGAACAAGAATATAAACGCCAAACAGCATGGATTCATGGAAGGAAAATCCTGTGTCACAAACCTTCTGGAGTTTTATGTTAAAGTAACAGAAGTAAGACACAAGAGAGAGGGGTGGGTTGATTGCACCTTCTTGGACTGCAAGAAGGCCTTTGACAAGGTTCCTCACAAGAGATTAGTGCAGAAGCTAGAGGATCAGGCTCATATAACAGGAAGGGCACCGCAGTGGATCAGGGAATACCTGACAGGGAGGCAACAACGAGTCATGGTACGTGATGAGGTATCACAGTGGGCACGTGTGACGAGCGGGGTCCCACCGGGGTCGATCCTAGGACCAGTGCTATTTTTGGTATATGTAAACGACATGATGGAAGGGTTAGTCTCAGAGGTGTCCCTGTTCGCAGATGATGTGAAGTTAATGAGGAGAATTAAATCAGATGAGGATCAGGCAGGACTTCAAAGAGACCTGGAGAGACTGGACACCTGGTCCAGCAACTGGCTTCTCGAATTTAACCCCGCCAAATGCAAAGTCATGAAGATCGGGTAAGGGCACAGAAGACCGCAGACGGAGTATAGGCTAGGTGGCCAAAGACTGCAAACCTCGCTCAAGGAGAAAGATCTTGGTGTGAGTATAACACCGAGCATGTCTCCGGAAGCACACATCAACCAGATAACTGCTGCAGCATATGGACCCCAGGCAAACCTGAGAACAGCGTTCCGACACCTTAGTAAGGAATCGTTCAAAACACTGTACACCGTGTACGTCAGGCCCATACTGGAGTATGCAGCACCTGTTTGGAACCCGCACTTGATCAAGCATGTCAAGAAATTAGAGAAAGTACAAAGGTTTGCGACAAGGTTAGTTCTAGAGCTAAGGGGAATGTCCTATGAAGAAAAGTTAAGGGAAATCGGCCTGACGACACTGGAGGACAGGAGGGTCAGAGGAGACATGATAACGACTTTTAAAATACTGCGCGGAATAGACAATGTGGACAAAGACAGGATGTTCCAGGGAGGGGACACAGAAACAAGAGGTCACAATTGGAAGTTGAAGACTCAGATGAGTCAAAGGGATGTTGGGAAGTATTTCTTCAGTCATAGAGTTGTCAGGCAGTGGAATAGCCTAGAAAGTGACGTAGTGGAGGCGGGAACCATACATAGTTTTAAGGCGAGGTTGATAAAGCTCATGGAGCAGGGAGAGAGAGGACCCAGTAGCAACCAGTGAAGAGGCGGGGCCAGGAGCTAAGACTCGACCCCTGCAACCACAAATAGGTGAGCACATACACAACGTACTCACATACACACACACACACACACACACACACACATTCAGATACACACACACACACACATGTACACACACACACACACACACAGACACACACACACCTGATAATAGCAAACCTGAAAATAGCGTTCCGATACCTTAGTAAGGAATCGTTCAAGACACTTTGCACTGTGTACATCAGGCCCATACTGGAGTATGCAGCACCAGTTTGGAACCCACACCTGGTCAAGCTCGTCAGGAAATTAGAGAATGTACAACGGTTTGCAACAAGAGTAGTTCCGGAGCTCAGGGGAATGTCCTATGAAGAAAGGTTGAGGGAAATATATTTGAATGTGTTTGTTTAGTATTAAATTATTGTAAACTTATTTAAAATATATTTAGTTGGGTTAGGCTAAAATAAATTGTTCTTGTTATAATAAGGTTAGGTAAGTTTTCTAATTTTTACATTAACATTAATGAAAAAAAAATATATCTTTAAACGTATAAGAGAAAATTTCAGAAAGGACTTAATTTTAAATGAGATCTTGCTAATTGACCAGTTTTACATATTCTGAGGAGCTGGATGAGATTTTCGCCTTATAATCGGTGATACACACGTAACAACATGTACCGTATATGCCACCTTTATATCAACAATGTATCTCTTAAATCTTCTGTGCCATATTATGTAATAAAATATTCCTATTGGTAAAAAAAAAATAGTTTAAAAGATGGGGTGGTAGGGGAAGTGGAATATTCAAATGGCTTCAGGAAGAAATCCAAATATTCTTCCTTGAAGCCTTTTTATCCACTTCTCCGAGGCTATGGGTCCCACAATTTACACCAGAGGTGGACCCCATCCTATATATATATATATATATATATATATATATATAATAATATATATATATATATATATATATATATATATATATATATATATATATATATATATAAACTAATAATAACTAGTAAGAATAAAATGTCATAAAAAAGTATGAAAATATAATTGATCATTTAAACATAAAACACTAAAATATGAATCTTTCCTATCTGAAACAAAATATGAAAAGCAAAATGCATCATAAGATTACTTGAAACTAAGCTAATGTTGCTATATACAAATATGTAAAGGACCAGGAAAGATGGTATTTTTGTGTGCAAAGGGAATGTCGCACGTAGTTATCAGGATTCGCGATATTGACCTTGAAGTGAAAGACGTGGACGTCGTAGTTGGCCACGACGCTTATGAAGAGTCAACACTTCCACACATCACTGGAGACGGTGAACACAGGTACCCAGTTGTGTGTGGTGTTTCCTAGTTAATAGATAATGGGTAATTAGAAAAGTTGGTGTTGAGTACTGTGATGAAGATTGCTGAAGGTTACAGGCAGCTGATGGTAATTTGCTAAGGTGTGCTAGGATACAGTAGGTGGAGCCACAGATCTAGTGCCCAGCTCCAGCTGCCTCTCTTTTCTCGCATGTGTCGGAGGACCTACTCTGAGTCACAAGGCTAATATTAATAAAGAACATAACAGTTTGAAACCAGGACAAGCAGCCACTCACATGCTAGGCGAGAGGCCTTTAGAAGAAATGATGAGGACTTAGGAACATTACGCTAATCAACATTAATCAAGTCATGTCTGGTTACATTAGCATATAAAACCCAACACATAGAAAATAACAACCAATAGGAGTGGAACTCCGCACTTTAAGATTTGTTGGGAGGAAGAAGCCAAGTTGTTTAAAACTCGCCAGGGAGGTCACTTGTCAACTTCCACCGGGTGGAGAAAGAGAGGCAAGGGGAGGGGTGGAGGGGGTGGGGGAGGGGGAGGGGGTTGAACGGTAACGATGCAAGATCCTTGCTCAACAAGCATTCACCCAGTTACATTACCACCACATTCTTTCATTCGTCAACTCATTATCTAAGTTTTCCCTCACAGTCCTTGACCAAGGACCACCAGGTTTTGGAGCCCACTCTACCTGATGCCAGTTTCTTTTAGTATCAGCCTCCCATCTAGCGATGGCCTATATTTAACAGGTACATGCCTGTGCATTTTCCAGTTAAATATAGTGGGGTACCTTTTATACATTCCATAACCCTTGTATTTAGCAGTAGCAGCTACTCGACAACGAAAGCTGAACCAAGCAGATCTGAAGCCTCGTCATATACTGACGGTGAGGGATGCACATCTGGTGAAGATTAAAGATGTGTTAAGTTAAGGCATTCACTTTACTGTCGACATCACCTTCGAGAAGAGCATTCCAATGAAGCTTGCGAGGTCAGAGCAAAGGGCTGGACAGTTTCCTCTTTCCCACAGCCAGGGTATGCGTGCAAATTTTTCACCACGTTTTAGCATTTTCAGTGTTGTATTACAGCCTTATGGTCAGGTGATCCAGCATAGCGAATGTCTCCACAACAGCGATCATGTAAGGACGTCGAGTGCTCATAACTGTGCATGAGCTCTCCAACACTGGTAATGAAGCCATCAACTTCGACAACCTCTACTAGTGAGAACGGCTGGGTTTGAGAGGGACCTGCCCTCCCAAAGCAACCTACGTCTCACCTCCTGGCACTAAATATTTAAGGCTCCATCCTGTCACTTCAACTTCATATTGTTTCAGACAACGGAACAATGCTCTTCTCCAGACTGAGGGACTGACCACCTCAAAACTTTAAGGGTGATGGACTGATTACATCGTCTTCAAGTATCTTCTGCTTCTATCAACTTTTCTGTACTCGACTGAAGAAGCCTACTGTGTAGGCGAAACGTTTCGAAATAAAGATACCTAACTGTTGCATATGTGTCTTACCTAACAATCTGTCGGTATTTTATACCATTTTAATGTTCATTTCGATGTTGGAGAAGGCTAGCTTGATCATTGTAGAGGCGTTGGGGATTTTGGTGATATGTTCAATCGACACCCAGGTATTTTGTTCCTCGATCGAGGTCTTGAGATCCTCAGTCGATAAAGAAGTGACGAGTTTGTCCAGCCGTTTGACGAAAACGGAACGTTTCGCCAGCAAAAAAGGTGAAAGGGAGATGGTGAACTGTCGGTCTCTGAGGGTTTTCAAAGAAGCGTCGGCGATCAGCTTTGAGGCTTCATAATCGTCAGTACAGACGACGATGAATGAGTCTTTCGTCGAGTGGATGACTTTAAATTTAACCTGTAGGCAAGTCTTTACAGTTGCAGCAAGGGCAAGTTTAGTAGAGTCATTTATTGTTAGGTAAGACACATATGCAACAGTTAGGTATCTTTATTTCGAAACGTTTCGCCTACACAGTAGGCTTCTTCAGTCGAGTACAGAAAAGTTGATAGAAGCAGAAGATACTTGAAGACGATGTAATCAGTCCATCACCCTTAAAGTTTTGAGGTGGTCAGTCCCTCAGTCTGGAGAAGAGCATTGTTCCATAGTATGAAACAATATGGAGAGGAAG
Source organism: Cherax quadricarinatus (assembly GCF_026875155.1). Taxonomy (NCBI): domain Eukaryota; kingdom Metazoa; phylum Arthropoda; class Malacostraca; order Decapoda; family Parastacidae; genus Cherax; species Cherax quadricarinatus. The sequence goes on from NC_069399.1 coordinate 9,096,673, forward strand.
TGACATGATGGAGCCTTATATAGCGCCAAGAGGTGAGACGTAGGTCACTAGAACAGGTAAGAACTCAGATGTTGGGAGGTCAGGTCCCTCTCAAATCCAGCCGTTCTCACTAGTAGAGGTTGTCGAAGTTGATTGTAGGTCTGTACCAAGATACCCTTGTGTTGCAGTGTCTGACAGATTGAACATTAAAATGGTATAAAATACCGACAGGTTGTTAGGTAAGACACATATGCAACAGTTAGGTATCTTTATTTCGAAACGTTTCGCCTACACAGTAGGCTTCTTCAGTCGAGTACAGAAAATTTGATAGAAGCAGAAGATACTTGAAGACGATGTAATCAGTCCATCACCCTTAAAGTTTTGAGGTGGTCGGTCCCTCAGTCTGGAGAAGAGCATTGTTCCATAGTATGAAACAATATGGAGAGGAAGTGACAGGATGGAGCCTTATATAGCGCCAAGAGGTGAGACGTAGGTCACTAGAACAGGTAAGAACTCAGATGTTGGGAGGTCAGGTCCCTCTCAAATCCAGCCATTCTCACTAGTAGAGGTTGTCGAAGTTGATTGTAGGTCTGTACCAAGATACCCTTGTGTTGCAGTGTCTGACAGATTGAACATTAAAATGGTATAAAATACCGACAAGTTGTTAGGTAAGACACATATGCAACAGTTAGGTATCTTTATTTTGAAACGTTTCGCCTACACAGCAGGCTTCTTCAGTCGAGTACAGAAAAGTTGATAGAAGCAGAAGATCTAACCAGAACAAAATCGAACCACCAAGAACCAGTCAATGCAGGTGTTTACATTATACCTTGTGGAGGCTGCGACAAGATATATGTAGGTGAAACAGCTAGGAACCTCAAAACACGCTTCAATGAACACATTAACGCATGTAGGAATGATAACTTGAACAACGCCTGCATAGAACACCAATTACCTCAACGACGCCCGGCTAGTAATCCGAGCCAAATTTCCGAAGACCTAAATGCCTTGAGTCATCATTAATCGTTGTGAAATTGAGACACATGTGCAACATCTGGGTATCTTTATTGTAGACGTTTCGCCATCCAGTGGCTTTATCAATACAAATTCCAGGACATAACTTGAAGAGAGGAGAACTATGTACAGATGAGGTAATCAATCCCTCAACCTAGCAGTAGGTGCGAAGAGCACCATAGTCGTGGAGATTCTGAAGGAGAAGCCTACCAGTGACTATGCCCTCGTCTGCTACCCGTCCCATTTCCACCTGACGTTACTATATAAGCGTCAGGCGCCTTGCTTCTCCTTCAGAATCTCCACGACTATGGTGTTCTTCGCACCTACTGCTAGGTTGAGGGATTGATTACCTCATCTTCTGTACATAGTTCTCCTCTCTTCAAGTTATGTCCTGGAAATTGTATTGATAAAGCCACTGGATGGCGAAACGTCTACAATAAAGATACCCAGATGTTGCACATGTGTCTCAATTTCACAACGATTAATGATCACTCAAGGCATTTAGGTCTTCGGAAATTTGGCTCGGATTACTAGCCGGGCGTCGTTGAGGTAATTGGTGTTCTATGCAGGCGTTGTTCAAGTTATCATTCCTACATGCGTTAATGTGTTCATTGAAGCGTGTTTTGAGGTTCCTAGCTGTTTCACCTACATATATCTTGTCGCAGCCTCCACTAGGTATAATGTAAACACCGGCATTGACTGGTTCTTGATGGTTCGATTTTGTCCTGGTTAGATCCCTTATGGAAGTGCTGGATGCGATGGCAACTCTAGTGTTAGTTTGTGCGAGTACCTTGGAAACATTCAATGTAACCTGGCTGTTGGTAAGGATTATAAATTTGTTAGGAGTGGTGTTGGTGCGTGGAGAATTTATGAGCTGAAGAGTTCTTTTCTTGCAGTCTTTGACGAAAATGGAAGGAAAATGTAGATCTGTGAAGGTTTGGTGTAGGTAAGTACATTCTTCAAGAAACTCAGGACTACAAATTCGGTATGCTCTTAGGAAAAATACGATGATAATACCTCTTTTGGTTTTAGTATCTTGACTGGAAAAGAAGTGGGTGAGATCATTTTTGTTGGTAGGTTTGCGGTAAACTTGTAACCTTTGATTGTTATCAGCTTTGTGAATGAGGTCGTCTAGAAAGGGTAGCTTGTCATTGGATTCTTCTAGAGTAAACTGAATAGCCGGTTCAACTGCGTTGAGCCTTGCCTGAAGATTCCGCACATCAAAATGTTTAGGAGTTATTATGAGGACGTCGTACACATACCGTAACCAAGTGACGCTGGTGGGGATGATATTGAAGTGTTCAGCTTCCAGGCGCTCCATATACAAGTTGGATGAGACGGCGCTGATGGGGGACCCCATTCCCATGCCATAGGTTTGTTTGTAGAGCCTGTTATTGAAAGAAAAACAATTGAAATTAATGCAGAGTTCAATCAAGTCGACAAAATCTTCGGGAGGTAGATTGATTTTACGTCGCAGAACGTCAATGGCTTGTGTGGTAGGTACTTAAGTGAAGAGAGAAGTTTCGTCCAAACCACTAAGTTTCTTGTTTCGGATTGATAGTTTTCTGATGCGGTTGAGAAGGCCGCCTGAATGCATAAGATGAGCGAAACGTTGCCACAATAAAATCACGTTAGTTGCACTTGAGTCCTTTTACTTTACATATTGTCGGTAATTCTATCAACATTAATACATTATGAAATCATAATGGCTGGATATTATATTGTAAATAATTAACTGTATAAGAGAATGTGTTATATAAATGCAGTAAGTGTTGAGTCTGACTGTATACATTATTATACTGTACACAGTTAGATGTAACCACTGTCCGATTGTTTTTGACGGCAAGGCCGCTAGGCCTACTACTGCCACCCGGTGAGCCTAGTTCTAGCTAGAGGTCACTCTAGCAGATGCTGCATCCTTCCCATTACCACTCCAGACAAAGTAGCAGTTGGACGTTGTCACAAATTCTCTGGTCAGATCACTGGCCCGCCAGTCCTAGCATCTTACACACTGCACTGTATGTTTACACAAATAAACCTGAAGGCTCGCCTCCGAACAACTATCATCCCGCCGGATAAATACTACTGACATACAAACTGTAGCTACTGATTAAACAGATTAAACAGACGACGTAAGAACATAAGCTAGAAGGAGGTTAACCTACTCAAGTCAGGCAGCCACCCTATACCCGTTCCCACACACACATCAAAGGGATGTTAGGAAGTATTTCTTCAGTCATAGAGTAGTCAGGCCATGGAATAGCCTAGAAAGTGATGTGGTGGAGGCAGGAACCATACATAGTTTTAAGGCGAGGTATGATAGAGCTCATGGGGCAGGGAGAGAGAGGACCTAGTAGCAATCAGCGAAGAGGCGGGGCCAGGAGCTGTGACTCGACCCCTGCAACCACAAATAAGTGAGTACAAATAGGTGAGTACACACACACACCACACACACACACACACACACACACACACACACACACACACACACACACATCGACCAGCAAAGAGATGGGGTTAGGAGCTGTGAATCGAACCCTGCATCCAAAAATAGGTGAGTACAAACACAAACACACACAGACGAGGGAAAGTACTGCAATGAATCAGGGAATACGAGACGAGGTGTCAGAGTGGGAGCAAGTGTCGAGTGGGGTTCCACAGTGGTGGAAGGAATAGATTCAGAAGTGTCGCTGTTCGCTGATGATGTGAAACTGAAGAGGAGAATACAAGCGGGCGAGGATCAGTTAAGATCACAAGGGGATCTGGACAGACTACAAGTCTGGTCCGACAAATGGCTCCTGGAGTTTAACCCCAGTAAGTGCAAAGTCATGAAGATTGAGGAAGGACCAAGAAGACCGCAGACGGAGTATAAGCTAGGGGATTAAAGGCTGCAAACGATACTTAAAGCATTATAATAAACATGTTGTACAAGAATGGTGTACAATACCGACAACATAATAAACATGTCCCCGGAGGCACACATCAATCAAATAACTGCTGCAGCACATGGGCGCTTGGCAAACCTGAGAATAGCATTTCGACTTCTGAGTAAGGAATCATTCACGACACTGGGCACTGTGTAGGTCAGGTTCATACTAGAGAATGCAGCACCTGTATGGAACCCCCTCTTAGGAGAGATTAAGAGAGCTAGAATAAGGGGGACATGATAACGACGTATAAAATACTGATAGGAATTGACTAGTTGGACAGGGCTCGAATGTTTCTGAAATGTGATACAGGAACAAGGGGCCAGAGATGGAAATTGAAAACCCAGGTGAGTGATAGGAATGTTATGAAGTATTTCTTTAGCCGTTGAGTTGTCAGGAAGTGGAAAAATCTGGAGAGGGAATTAGTCGAGGCAAATTTCATTCAGAGCTTTAAGAAAAGGTATGATAAAGTTCATGGAGCACAGAGAGAGGTGACTTAATAGCGACCAGTAAATATGAGGGGCCAGGAGCAATGAATCGACCCCTGCGACCACATGTAGGAGAGTACAAACTCATACAAACACCCGACAAAACAATTTGTAAACCTACTCATAATCTCCTTCACTCATATTCACTCACAAAACTATTTGACATTTAAAAACTAACTGAATAAAGTTGAATTATAACTGTTGTAGTTTATTCTACATAAAAGAGCAGTCCAGTCGACCTTTATGGTGTAGTGTGGGAGTGTGGGAGGCTGTAGTGTGGGAGTGTGGGAGGCTGTAGTGTGGGAGTGTGGGAGGCTGTAGTGTGGGAGTGTGGGAGGCTGTAGTGTGGGAGAGTGGGAGGCTGTAGTGTGGGAGTGTAGGAGTGTGGGAGGCTGTAGTGTGGGAGTGTGGGAGGCTGTAGTGTGGGAGTGTGGGAGGCTGTAGTGTGGGAGTGTGGGAGTGAGGGAGTCTGTAGTGTGGGAGTGTGGGAGGATGTAGTGTGGAGTGTGGGAGGCTGTAGTGTGGGAGTGTGGGAGGCTGTAGTGTGGGAGTGTGGGAGGATGTAGTGTGGAGTGTGGGAGGCTGTAGTGTGGGAGGCTGTAGTGTGGGAGAGTGGGAGGCTGTAGTGTGGGAGTGTGGGAGGCTGTAGTGTGGGAGAGTGGGAGGCTGTAGTGTGGGAGTGTGGGAGGCTGTAGTGTGGGAGTGTGGGAGGCTGTAGTGTGGGAGGCTGTAGTGTGGGAGTGTGGGAGGCTGTAGTGTGGGAGTGTGGGAGTGTGGGAGGCTGTAGTGTGGGAGTGTGGGAGGCTGTAGTGTGGGAGTGTGGGAGGCTGTAGTGTGGGAGTGTGGGAGGCTGTAGTGTGGGAGGCTGTAGTGTGGGAGTGTGGGAGGCTGTAGTGTGGGAGTGTGGGAGGCTGTAGTGTGGGAGTGTGGGAGGCTGTAGTGTGGGAGAGTGGGAGGCTGCAGTGTGGGTGTGCGGGAGGCTGTAGTGTGGGAGTGTGGGAGGCTGTAGTGTGGGAGTGTGGGAGGCTGTAGTGTGGGAGTGTGGGAGGCTGTAGTGTTGGAGTGTGGGAGGCTGTAGTGTGGGAGTGTGGGAGGCTGTGGTGTGGGAGTGTGGGAGGCTGTAGTGTGGGAGTGTGGGAGGCTGTAGTGTGGGAGTGTGGGAGGCTGTAGTGTGGGAGTGTGGGAGGCTGTAGTGTGGGAGTGTGGGAGGCTGTGGTGTGGGAGTGTGGGAGGCTGTAGTGTGGGAGAGTGGGAGGCTGTAGTGTGGGAGTGTGGGAGGCTGTAGTGTGGGAGGCTGTAGTGTGGGAGTGTGGGAGGCTGTAGTGTGGGAGTGTGGGAGGCTGTAGAGTGGGAGAGTGGGAGGCTGTAGTGTGGGTGTGTGGGAGGCTGTAGTATGGGAGAGTGGGAGGCTGTAGTGTGGGAGTGTGGGAGGCTGTAGTGTGGGAGTGTGGGAGGCTGTAGTGTGGGAGTGTGGGAGGCTGTAGTGTGGGAGTGTGGGAGGCTGTAGTGTGGGAATTTGGGAGGCTGTAGTGTGGGAGTGTGGAAGGCTGTAGAGTGGGAGTGTGGAGGCTGGAGTGTGGGAGTGTGGGAGGCTGCAGTGTGGGAGAGTGGGAGGCTGTAGTGTGGGAGTGTGGGAGGCTGTAGTGTTGGAGAGTGGGAGGCTGTAGTGTGGGAGTGTGGGAGGCTGTAGTGTCGAAGAGTGGGAGGCTGTAGTGCGGGAGGCTGTAGTGTGGGAGTGTGGGAGGCTGTAGTGTGGGAGTGTGGGAGGCTGTAGTGTGGGAGTGAGGGAGGCTGTAGTGTGGGAGTGAGGGAGGCTGTAGTGTGGGAGTGAGGGAGGCAGTAGTGTGGGAGTGAGGGAGGCTGTAGTGTGGGAGTGACGGAGGCAGTAGTGTGGGAGTTAGGGAGGCTGTAGTGTGGGAGTGAGGGAGGCTGTAGTGTGGGAGTGAGTTAGGCAGTAGTGTGAAAGTGAGGGAGGATGTAGTGTGGGGGTGAGGAAGGCAGTAGTGTGGGAGTGAAGGAGGCAGTAGTGTGGGAGTGAGGGAGGCAGTAATGTAGGAGTGAGGGAGGCAGTAGTTGGGAGCGAGGGAGGCAGTAGTGTGGGAGTTAGGGAGGCAGTAGTGTGGGAGTGAGGGAGGCAGTAGTGTGGGAGTGAGGGAGGCTGTAGTGTGGGAGTGAGGAAGGCTGTTTTGTTCGAGTGTGGGAGGCTGGAGTGTGAGAGTGAGGGAGGCTGTTGCGTGGGAGTGAGGGAGGCAGCACTGTGGCAGTGAGGGAGGCAGTAGTGTGGGAGTGAGGAAGGCTGTTTTGTTCGAGTGTGGGAGGCTGTAGTGTGGGAGTGATTGAGGCTGTAGTGTGGGAGTGAGGGAGGCTGTAGTGTGGGAGTGAGGGAGGCAGTAGTGTGGGAGTGAGGGAGGCTGTAGTGTGGGAGTGTCGGAGGCAGTAGTGTGGGAGTTAGGGAGGCTGTAGTGTGGGAGTGAGGGAGGCTGTAGTGTGGGAGTGAGTTAGGCAGTAGTGTGAAAGTGAGGGAGGATGTAGTGTGGGGGTGAGGAAGGCAGTAGTGTGGGAGTGAAGGAGGCAGTAGTGTGGGAGTGAGGGAGGCAGTAATGTAGGAGTGAGGGAGGCAGTAGTGTGGGAGCGAGGGAGGCAGTAGTGTGGGAGTTAGGGAGGCAGTAGTGTGGGAGTGAGGGAGGCAGTAGTGTGGGAGTGAGGGAGGCTGTAGTGTGGGAGTGAGGAAGGCTGTTTTGTTCGAGTGTGGGAGGCTGGAGTGTGAGAGTGAGGGAGGCTGTTGCGGGGGAGTGAGGGAGGCAGCACTGTGGCAGTGAGGGAGGCAGTAGTGTGGGAGTGAGGAAGGCTGTTTTGTTCGAGTGTGGGAGGCTGTAGTGTGGGAGTGAGGAAGACTGTAGTGTGGGAGTGAAGTAGGCTGTAGAGTGTGAGTGAGGGAGGCAGTAGTATGGGAGTGAGGGAGGCAGTAGTTTCGGAGTAACGGAGGCTGTAGTGTGGGAGTGAGCGAGGCTGTAGTGGTGGAGTGAGGGAATCAGTAGTGTGGGAGGGAGGCAGTAGTGTGGGAGTGAGGGAGGCTGTACTGTGGGAGTGAGGGAGGCAGTAGTGTGGGAGTGAGGGAGGCTGTAGTGTGGGAGTGAGGGAGGCTGTAGTGTGGGAGTGAGGGAGGCAGTAGTGTGGGAGTGAGAGAGGCAGTAGTGTGGTTGTGAGGGAGGATGTAGTGAGGAAGTGTAGGAGTGAGGGAGGCAGTAGTGTGTAAGTGAAGGAGGAAGTAGTGTGAAAGTGAGGGAGGCTGTAGTGAGGGAGTGAGGGAGGCAGTAGTGTAGGAGTGAGGGAGGCAGTAGTGTGTGAGTAACGGAAGCTGTAGTGTGGGAGTGAAGGAGGCTGTAGTGTGGGAGTGAGGGAAGCAGTAGTGTGGGAGGGAGGCAGTAGTGTGGGAGTAACGGAGTCTCTAGTGTGGGAGTGAGGGAGACAGTAGTGTGGGAGCGAGAGAGGCTGTAGTGTGGGAGTGAGCGAGGCAGTAGTGTGGGAGTAAGGGAGGCAGTAGTGTTGGAGTGAGGGTGTAGGTGTGTGGGAGTGACTGAGGCTGTAGTGTGTGAGTGAGTGAGGCAGTAGTGAGGGAATGAGGGAGGCAGTAGTGTGGGAGTGAGGGAGGAGGTGGTGTGGGAGTGATGGAGGCAGTAGTGTGGGAGTGAGGGAGGCTGTAGTGTGAGAGTGAGGAAGGCAGTAGTGTGGGAGTGAGGGAGACAGTAGTGTGGGAGTGAGGGAGGCAGTAGTGTTGGAGTGAGGGAGGCGGTAGTGTGGGAGTGAGGGAGGCAGTAGTGTGGGAGTGAGGGAGGCAGTAGTGCGGGAGTGAGGGAGGCAGTAGTGTGGGAGTGAGGGAGGCAGTAGTGTGGGAGTGAGGGAGGCTGTAGTGTGGGAGTGAGGGAGGCAGTAGTGAGGGACTGAGGGAGGCAGTAGTGTGGGAGTGAGGGAAGGAGTAGGGTTGGAGAGAGGGAGGCAGTAGTGTGGGAGTGAGGGAGGCAGTAGTGTGGGAGTGAGGGAGGCTGTAGTGTGGAAGTGAGGGAGGCAGTAGTGATGGAGTGAGGGAGGCAGTAGTGCCGGTGTGAGGGAGGGAGTAGTGTGGGAGTAAGTGAGGCAGTAGTGTGGGAGTGAGGGAGGCTGTAGTGTGGGAGTGAGGAAGGCAGTAGTCTGGGAGTGAGGGAGTCTGTAGTGTGGGAATGAGGGAGGCTTTAGCTTGGGAGTGAGGGAGGCTGTAATGTAGGAGTGACGGAGGCAGTAGTGTGGGAATGAGGGAGGCAGTAGTGTGGGTGTGAGGGAGGCAGTAGTGTGGAAATGAGGGAGGCAGTAGTGTGGGAGTGAGGGAGGCTCTAGTGTGGGAGTGAGGGAGGCTGTAGTGTGGGAGTGAGGGACGCTATAGTGTGGGAGTGTGGGAGGTTGTAATGTGTTAGGCTGTAGTGTGGGAGTGAGGGAAGCTGTAGTGTGGGAGGCTGTAGTGTGGGAGTGTGGGAGGCAGAAGTGTGAAGGTGTGGGAGGCAGAAGTGTGAAGGTGTGGGAGGCTGTAATGTGGGAGTGAGGGAGGCTGTAGTGTGGGAGTTAGGGAGGCTGAAGAGTGGGAGTTTGGGAGGCTGTAGTGTGGGAGGGACGCAGGCTGTAGTGTGGGAGTGAGGGAGGCTGTAGTGTGGGAGTGAGGGAGGCTGCAGTGTGGGAGTGAAGGAGGCTGTAGTGTGGGAATGAGGGGGGCTCTAGTGTGGGAGTGAGGGAGGCTGTAGTGTGGGAGTGAGGGAGGCTGTAGTGTGGGAGTGAGGGAGGCAGTAGTGATGGAGTGAGGGAGGCTGTAGTGTGGGAGTGACGGAGGCAGTACTGTGGGAGTGAAGGAGACTGTAGTGTGGGAGTGAGGGAGGCAGTAGTGTGGGAGTGAGGGAGGCAGTAGTGTGGGAGTGAGGGAGGATGTAGTTTGGGAGTGAGGATGGCATTAGTGTGGGAGTGAAGGAGGCAGTAGTGTGGAAGTGAGGGATTCAGTAACGTAGGAGTGAGGGAGGCAGTAGTGTGGGAGCGAGGGAGGCAGTAGTGTGGGAGTTTGGGAGACTGTAATGTGGGAGTGAGGGAAGTTGTAGTGTCTGAGTGAGGGAGGCTGTAGTATCATGTGGGGTTCGAACACGTGGATTGGGTAAAAATACTCATGTAGGCTGGAAGTACGTATATTGTAACTGAAGTATGTGGAAGGGCGCCACTGCCGAACCTGCCTCTCTCTGCCCCTTGGCTAGACTGACTGAGGAGTGCCCATGGGCGAGGGGGCGCTTGAAATCCTGCTAGGTCAGCAACAATATGAATACAGCCAGTGATTCACGGAGAGACGGTTGGTAGTGAGTCATCTACTGGTACACTGGTTACTGGTAACTGGTTACTACTACTGAGAGCTCGGCGACGCTAACGTATGTCGTCCCGACATACAACTAATACAAACTAGAGATGGCAGGTGTACGGCTTGGGTTGATTCTATACAATGTCAAAGTACACAACAATTGAACATTATAACATACATAAGTAGAACATTGGAATGGAAGCTTACATAACTGAAACTGTAATGCAATACAAGGTATAATATAGCACAACTCATCGAATGAAACTCAACGTTGAGATTACACAATAGTAATGAAAAAAAAAAATTTGATGGATCGATCTGTATTCATGTGATCTACGGATTCTGAGGAAGGAATATATACAAAGAAAGAAGTGTTTAACAGAAAGGCAGATTCGGTGCACTCAAATATAGACTGTTAACTCTCAGAATTCGGAGAGAACATGAACACAAAAAAAAATTCTTGAATACTGATAAGTTGATACTGTAATTATTCATCTATACAGGTTATTTACATTTAACCCCAACTCTGCTAGGGTAAGATTGACATATGCAGAATGAGTGTCATCTCTGGGAGGATCAAACTCTGTTGCATTGGCTAACTCATGCTGTATTTGAGGCAAATCTGAATTGGAAGTTAAAAATGACACTTGAGGATTTCTCAATACCTGTCGTGTACGTAGGGAATAACGACATTCAGGTTGATCGTCTGACTGAGTATCAGAGGAAGAGAGTGTAGGATCAGGAAGATTGTCAGAGTCTGTCACATTAGTCTGGTTGGAACATCATTATCATCACATACTAACTTCATATGATCTAAATGCGATTCTTTATACTGACCAGTACTAATCTCTCTAACCTTATACTTACTACCAGTGATATGTTCAACTACTCGATAAGGACCAACAAACTTTTGATCAAGCTTTGGCATTGCAGACGTTTTGTTAAAGTTAATCAGCATAACTCTCGAACCTACTTTGATTTTGGATGGCTTTGCTCGAGTGTTTGCGACTCTTGTAAATTCTGCTGTTGATTTATGAAGTGTTTCACGGATTCTTCTAAAAACACTTTGAGCTAAGCTGGTACGAGTTGCTATGAAATCATCAGGGTTGTAATTTGGTTTCGGATTAGAATATAACAACTCATAAGGCAAACGTTTATCTACACCGTACAATGCATAATGTGGAGTGTCACCTATGGAAACATTGTAAGCAGAATTTATAGCACACTGCACATCAGGAAAATTAATAAAATGAAAAACAAGATGCAATAATGAACTGAGAATAATAATGCATAAAAAGATCAATAAAAGAAAATAATTCACTGCAGAACAAGTGCAACAAAATAATTCACTGCAGAACAAGTGCAACAAAATAATTCACTGCAGAACAGTGCAACAAAATATGGTGTAGAAATAATCACTGCAGTAATAAAGTTACACTGTGAAAACTCAGGTTAAATAATAAAATAAAAATATGAAGAAAAACTGATTGAACACTTTAACTCTTAATTGTAAATTAAACAAAACAATTTACTCAAACAGAGTAAAGGAAACACTTTACGTTAAAAGTAATTGAAATTACATCAAGAGTGAATTTGTTCAAAGAAATATAAAAATATGAATAAAAATAAAACAAAGGAACAAAACGGGAAGTGTAACACTTACAAGTGGTGAGGCAAGTGTAACACTTACAAGTGGTGAGGCAAGTGTAACACTTACAAGTGGTGAGGCAAGTGTAACACTTACAAGTGGTGAGGCAAGTGTAACACTTACAAGTGGCGGGGCACACAACACTTAATCACGTATTCATTATTTTAGTATATTCTTACAACAAAATCTTGCTGTGACTGATACGACAAAAATTTGCTGGCAAAAATAATGGTACACAAGTCTGCGAAAAAATTAGAGGAATGAGACACTGCTGGCATACGAAAAAAAAAGGTACACATAGAAATAAATGGATAATTTGGTATACTGGGGTGAATATCACTGCATGAACTACAGTGACAATTACTGGAGAATACAATGCTGAAAGAATACAATAAAAAATGAATCACTTCACACAGAGTGACTGACTGGTACACTACACAATAATATTTACTACAGACAGAGAGTAGCATAAAAAAACGCAGATAAAAAAATATAAGATGAGCGAATAACACTGAAAAATATTGCAAAATTAACGAGACAAAGAAACACTGAGTCTACACTGAAAACACAAGGCTTAGAGTACACAAGAAATTCACTATAAATGTCTCACACATGCAAATGTCTTTAAATACAAGAAAAATATCTCTAAACAGAAAATTATCACAGAAGTCTGGAGCAGTCGACGGGATGACTGGTGATGAGGAAGGTTGTCCTGCGCGGTGATGACGCCGACACTCACACTGTCGTCATGAAGAAATGCGCTTTCTCGGTGAACTCACATAACTGGCTTTATCGGTGGCGCTCAGCTACAATCTCTTGACCAATTACGTGAGCCAAAACAGTTCTAGGACCCGGTACAAGGGTGCAAACAACCACAGGTAGATGAGGTGGATGGCTGGTGGTGGTGGTGGTGGTGTGAGTAGAATGGATGGGTGGTGGTGGGTGTGACTCTCGCTGGCGCTCTGGTGCGCACTCCACTCACTACCCACGTGGGTGGCTGATAAGCCACTATGCCACAGGGATGGTGAAGACCACTCTCAGCATCCAACTGGCATCCAACTGGGAGCACAAAGCAATATATAAGACAATACTTCAGAGGAACTTCCAGAGGAACTTGCGTGGCTTACTTCTCTCTCTCAGTCTCTCAGCTGGGTTAGAAGCTGGGTTGGCTGACTGGCTTAACCCACGAGAATGGCTGACTGGAAGACGTGTAACGATGCACACAGCACGGAGGAGCAGGTGGATAACAGGAGACAGGCTGGATGATAGGCTGACTGGCGTTCACTTCCACAGTCTGGCTTACTGACTGGCTTAATTGCAAAATCCGGGTCAACCCCTCGGAGATTGAAGCAATTAGCACACGAACTAAGCCAGGAAGCTTGAAAAAACGGCTGCAACAGGATTGCAGGCTGGAGGTGGTGAGTGAGGGTAAGCGGCTAGCTGGAGGTTCACCTTTGACCCTGTCGGCTACTCACAAACAATCTTCTAACGTCTTAAAATACCCGTTTCCACCCTCCCACACCGCTGTCACCATTTATCATGTGGGGTTCGAACACGTGGATTGGGTAAAAATACTCACGTAGGCTGGAAGTACGTATATTGTAATTGAAGTATGTGGAACCTGCCTCTCTCTGCCCCTTGGCTAGACTGACTGAGGAGTGCCCATGGGCGAGGGGGCGCTTGAAATCCTGCTAGGTAAGCAACAATATGAATACAGCCAGTGATTCACGCAGAGACGGTTGGTAGTGAGTCATCTACTGGTACACTGGTTACTGGTAACAGGTTACTACTGATAGTAGTGTGGGAGTGAGGGAGGCTGTAGTGTGAGAGTGAGAGAGGCTGTAGTGTGGGAGTGAGGGAGGCTGTAGTGTGGGAGTGACGGAGGCTGTAATGTGGGAGTGAGGGAGACAGTAGTGTGGGAGTGAGGGAGGCAGTAGCGCGGGAGTGAGGGAGGCAGAAGTGTGGGAGTGAGGGAGGCAGTTGTGCGGGAGTGAGGGAGGCAGTAGTGTGGGAGTGAGTGAGGCTGTAGTGTGGGAGTGAGTGAGGCTGGAGTGTGGGAGTGAGGCAGGCAATAAAGTGGGAGGGAGGCGGTAGTGTGGGAGTGAGGTAGGCCGTAGTGTGGGAATGAGGGAGGCAGTAGTGTGAGAGTGAGGGAGGCTGTAGTGTGGGAGTGAGGGAGGCAGTAGAGTGGGAGTGAGGGAGGCAGTAGTGTGGGAGTGAGGGAGGCAGTAATGTGGGAGTGAGGGAGGCAGTAGTGTGGGAGTGAGTGAGGCTGTAGTGTGGGAGTGAGGGAGGCTGTAGTTTGAGAGTGAGGGAGGCTGTTGTGTGGGAGTGAGGGAGGCAGTACTGTGGGAGTGAGTAAGGCAGTAGTGTGGGAGTGAGGGAGGCTGTAGTGTGTTAGTGAGGGAGGCTGTAGTGTGGGAGAGAGTGAGGCTGTAGTGTGGGAGTGAAGGAGGCTCTAGTGTGGGAGTGAGGGAGGCAGTAGTGTGGGAGTGAGGGAGGCAGTAGTGTCGGAGTAACAGAGGCTGTAGCGTGAGAGTGAGGTAGACTGTTGTGTGGGAGGGAGGCAGTAGTGTGGGATTGAGGGAGGCTGTATTGTGGGAGTGAGGGAGGCAGTAGTGAGGGAGTGAGGGAGGCAGTAGTGTCGGAGTAACAGAGGCTGTAGCTTGGGAGTGAGGTAGGCTGTAGTGTGGAAGGGAGGCAGTAGTGTGGAATTGAGGGAGGCTGTATTGTGGGAGTCAGGCAGGCAGTAGTGAGGGATTGAGGGAGGCTGTAGTGGGGGGAGTGAGGGAGGCAGTAGTGTGGGATTGAGGGAGGCTGTAATGTGGGAGTGAGGGAGTGAGGAAGGCAGTAGTGTGGGAGTGAGAGAGGCAGTAGTGTGGGAGTGAGGGAGTCTGTAGTGTGGAAGTGTGGGAGTGAGGGAGGCAGTAGTGTGGGAATGAGGGAGGCAGTAGTGAAGGAGTGAGGGAGGCAGTAGTGTGGGAGTGAGGGAGGCAGTAATGTGAGAGTGAAGGAAACTTTAGCCTGGGAGTGAGGTAGGCTGTAGTGTGGGAGTGAGGGAGGCTGGAGTGTGGGAGTGAGGCAGGCAATAAAGTGGGAGGGAGGCGGTAGTGTGGGAGTGAGGGAGGCCGTGGTGTGGGAATGAGGGAGGCAGTAGTGTGAGAGTGAGGGAGGCTGTAGTGCGGGAGTGAGGGAGGCAGTAGTGTGGGAGTGAGGGAGGCAGTAGTGTGAGAGAGAGGGAGGCAGTAATGTGGGAGTGAGGCAGTAGTGTGGGAGTAACGGTGGCTGTAGTGTGGGAGTGAGGGAGGCAGTAATGTGGGAGTGAGGCAGTAGTGTGTGAGTAACGGAAGCTGTAGTGTGGGAGTGAGGGAGGCAGTAGTGGTGGAGGGGGGGGCAGTAGTGTGGGAGGGAGGCTGTAGTGTGGGAGTGAGGGAGGCAGTAGTGTGGGAGGGAGGCAGTAGTGTGGGAGTGACTGAGGCTGTAGTGTGGGAGTGAGGGAGGCAGTAGTGAGGGAGGCAGTAGTCTGTAGTGAGGGAGGGAGTAGTGTGGAGTGATTTAGGCAGTAGTGTGGCAGTGAGGGAGGCTGTAGTGTGAGAGTGAGGAAGGCAGTAGTGTGGGAGTGAGGAAGACAGTAGTGTGGGTGTGAGTGAGTCTGTAATTGTGGGAGTGATGGAGACTTTTAAGCTGAGGTGAGGTAGCTGTGTGCTTGGACGTGGGGGACGGCTGAAGTGTCGGGAGTGAGGCTGGCAGTAAAGTGGGAGGGAGGCGGTAGGGGTGTATAGTGAAAGGGCCGTAGTGTGGGATGAGGGAGGCAGTACTGTGGGAGTGAGAGAGGCTGTAGTGTAGCGTTTGGGAGCAGTAGTGTGGGACGTGAGGGAGGCAGTAATGTGGGAGTGATGGAGGGGGGCGGGCGGACAGTAATGTGGGAGTGAGGGAGCCCAGTAGTGTTGGGAAGCGAGGGATGGCTCTAGTTTGGGAATGAGGGAGGCAGTTGTGAGGGAGTGACGGAGACAGTAATGTGGGAGTAAGGGAGTGAGTAGTGTTGCAATAAGGGAGGCAGTAGCTGTGGGTGTGAGGGAGGAAGTTAGTGTGGGAGTAAGGGAGGCTGTAGTGTGGGATGTGATGGATATAAGTAGTGTGGGATTGAGGGAGGCAGTTTAGTGTGGGAGTGAGAGAGGCAGTAGTGTGGGAGTTAGGAGGATGTTGTGTGGATGGTGTGGGAATTGAGGGAGGCAGGAGTGTGGAATGAGGAGGCGGTAGTGAAGGAGTGAGGGGGCAGTAGTGTGGGGGGAGTTAGGGAGGCAGTTGTGTTAGAGTGAGGGAGGCTGTGGTGTGGGACGTGAGATGAAGCAGTAGTGTTGGGAGTGAGGGAAGCAGTAGTGGAGGAATGACGGTGGCAGTAGTGATGGAGAGTGACAGAGGCAGTAGTGTTGGGAGTGAGGGAGGCAGTATTGTGAGAGTGAGGGGGGGAGTAGTGTGGGAGTGTTGGAGGAGGTTGTAGGGTGGATTGAAGTAGTGGGAGGCAGTAAGTGAGGGAGTGAGAAGGCAGGTAGTAGGGTGGGGAGAGAGGGAGTTTGTAGTGTGTGAGTGAGGAGATTTAGCGTGGAGTGAGGTAGGCTGTTGTGTGGGAGTGAGAGGAGAGGGAGTTGGGAGTGAGGGAGGCAGTATAGTGAGGGAGTGAGGGTGGCTGTAGTGTGGGAGTGAGGAAGCGACTGGTGCGGGAGTGAGGGAGGCCGCAGTAGTGTGGGAGTTGAGGGCAGGAAAAGTTTTGTTTTTTTGTTTTAGTGTGAGAGTGAGGAGGCTGTAGTGTGGGTGAGAGGGAGGCAATAGTGTAGGAGTTGAGGGAGGCATAGTGTGGCGTATCGAAGCTGGTTTAGTGTGGGAGTGAGGGAGTTGTAGTGCGGGAGTGAGGGAAGCATTAGGGTGGGTGGGAGACCAGTAGTGTGGGAGTAACGCGAGGTCTGTGTGTGGAGAGTGAGGGAGGCAGTAGTGTGGGAGCTAGAGGGGCTGTAGTGTAGGAGTGAGCGATTGCAGTAGTGTGGGAGCGAGGGTAGGCTGTAGTTTGGGCAGTAACGGAGGGGCTGCAGTGTGGGAAGTGAGGGAGGCAGTAGTGAGGGAGTGAGGGTGGCAAGTAGTGAAGGAGTGGGGAGGGAGTAGTGTGGCGGTATGTGGATGAAGGCAGTTAGTGTGTGAGTGTAGGACGGCTGTAGTGTGGGTGATGAGGAAGGCCAGTACGTGTGGGAAGTGAGGGAGGTCTGTAGGTGTGGGGAGTGAGGCAAGCCTTTAGCGTGGGAGTGGAGGTAGGCAGTAGTAGTTTTGGCGTGAGTGAGGCTGGAGTGTGGGAGTGTGGCAGGCAATAGTGTGGAGGGATGCAGTTGTGTGGGTAGTGAGGAGGCGTAGTGGGGGAATGTGGAGGAGTAGTGTGGGAGTGAGGGAGGCAGTAGGTGTGGAGTAACGCGTGGCGGTAGTGTGGGAGTGAGGGAAGCAGTAGTGTGTGAGGGAAGCAGTAATGTATGAGTAAACGGAGCTGTAGTGAGGGGAGTGAGTGAGGCAGTAGTGTGGGAGCGAGGAGGCTGTAGTGGGGGAGTGAGCGAGGCAAGTAGAGTAGAGTGGTGAGTTGAGGGTAGGCAGGTCGAGTTGTGTGGGAGGGGGAGCGTAGGCTAGTGTGGGAGTGAGGGAGGCTGTAGTGTGGGGAGTGAGGGAGGCTGTAGTTGCTTGACGTGTGGGTGGCTGTAGTGAGGGGATGTGAGGGACGGCAGTAGTTTGGGAGTGAGGGAGGCAGTAGTGTGGGAGTGAGGGAGGCTGTAGTGCTGGAGTATGAGGGAGGCTGTTGTGAGGGAGTGAGGGAGGCAAGTTAGTGTTGGAGTGAGGAGGAGTAGAATTGGGTGTGAGGGAGGCAGTAGGTGGGGGAAGTGAGGGAGGCAGTAGTGTGGGAGTCGAGGGAGGCAGATAGTATGGGGAGTGAGGGAGGCAGGTAGTGTTTTCGAGTGTGGGAGGCTGTTAGTGTGGGAGGGAGGGAGGCAGTAGTGAGTGAGTGAGGAGGCAGTAATGTGGGAGTGAGGAGGCTGTAGTGTTAGGGAGTGAGGAAGGCAGTATGTGGAGTGAGGGAGGCTAGTAGGTGGGAGTGTGGGAGGCTTTAGCGTGGTGGGATGAGGGAGGCTGGAATGTGGGAGTGGGGAGGCAGTGGTTGTGGGAATGAAGGGAGGCAGTAGTGTAGGAGTGAGGGAGCGCTGTAGGTGTTGGTATGAGGGAAGCAGTAGTGTGGGTGTGAGGGAGGTCCAGAGTTTAGTTCGGGATAGTGAGGGAGACTGGAGTGTGGGAGTGTGGGAGGCAAAAAGTGAGGGCGGGAGGGAGGCTTGTAAGTGTTGGGAGTGTGGGTAGGTCTGGTTGTGGGAGTGAGGAGGCTGATATAGTGTGGGAGTGAGGGAGGTGTAGTGTGGGAGGGTTAGGGAGGCCTAAGTGTGGAGTGAGGGAGGCAGTAGTGTGGGATTGATGGAGGCAGTACGTGTTGGGAGTTAGGGAGGCTTGCAGTGTGGGAGTGAGGGGAGGCTGGAGGTGTGAGTGAGGGCGTCTATAGTGTGGGTGTGAGGTAGGCGTAGTGTCGCGGAGTGTGGGACGGCAGTAGTGTGGGAGAGAGGGACGGCAGTAGTGTGGAGTGAGGAGGCAGTAATGTGGGAGTGAGGGTGGCAGTAAGTTGACGAGTGTGGGAGGTTGTGTGTGGGGTGAGGGAGGCGTAGTGAGTGTGTGAGGTAGGCATTAGCCTGGGAGTGATGGAGTTGAGGAGAGGCTGTGTAGTGTGGAGTGAGGAAGCAGTAGTTGGTGGGAGTGAGGAGGCTTGTAGTGTGGGAGTGAGGGAGGATTTAGCGTCGGGAGTGTGGGAGGCTGTAATGGGGGAGTGAGGGAGGCAGTTGTGTGGTGAATGTGGGGAAAGTAGTGTGGGAGTGAGGGAGGCAGTAGTGTTGGAATGAGGGGAAGCAGTTAGTTTGGGAGTGAGGGAGGGCAGAGTAGTTTGGGAGTGAGGGAGATGGGTGTGGGGTGAGGGAGGCAATAGTGGGACGGAGGTAGGCTGTAGTGTGGGAGTGAGGGAGGCTCTGGTGTGGGTGTGACGGTGGATGTTGTGTGGGAGTGTACGGAGGCTGTAGTATGGGTGACTGAGGGAGGTTGTAGTGTGGGGGGGAGGCGTGGGAGAGGCTGAGTGTGGGAGTTAGGGAGGGCAGTAGTGTGGGATATGGAGGCAGTAGTGTGGGAGTTAGGGTGGCTTGCTGTGTGGGAATGAGAGAGGCTGAGGTGTGTGAGTGAGGGCCCTTCCAATAGTGTGGGTGTGAGGTTAGGCAGTTGGTGTGGGAGTGAGGGAAGGCAGTAGTGTGGGGTGAGGGAAGTGGAGTGTGTGGGAGTGTCGGAAGTGCAGTAGTGTGGGAATGACGGAGGCTGTACGGTGGGATTGAGGGATGGCAGGTAGTGTAGGATGTGAGGGAGGCAGTAGTGTGGGATGTAACGGAGGCTGTAGTGTGAGAGTGCAGGGTTGCTGTAGTGTGGGAGTGAGGGGAAAGCAGTAGTGTGGGAGGGAAAAGTCAGTATTGTGGAGTAACGGAAAGGCTTAGTGTGGGAGTGAGGGAGCAGTAGTTTCGGAGGGAGGGAGGCAGTAATGTGGGGAGTGGGCAGTAGTGTGGGAGTAACGGTGGCTGTAGTGTGGGAGTGAGGGTGGCAGGGTAGTGTGGGGAGCGAGAGAGGCTGTAGTGTGGGAGTCAAAGACGGGCTAGTAGTGGTGTGGTTACGGAAAGCTGTAGTGGGAGTGAGGGGAGGCTGTAGTGTGGGCGGAGTGAGGGAGCGGCCGGCTAAGTAGTGTGGGATGTGAGGGAGGGCAGTAGTGTGGGAGTGAGGGACAAATTGGGGAGCTGTAGTGTGGGAGTGTGGGAGGCAGTTGTAGTAGTGTGGGGAGTGCTGAGGCTGTAGTGTGGGAGTGAGGGAGGCAGTAAGTAGTGAGGGAGGCAGTAGTCTGGGTATTGAGGGGTGGGAGTAGTGTGGGAGTGATGGGAGGCAGTGTGTGGCAGTGAGGGAGCTGAAGTGTGGTTTATGGGGGGAGGAAGGCAGTAGTGTGGAGAGTGAGGAAAGGCAGTAGTAGTGGGATTGTGAGTGAGTCTGTATTGTGGGAGTGAGGGAGACTTTAGCTGGGAGTGTGGGTAGGCTGTAAGTGTGGGAGTGAGGGAGGCTGGAGTTGTGGGAGTGAGGCAGGCAGTTATAGGGGAGGTAGGCTGGTTGTGTGATAGGTGAGGGAGGCCGTAGCTGTGGAGAATGAGGGAGGCAGTTTGTGGAGAGTGAGAGAGGCTTGTAGTGTGGGAGTGAGGGAGGCAGTAGTGGGGTGTGAGGAGGCGAGTGTGGGAGTGAGGGAGGCGTAATGTGGGGAGTGAGGTGGCAGTCAAGTGGGTGGGATTGGAGGGAGGCAGTAGTGTGGAAGCGAGGAGGCTGTGTGTGGGATTGAGGGGAAGCTGTTGTGAGGGAGTGACGGGAACGTATGTGGGAGTTAGGAAGGGAGTTAGTGTTGCAATGAGGGAAGGCAGTAGTGTGGGAGTGAGGGAGGCAGTAGTGTGGGAGTAAGGGAGGCGTAGTGTTGTGTGTGAGTGAGGGGAATTAAGTTAGTGTGGGATTGAGGGAGGCAGTATGTAGGGAGGGGGTGAGAGAGGCAGGTAGTGTGGGAGTTAGGGAGGCTGTAGTTGGAAGTGTGGGGTGAGGGAGGCAGTAGTGTGGGGATGTGGGAGGAGTAGTGATGGAGTGAGGGGGGGCAGTAGTGTGGGGTGAGGGAGGCAGTAGTGTTAGAGTGAGGGAGGCAGTTGTGTGGGAGTGAGAGAAGCAGTAGTGTGGGAGTGAGGGAATGCCAGTTAGTAGTGTGGGTATGAGGGAGGCAGTATGTGAAGGAGTGTGGGAGGCATGTTGTGTGGGAGTGAGGGAATAGGCAGTAGTGTGAGATGTGAGGGAGGGAAGAGAGTGTGTGGGAGTGTTGGAGGCTGTATGTGGGAGTGAGGAAGGCAGTAGGAGGGAGTGAGAAGGCAGTAAGGTGGGAGAGAGGGAGTCTGTAGTGTGGGAGGTGAGGGAGACTTTAGCGTGGGAGTGAGGTAGGCTGTAGTGTGGGAGTGAGGTGAGAGAGGACGTGTGGGAGGAGGAGGCGTGGGTGGGAGTGAGGGGGGAGGCTGTAGTGTGGGAGTGAGGAAGGCCGTAGTGCTGGAGTGAGGGAGGCAGTAGTAACGTAGTGTGGGAGGAGGAGGAAGTAGTGTGAGTGTGATTGAGGCGGTGTTGTGGGGAGAGAGGGAGGCCAATAGTGTAGAGAGTGAGGGAGGCAGTTAGTGTGCGTGAACGGAAGCTGTAGTTGTGGGTAGTGAGGGAGAGTCTGTAGTGTGGGAGTGAGGGAGCATTAGATGTGGAGGGAGACTGTAGTGTGCGGGAGTAACGGAGGCGGCCTGCAGTGTGGGGGAAGTGAGGGAGGCAGTAGTGTGGGAGCTGAGAGGCTGTATGTGGAGTGAGACGATTGCCAGTTGTTTGGGAGCGAGGGAGCAAGAGTAGAAGTAGTTTGGAAGTAACGGAGCTGCAGTGTGGAGAGTGAGGGAGGCAGTAGTGTTGGAGTGAGGAGGGAGTAGTGTGAGTGATGGAGGCAGTTAGTAGGGAGGTGTCGGAGTGAGGGAGGGCCGTTATGTGGGGAGTGGAGGCAAGTAGTGTGGGAGTACGGGGCTTAGTGTGGGAGTGAGGGAGGCAGTAGTGTGGGGGTGAGGGAGGCAGTTGTTGTGGGGAGTAACGGGGATGGCTGTAGTGTGGGGAGTGAGGAAGGCAGTTAGTGTGTGAGGGAGGACAGTTATGTAAGAGTAACGTGAGGCTGTAGTTGAGGGAGTGAGTGAGGCTGGTAGTGTTGGTGCGAAGGAGGTTGTAGTGTTGGGTTGTGTGCGAGGCGAGTAGTGGGGAGTGAGGAAGGCAGTAGTGTGGGAGTGAGGGAGGCAGTGTTTGTGTGGGAGTGAGGGAGGCAGTGTTGTGGGCGTGAGGGAGGCGGTAGTGCTGGAGCGAGTGATGGGAGCAGTAGTGTGGGAGTGAGGGAGGGGCAGTAGTGTTGGGGGGAAGTAGTGAGGGAGGCAGTAGTGTGGGAGTGGAGGCGGAGGCAGTTGTGTGGGAGTGAGGGTGGCTGTAGTGCTGGAGTGAGGGAGGCGTAGTGAGGGAGTGAGGGAGGCAGTAGTTTTAGGTTAGTGAGTGAGCGGAGTAGAATTGGGTGTGAGGGAGGCTAGTAGTGTGGGAGTGAAGGAGGCAGTAGTGTGGGAGTGAAGGAAGGGCAGTAGTGTGGGAGTGAGGGACATTGGCAGTAAGTGTGCGAGTGAGGGAGGTGTAGTGTGGGAGGTGAGGGGAGGCAGTAGTGAAGTGAGGAGGGAGGCAGTTAGTGTGGGAGTGAGGGTGGCTGTAGTGTGGGCGTGTCTGAGGAAGGCAGATAGTGTGGGTGAGGGAGGCAGTTGTGTGGGAAGTGAGGGAGGCTTTAGCGTTGGGATGGAGGGAGGCTGGAATGTGGGAGTGAGGGAGGGCAGTAGTGTGGGAATGAAGGGAGGTGTGTGTGGGACGGGAGGGAGGCAGTAGTGTTGGAATGAGGGAAGCAGTGTGTGGAATTGAAGGGAGGCAGAGTAGTTTGGAGTGAGGGGGGACTGGAGTGTGGGAGTGAGGGACGGCAATAGTGAGGCCGGAGGGTGGCTTGTAGTGTGGGAGTGAGGGAGCTTGGTGTGGGAGTGCCTGAGGCTGTAGTGTGGGAGTTGAGGACGGCTGTAGTGTGGGGGAGTGAGGGAGGTTGTAGTGTGGGAGTGTGGGAGGCTAAAGTGTGGTGTGAGGGAGGCAGTTGTGTGGGAATGATGGGTGGCAGTAGTGTGGGGAGTTAGGGATGGCTGCAGTGTGGGTTGTGAGGGAGGCTTGGGTGTGTGAGTGATGGGTCGTCAATAGTGTGGGTGTGAGGTAGGCAGTAGGCTAGTGTGGGAGTGATGGGAGGCAGTAGTGTGGGAGTGGAGGGAGGCCGTTGTGTGGGAGTGTAGGAAGGCAGAGGAGTGTTGGAGTGAGGGAGGCTGTAGTGTGCGAGTGAGGGGAGGCTTTGTAGTGTGGAGGGAGGGGATGGGCAGTAGATAGTGATGTGAGTGAGGGAGGCAAGTAGCGTGGGAGTGACGGGAGTGAGGAGGCGTAGTGTGGAGTGAGGAAGGCCAGTAGTAGTGTGGGAGTGAGGGAGGCAGTTAGTGTGGAGTGAGGGAGGCTTTAGCGTTGGGAGTGAGGAGGCTGTAATGTGGGAAGTAGTGAGGGAGGCTGTAGTGTGGGAATGAGGGAGACCAGTAGTGTGGGAGTGAGGGAGGCAGTTGTGTTGGAATGAGGGAAGCAGTAGTGTCTGGGGTGAGGGAGGCAGTAGTTGGGAGTGAGCGAGACTGTCGTGTGGGAGTGAGGGAGGCAATAAGTTGAGGGACGGAGGGAGGCTGTTAGTGTGGAGTGAGGGACGGCTCTGGTGTGGGAGTGACGGGCAGGCTGTAGTTGTGGAGTGACGGAGTCTGTAGTGTGGGTGTGGGGTGGTTGTAGTGTGGAGTGTGGGAGCTCTAGTGTGAGAGTGAGGGATGGCAGTAGAGTGGGAATGATGGAGGCTCAGTAGTGTGAGGGGAGTTAGGGAGGCTTGCAGTGTGGGAGTGAGGGAGGTTGGAGTGTGTGATGTGATGGGCGTCAATAGTGTGGGTGTGAGGTAAGCTGTAGTGTGGGAGGTGTGGGAGGCCAGTAGTGGGGGAGCGTGAGCGGAGGCAGTAGTGTGGGAGTGACGTGAGGACAGTCAGTCGTGGGAATGACGGAGAGGCTGTAGTGTGGGGATACTGGTGAGGGTGGCAAGTAGTGTAGGACGTGAGCGGAGCAGTAGTTGTGGGAGTAACGGAGGCTGTAGTGTGAGAGTGAGGGAGGCTGTTAGTGTGGGAGAGAGAGAAGCAGTAGTGTGGGAGGGAGGCAGTAATGTGGGAGTAACGGGGCTGTAGTGTTGGGAGTGAGGGAGGCTGCATGTGGGAGTGAAGGGAGGCAGTAGTTTGTGGAGTGATCGGAGCAGTAGCGTGGGGGTGTGGCGGAGGCTTGTAGTGTGGGAGTTAGGGAGCGAGGCAGTAGTGATGAGAGTGTGGGAGGCTGTAGTGTTGGGGTGTGAGGTAGGCTGTAGTGGTGGGAGTGAGGGAGGCAGTAGGTTGTGAGTGAGGGAGGCAGTCGTGTGAGAGTGAGGGTGGCTTGTGGTGTCGGAGTGACGGAGGCTGTAGTGTGGGTGTGACGGAGGCAGTAGTGTGGGAGTGAGGGGAGGCTGTAAGTGTGGGAGGGAGGGAGGCTGTAGTGGGAGTGGGGGAGGCAGTAGTGAGGGAGTTAGGGACGCAGTAGTGTGGGGTGAGACCCCGGCATACACGTAGGTAGGGACGTGTCGACCGGAGGCAGTAGTGTGGAGTTAGGGTGGCCGGCAGTAGTGTGGGAGTGAGGGAGGCAGTAGGGTGGGAGTTAGGGGGCTGTAGTAGTGGAGTGGAAGGAGGCTTGTAGCGTTTGTGAATGTTTGTGTGTGTAATTTTTATGTATGGGTGTATGTTGATGTGTGTTTGATTCGTGTGTGTATGTTTGTGTGCGTGTATGTGTGTGTGTGTGTAGTGTGTGTGTGTGTGTGTGGTGTGTGTGTGTGTGTGTGTGTGTGTGTGTGTGGTGTGTGTGTGAGTGTGTGTGTGTGTCTGTGTCTGTCATGTATTTGTATATATGCTTAGCAATTCGCATACTGGCGAGATTATTTACAATCATTTCGCTGTCACTCCACAGCAATATTCAAACGCACAATCTGTATCAAAGTACTCAAGTACTCATAAGTACTCTGTACCAATCAGTATACTGTACTTTGATACGCGAGGGTGCAGGTTCGAACCTGCAGTGAACTGAGAGACATTGTTCTCTATATATGATGTTCCAATCGCATGCGTAGGGACATGAATTCATTTAATCTCTTTACGAGCATTCATTTATTGCTAAAGCCATGAAATACACATTAACGTGAACTCTCACTGTGTAAACATATGTAGAGTCCTCACTTCTCGGGGAATTAGCCTTGTATACTTTTCAAATTCATTACTAATAAATATAACGTAACTAATATTAACATACCAATAACGACAATTCCAACTTTTTCAATTGGCGCGTTTCCTTATAAATATTAATTTTGATTGTAATATATATATTATTCATTATAAATACTGTTTTTTTTTTTCGGTACGGAAATCGTTGTCTTCTCTCGCCCTAATTCGTCCGTGAACTTCCTGTGTGGCTACATTGTCAGGAGAATGTATAGCCCCATACTTAAGGAACAAAAAAACGAGGACTAGAGGAAGTGAGGGAATAACAGTCATATAGCTGTTGTGTATACTGTTTATGGTGAAGAGTAGTTGGCTTGTTATTGAAAGATTAGACGCATGACAGATGGTAGACTGTGTAGGATGAAAAAGGATTTTAAAGAGTTTGAGATAAGTAGAACATATTGCTTGCATTGAAGCATATAAATGAACAGTGCTGCATGTTGGTTGAAAAAAAAATGTTTTTCATTCTCGATTTAGAAAAGGATGGCCTTAGACATGGACGTTTAACAATTTATAGATGGGGTTGTAAAACAATTTTAAATTACTAGATAAATTTGAGAAGGGATCAAGAAGAAGAAAATTAAATATCAAAATATTAAAGAGCAAAGTAATGAAGGTTACAAAATATTTAGGGAAAGAAAAATAGGATATCAGATTGGAGGAAGCTAGAATGGTGGAACTTACTGTATTCTCGAATATTGGAGAGGATGTGTCAACAAATGAATCTGTAAAAGATAAGGTGAATCACCGATTCAACGAGGGGTAAAAAGTTTATCAATGCAGGCAAAAAAAGATGAGTGTACCAGAGTACAGCTTTAAAAGAATTTTATTCGAGAGTAAGATTTCTGATTTGAAAGCTGAAGCGAGCAGAAAGCTGGAGGCAGAAGAGATATTATGTTTGAGAGCAATGTGTGGTGTGAATAATATACAGAGAATTCTGAGTTTATAAATTAAAAGATATTGTAGCTTTACTCTAAGAACAATTCAGTTAGTGCTTTATTTGATTACAGTAATAAATAATAATTCAGAGGGCTGAGGTATATAAAGTTGTTTAAGCATTTAAAGAAAACAGAACAGGACAGGATGGCTGCGAGGGTATATACACAAGGGCTGGAAAGATGGAGTTTTGGAGGTCGTCCCTGGACGGGTTAGAGGGAGTGAATGAAAGGGAGTTTGGAAGGTTAGAAACTCAAACGTCCAACAACCTAACGTAAACAAAGTAGATTGTGAGTGGAGACACGGATTTTCATTGCTTGAAAAGTAACATTGATGAAGAGATTCAGGGGAAACCCATTAGCTACATTTAAGGCCTAGAGTAGGAAGCACTGTGCTGCACTCTACACGAAAGGTCAGGATGTCACAGTCAGAAGGTCATCTGAACTGTGATGTCATCGTGCTTCAGTTAGGACAGCGATTGATTGCGTGATGGTGAATGTGTATTTTTTTTAATTGGGTCATCCTTCCTCGGCGGGAGACTGCTGGTGTGAGTTAAACACATTTGTATTGTGTTTGCAAAAAACATATTCTACCAACAGTATACAGGCATCTAATGCTTCAGCTGTAATTTCTTTACACATGATAATTAAAAACATCCTCTTCACGTTACACCTTAACCCAAAGTTGATGAATTGACAATTAAATTATGGGATAAAGCACTGCAACTCTTCCATCTCCAGCTCCCTACTGCCACAAATTTCAGTAACTTCAGGTGTGATAACTAGATTAAGTCACTGAAGCTCACCCAGCCTTCCCTCACACAAGACTGAGAGTGGAGGTACTCTTAATGGACTCAGATTTGTATAATGAACGATGAAGGGAATCTCTCTTTCCCGTCGAGGGGAGGACAACGAGGCGTGAGAGAGGGGGGAGGAGGTAAATGCCTGAGGAATGAAGTTTAAATGACATTTCCTGATTGTAACTGTTCTCACGACGAAGCTTTCATTTTAGGAGTTTTGAATCAATACTAAAAACAAAAAATGCCAAACATACCCACTACTTACAAGAGTAATTGGATTTATAATTTGAACTGTGTCCACAAGTTATTATTAAAATAATTTCAGCACATATTTAAGATAAAGAAATAATAAGAAGGAAACACTGGACATATGTTGACGTCGAAGCATCAACGAATCAATATATGACAGTTAAATGGCAGTAAATAGATGCTGACAATCTCTAAGATAATTACTTAATAAATGACTCGTGAAATTACTCAGTTTTAATATACAAAAATATTTAGGGTAATAACAAGTGAATTATAGTGTAATTGTGTAATAATGTATTAAGATTTAAGAAATGTGATTTATGGGGAAAAAAGAGTGAAAGGAAACGAAAATTTTCTGTGTGGAAGAGAGAGGAGTAAAAAAAAAGATGTAATATGAAAATAAGATAAAAAAAATAATTCAAAGAGACAGAGAGTATTTCTTGGTGACTACCGTAAAGAGAATGAAAAGCCAGGTTAGTCAATGAAGAAGGAAGCATACAAAAGCTATTTTTTAAACATTTTAAGTGTTTAACCTGGATCAATGGAAGTGTATCTGATAAATATTATTTTAAAGACGAGACAAACAACCACAAAAAATGCCACAAAGACCCCATGTAATGATTATAGGGGCAGTGTGGGGAAAATAAACAGCGTGATGGATAGAGACGAGATTGTTTTGCTGTTTTTGGGAAAAGAATAATGACGTTGGTTCCCAAACAGACTTTCTCTTTCGTTTCCGTATCGTGCAAGGAATTTTTTTTCCGTTTTTCCGAAAGTTGTTATATACGGGTTTCATCAAAAGAGAGTTTCGAATTTTTTGTAAATCAATTGATGTTTCCAAATAGGTAAAACACACACACACAGTACACAACACACACACACACACCACACCACACACACACACCACACACACCACACCAACAAAAAACCACACACACACAAACACCCACACGCACACACAATCAAAGAAGTTAGTGCAAAAGCTAGAAGATCAGGCACACATAACGGAAGGCAACAAAGATATGAAAAAATTGTTGCCTCCCTGACGGGGTGGAAACAACTAGCCATAATACGTGACGAGGTGTCAAAAGTGGGCGCCTATGACGGGGGGGGGTTCCATGGGGTCGGCTTAGGACCGTGCTGTTTTTGGTTTTTGTGAATGAATGAGGGAAAGGGGATGACTCGGAAGTGTCCTGTTTGCAGATGATCAAGTTAATGAGGAGAATTAAATCGGACAAGAAGGGCAGGACTAAAAAGAGACCTAAAACAGGAACTGGCTATCGTTTTAAACCCGCAAATAAAACTATGAAGATCAGGGAAGGGCAAAGAAAGACTGCAGACGGTATAGGCTAGAGGGCCCAAAAGACTGAAACCTCACCAAGGACAGGAAATTTGGGGGGTCATATAATACCGAAACATCTCTGAAGGGATATCAACAAATAACTGATGGTTGGGCGCCTGGCAAACGTAAGCCCCGGTTTTGATACTCAGCAAGGAATCGTTCGACTCTGTAACCGTTTTACTTCAGGCCAATATAGAGTAGCGCACCAGTTTTGGGAACCCAACTGGTCCGACGTCAAAAAATTGAGACAGTGCAAAAGGGTTTTAACAAGAAAAGTCCCCGAGCTAAAACGAAGAAGGTTTTGGGAAATCGGCCCCTTTAGACCTGGGGACAGGAGGGGAAGGGGAGGACATGATAACAAAATATAAAATATGCGGGAATTGACAAGGTGGACAAAAAAGGGTGTTCCAGAGATGGGCCACGAAAAAAGGGGCCCAATTGGAAGCTGAAAAATCGGAGAGTCAAAGGGATCTTAGTAAGTATTTCTTCAGTCATAGGTTGCGGAAGTGGAATAGTCTGAAGTGCGTAGGGAAAGCAGGAACCCTACTTTGTTTTTTAAAAATAGGTTTGATAAAACCAGGGAGGGAGAGAGTGACCCGTAGGAGCAAGAAGAGGCGGAGCCAGGAGCATGACACGAGCCCGCAACCCAAATAGGCGAAAACACACACACCAAAACACCCAAACCCCACGCACACAACGACACCACCAACACACACACACACACACACACACCCCACACACACACCAAAACACACAACATACAGGGGGGTCCGAGTCACAGGGTGAGGCAATGGGGGGAAGAAAGGGGAAAAAACAATGTTTATCCATGGGTTCAGGAGAGAGAGGAAAAGGGCACACACTGAAAGGCGCGGGAAAAAAAGAAAGGAGATTGAGAAAATTTATCAGGAAAATGGTGAAGGATGGACGAGATTGTAAATTTTCAGAGAATAGGGGGGTACTCGAAGGGGAGAAAAACGACCAATAAGCTGATTTCGGCGGAAACAGTGCGGAAAAGGTCCTCCCAAGAGAACCCGATTAAATACTCGGAAGATACAAAAAGGGTGTTCCTAGACAGAGACAGAAAAAATCAGAAAGACAGCGTGAGGGGAGGACAAAAAAGCGAAAGGGCAGGAAAAAGAGACAAAGGGGGGAACGAGAGGTCAGGGGAGCGAAAGAACAGCAAAGGGGAAGCCACACACAACTCTCTCAGAACCATACAACTATCCACCATCCCAAAAAACACACTACAATCCTTTCCCAGCCTCCCCCCCAAAACCCGGGGCTATAGAAACCACAGTATGCCCCAGGTCTCCACCTCACAGGCCCCCCAAAACCCCAGTGTTGGAAAGGAAACTGAAGGTATGGTACACAAACGCTGATGGAATAAAAAATAAGTGGGAGGAGTGGCATGAAAGAGTCAAGAAGCATCCCCGGGGACATCATAGCTTTCACAAAAACCAAGCTTACAGGTATGATAACAGATGCCATTCTTTCAACGGGATACCAAATCCTGAGGAAAGACAGGGGAACAGGGGGGGTGGAGGAGTGGCGTTGCTGATCAAAAATCGCTGGAATTTTGATGAGCTGGAGAGAGGAGACAGCAGAGAAGAAAGTGATTACATAGTGGGAACACTTCATCTGGAGGTCCCAAGGTGGTAATAGCAGTGTGTATAACCCACCACAGAACAGCAGGAGGCCAAGGCAAAAAACCCAGACGAGAGCAATAGAGCGATGGTTGACACACTGGCTAGAGTGGCCAGAAGGCTCATGCATGCGGGGCAAAGCTCTGATCATGGGTGACTTTAACCACAAGGAGATCGTTTGGGAAAACTTGGACCCACATGGGGGCCAAGATACATGGAGGGCTAAGATGATGGAGGTGGTACTGGAAAACTTCATGTGCCAAACACGTAAGGGACACTACAAGAGAGGAGGAGAGGATGAACCAGCAAGGCTGGACTTAGTATTCACCTTGAGTAGTGCAGATATCGAGGACATCACATATGAAAGACCCTTGGGGGCCAGTGACCATGTGGTTTTAAGCTTCGAATACACAGTAGAGTACAAGTGGGGGAGGAGAAGCAGGAAGGCCAGGACGAATGAAGCCAACTACAAAATAGGGGACTACACAGGAATGAGGAACTACGTGAAGGGGTTCAGTGGGACAGAGAACTGGCAGGGAAGCCAGTTAATGAGATGATGGAATATGTAGCAAAAAAGCAAGGGGTGAGGAGGGGTTTGTCCCCAAGGGGAAACGGATTAAATGAAAAAAGCCAGGATGAGCCCAGGGTTTTCCCCAAAGATGGGGGAGGAAAAAACCAAAGTGTGTAGGGAATGGAAAAAATTTTAGAAGGAAAAAGGACAGGGAATAAGGAGCAGTGTAGAGCCAAAAAAGATATGCACAGAAAAAAAGGGGGCCCCAAAAAGACAATATGAAAATGACATAGCGCGAAAGCAAATCGCCCCAAAACTTTTGTACACCCACATAGGAGGAAAACAACAGTCAAGGACCGGGAAAATCAGGCTGGGGAAGGAGGAGGGGACAACAAAAAATGACGGAAAAGTATGTGAAAAACTCAAAAGAGATTCAAAAAAAGTGTTCACGAGGAGACAGAAGGGAACCCAAAAAGACGGAGAGGTGGGGCACCCCCCAAGTGTGGAACAGTGCACCAACCGAAGAAGAAGTGAGAGGCTTTGATGAGCTAGATACCAAAAAAGGCAATGGGGCCAGAAAAATTTCCCCCTCCCAGGGTATTGAAGGGGGGGGAGGCGCTTGTGTACCCTAACAACAATATTCAATAATCTATCGAAAACAGGGAGATTCCCCTGAGGTGGAAGACAGAAAATGGTCCAATTTTTAAAAAAAGGAGACAGACATGAAGATTAAAAACAGACCGGTCATGAAAGTAGTATGCAAAATATGGAAAGTTTATCAGGAAAGATGGGGGAACACCTAGAAAGGAATGATTCATCCCCCCAACATTTTTCGGCGGGAAATCCTGTGTCAAACCTAGGAGTTCATGACAGGGTGAAGCAGTAAGACAAGAGGGGAGGGGGTGGGGGGATTCTTTTTTGGCTGCGGGCGTTTGACACAGTTCCACAAAAGAGATTGGTGCAAAAACGGGGAGGACCAGCAGGGATAACAGGGAAGCACTAAAATGGATCGGGAATATTTTTGGAAGCGCAGCGAGTATGGAAAGTGGGGGGTGTCAGAGTGGGCCCCTGTGACCAGCGGGGCCCGCGGGGGTAGTCCTGGACCAGTGTTTTTTGGGTTTTTTGTAAACGACTTGAGGGGAAGGAATAGACTCGAGGTGCCCCTGTTTGAGTGAGTAAAGTTGATGAGAAAAATTCCCCCCCCCCCATGAAGACCAGCGAAACAAAGGGATTGGACAGGTGCAGTGTTCCAGCAATTGGCTCCTGGGTTTCAATCCCCCAAGTGAAAAGCCCATGAAGATTGGGGAAAGGGCAAAAAGGGCGAGACGGAGTACAGTCTAGGGGTTCAGAGATACAAACCCTCATAAGGGAAAAAAAGTCTTGGGGGAGTATAACACCAGGCACATCTTAAAGCGCACATCAAAAAAATAACGCTGAGCATAGGGGGCCCCTAGCAAACCTCAGAACAGCTTCCCGACATTTAAATAAGGAATCTTCAGGACCTGTACACCGTGTAGTTGGCCCAATTGGAGGGGATGCGGCACCCGTTTGGAACCCCCACCAGCCAAGCACGTGAAAAAACTAGGAAAGTGCAAAAGGGTTTGCAAAAAAGACTGTCCAGAGAAGGGTTGTCCTACGAGGAGAGGTTAAGGGAAAACAAAACCCGACGAACTGGGGGGACAGGAGAGTTGGGGGACATGATAACGACTACAAAATACTAGAGGAATTGACAAAGGGGGACAAAGACAGGTGTTCAGAGATTGGACCAGTAACAAGGGGAAAAGTTGGAAGGAAGACACAGATGAATCCAGGGATGTTTGGAAGTATTTCTTCAGCCACGAGTAGTCAGTAAGTGGAATGTTTGGGAAGGTGTAGGGAGGCAGGATCCTCTAGCTTTAGCAGAGGTATGTTAAAGCTCACGGCTCAGGGAGGTGACCTAGTAGCGTCAGTGAGGAGGGGGGGCCAGGAGCTCGGCCCGCCCCCCGAACCCTAATAGGTGAGTACAATAGGGGGATACCCACTCACACCCACACACCCCCACACACACACACACACACACACAAACCAGCTCCCCCTCCCCTTAGGTCATCAGAGAGGCATGATCATACCAGTTTTTTTCATGAACTCGAAAAGGCGGCGCTGAACCATCCCCTTTCCCCCCGTCACACTATCCCACCCTAATGAAGCAATTTATGTGTCGAAACCCCCCCTCCAATCTGCTGTGGCTTTTTTCATTTTTTTTGTTTAGTCCCCCTTCCAACTTTTTGTGTTTAAAGTTGATCAGTTTCGTTTGTCTGAAAATTTATTCGAGTGGTAATTTTATTTTCCCTAAATATTTTTTTGGTGGCAAATTTTCCCTCTATATTTCAAATTGGTATTAGAAAATTTATTGTATGCAATTTTGAAAATATGTTTTTGATGAAATGTTCCATAAATTTTTTTAAAACCAATATGATATTAATTTCGAATGTGATACAAGAAAATCAAAATGTGTGAATTTTTTATTTTGTTTCTCGCTTTTTATTATGGTAATTTTTTAGTATGAAATTGGTTATGCATGGAGACAATATGTTTTGGGGTTTTGGAAAAAACGTTTTTTTAGTAACCAAATAAAAAATACATCCCAACCAAACCTAATTTAATCTAGAATTTATGCCAATTTCCATGTGAAATTATAACAGATTAGGCTAGACTGGAGTCCTTTATTGATTTTACAACAAAATATTTTTGTTCCTTTGGCTAAAAATATTCATGTCTTCACTGAGCAGCCAACTTAATATTCAATAATTTACTTAAATACAAGAAGAATAGCCACTAACTACAGATGAATAAGACAGAACTAAAACACTTGGGAATCTTTAATGCGGAAACATTTGGCAAACCAGTAAATTTATCAGTCCAATACAGATAATAATTAGTGGAGAGGATGAAATACATGAAGAAACTGTTGGAGCTGATGAGTCTCTCACTATATGTATGAGGTGCTCATAAAATCATCCTGGATGAATCTGTTCACATAATGCTACTTCGTCACGTCTTCCACCTTCTCCAACATTTATTCACTGTATTGTATTGATAAAACTAGTAATGGGTGATTTGTCTCGTCTACGACAGGCGCTCAAGCGTCGTGCTTGTTTCTTTTTCATCTACATATCGGGTTTAAATGTTATTTATTTAATAATATATAATGACCAAATTATTTAGTAAGAAATTGCCTTCTGGTAATCAATGAAAGTAAACAAGGAAATTTTGAATATAGTTTACTTACAAGTAAAAGGTTCGCTTAATTGTTGAACAGTTTGCTAACGGCTCAGCAAAGGGTATTTACTAGTCAGGTCGCATTTCTGACAAATCAGATTGCTATGAATATTTTGGAGCAAGTACCTTGAACCAGGCATTTTAATGTAATTCGAATATGCAGAAACCTAATATCATATTGTAGATGACAGGCTGAATTTTAAGCTAAATCTCAAAATAAAAAAAAAGGTTTCTACTTTCTCATTTATTATATAAATGAACAATGCAGAATGGAAAAAAAACGAGAAATTAATTACTGACAAAAAAGCAATTCCTACACTCAACACAGATAAATGCTTGAACAATGCATCATGGAATTAATTGAAAAAAAAATTTTGATATCACTAAATTACTGCATATGATCAGTATTTTGTTTTTACACAAATCACTTTTACCGGCTAAGAACTGTTATCCTACCTCTGCTTAGCTCAACGGGAACAGATGGAGTAATGAAACATTCTCAACGTATCCATCCTTGCCGGGGATCGAATCAGACACTCAGTATGTGAGCTGAGTGCGCTGCCAACTGAGCCACAAGACACCTTTCTCACTATTCTTTAGCTTATGCACAATACTGTTATTACACTGATCGAATGTTAACAGTTTTTGTTAAATTTTAAGGGAAATATTTTGACCTGTGGTCTGCTGATTGCAATAACATTAGGATGTACCTATCATCCTCGCTCAGAGACATTTACAAAGGTGAGTCCTACCTTTTGATAAGAGCAAGAGATAATCTCGAGGTAGGGTTCTAGGATCTCAAGACAGGCTTCTGTGATCTCAAGGTAGGCTTCTGGGATCTCAAGGTAGGCTACTGGGATCTCAAGGTAGGCTTCTGGGATCTTAAGGTAGGCTTCTAGGATCTTAAGGTATGCTTCTGGGATCTCAAGGTAGGCTTCTAGGATCTCAAGGTAGGCTTCTAGAATCTCAAGATAGGCTTCTAGGATCTCAAGGTAGGCTTCTGGGATCGCAAGGTAGGCTTCTGGGATCTTAAGGTAGGCTTCTGGGATGTCAAGGTATGCTTCTGGGATCTCAAGCTAGGCTTCTGGGTCCAATGACATCATAATCGTTTTCAAGGTGACAAAACATCTGTCTGAGATAACATTATGTTTTTCTTTACTACCAGAATCATTTCACTGTTCACTGAATTTCCAGAACGCAAATTTCTCTGCTAATGCGATTGTCTCCTTAATTAAATCACTGACTCAAAGCCAGTGAGAAGATCGTGGCCTACCTTGAAATCCTAGAAGCCTACCTTGAGATCATCTCTTGCTCTAGTCAAAAGAAATGCAGGACTCACTTTTGTAAATGTCACTGAGCGAGTATGACAGGTACTTCCTAATGTCATTGCAATCAGCAAACCACTGATCAAAATATTTCCCTAAAAATGTCATAAAACTGTTACTTAACATGTGATCAGTGTCATAACAGTACTGAGCTGTAGCTAAAGAATAGTGAGGAAGGTGTCTTGTGGCTCAGTTGGCAGCGCACTCAGCTCACATGTTGAGTGCCTATGGTTCGATCCCCGGCAAGGATAGATACGGGAAGTTGAAGATTGAGATTCCCATATGTTGCATAAGTGTCTCAATCTTCAAGGATGGATACGTTGAGCATGTTTCCATACACCATCTGTTTCCATTGAGCTGCGGTAGAATAACAGTTCTTAGCCGGTAAAACTGATTTGTGTAAAAACAAAATATGGTCATGTGCAGTAATTTAGTGATATCATGGAGGCACAGAGAGATATTCTAGGAAGTCTGTTTACTATGATTAGAAACACAGGAAGTGGAGCCAGCAATTTCCTATAAGAAAATCAAGATGACAGATCTTGAGCCTTTTTCTGATAATCATAATGTATGAGCAAGGATGTATTTATTCCCTTTGTCTGACATTATCCATAGGTTATCGTATTGGGCATCAGTGAAGCTGGACAAATGGAGCAATCGACTAAATACAGCATCGATCACTTGGAACAGAGAACTCAACAGTAGAACAGAATGAACACTATATGTCATCTTTGTCACCCTCCTCTGTACGTTTTCCAGAGCATTTATATCCATTCTGTAATACGGTGACCAGAACTGAGCAGCATAGTCTTAATGAGGCCTAACCAAGGATATATAGAGTTGAAGAACAACCTGAGGACTTCTATTATTTATACTTCTAGATATGAAGCCAAGAATTCTGTTAGTTTTATTGCGAGCACTAATGCACTGTTGTCCTGGTTTTAATTATTGCTAAACCCGAAACTATAAAACCCCTTTCGCAATCA
>NC_069399.1:9132757-9149667 GCF_026875155.1 Cherax quadricarinatus
AATGTTATTAATCATCAGACTTGTCGTTTTATATCTAATAAATTAACAAACCGAATCCTAACATCATTTATCATGCTTGCAAATTGTGTAATAACACAGTAAACTACCAGGTAATCAACTGTTATTATATTCCCATAAACACATTTTTGTTTTTCATATAATACCCAAGATTTGGCCGTTTCGGAATCTGACACACTGGCACATTAATGTATGCCGACGATGCCAGGAAGCCGATTTTTTTTTTCTTCTTTTTTTGTGGATGCCGGTGAAATGTTTCTACCTCACCTCAGCTCCTCGACTGGCCTTGTCTGAGCATTTAGCTCACAAAACTTCTTGAAAAATTTGAAACTTGGTTTCTACTTCAGTCACAGCATACTAGAAATGAACAAGGTCTCTAGACCGAAACGTTCGTACATTTCAATATCATAAGGACTTGTTTGTGATTTTAACTACACGACTATTCGCATGGTCTACATGTCGATCAAGATATACGTATTTTGAAGGTCTCAATGTACCAGTCCATAACCTGTGGAGAAACATGTATGCAACACGAAGGAAATTATATTTATGCAGCACTTGTAACATATTTTGGAAACATTTCGCTCATTGTGAAAATTAAAAATCGTAGCGAGCGTAACGTTGCCTAAATATAATTTCCTTCGTGTTGCATACATGTTTCTCCACAGGTTATGGACTGATACAATAAGACCTTCAAAATACGTATAACTTGATCGACATGTCTGAGAATAATATTCGGCTCACTGAAAGCAAGTCGTTCCTAAGATTAGCAGACCTAATTAATTACACATCAGAGTGTCATAAAAGGCCACATGTTACCATTGGTGAGTCAATAACTCTTCCAGGATTCTTCAATATTCCTTCTATTCATTAGTTCAAATACGTAATTACAGTGATGTGACAACTCGTATTGATGTGGTGACATAGCTTTTTGTTCATATTTTTAAATCATTGTGTGTTAATTCTTCGATCAGTGAAACACTGAGATACAATGCATCTTAACTCTGGTAAATAAATACTGCTACACTTATAAATAACACTGTATGGAGAGGTAACTTTAGACAGCATTTTAGTTCATAATGGACCATTATTAAATCTTAAGACCATTAATGTGTAAAAGAAA
Source organism: Cherax quadricarinatus (assembly GCF_026875155.1). Lineage (NCBI taxonomy): Eukaryota > Metazoa > Arthropoda > Malacostraca > Decapoda > Parastacidae > Cherax > Cherax quadricarinatus. The sequence continues at coordinate 9,133,899 of NC_069399.1, forward strand.
ACAAAGTGAAGTATATTATATTATGGGGAAGCATAATATAATAACAGGAGGAAGTAGTAAGTTGTTGCGGTGAGGAGCTCTAATATGAGAGAGATTCAATCTGATGATTGATCATGATGATAAACTTAGTTCATGAACTGCATTGTGTGAGGTTTTTTGTGTGCCTTGTATGTTACTCTAGAGAAGAGTAAGTGATGTCTAATACTTTGCTGTTAGCATGATTTAATAATTTCGGGCTTTGGATAGGAAAGTTACTTGTAAAGAAGACTGCATATCTATCATTGCTATTTTCGGATTTAGGCTTAAACTCACTATGACTTTCTTTCAACAATCGTGCATAAAAAATTGTGGCATAAAATATTTCGAAAAGATTTGTTTTGAAATTATTTCAAACATCCTCTAGAAATTCTGGTAAACATAGCATCTATGATTGCAGAAAAACTCCTCTCGGGATGTTTTTCTTATTTCAGTGCCATGGTTATTTTTGTGGGTTAGTCTACGATAGACTTGAAGAAGTAAGGAATTTGTAGACCAAGAGAACAGTCCTGTAGTTAAAATCACAAACAAGTCCTTAGGATATTGAAATGTACGAACGTTTTGGTCTAGAGACCTTGTTCATTTCTAGTATGCTGTGACTGAAGTAGAAACCAAGTTTCAAAATTTTCAAGAAGTCTTGTGAGCTAAATGCTCAGACAAGGCCAGTCGAGGAGCTGAGGTGAGGTAGAAACATTTCACCGGCATCCACAAAAAAAAAAAAAAATCGGCTTCCTGGCATCGTCGGCATACATTAATGTGCCAGTGTGTCAGATTCCGAAACGGCCAAATCTTGGGTATTATATGAAAAACAAAAATGTGTTTATGGGAATATAATAACAGTTGATTACCTGGTAGTTTACTGTATTATTACACAATTTGCAAGCATGATAAATGATGTTAGGATTCGGTTTGTTAATTTATTAGATATAAAACGACAAGTTCTGATGATTAATAACATTTAATGTGTTATAAAGCTTCATGGGTGTAACCCACCAAAATGTGTCAAAATCTGGCCCTGTCCCATCATTCATCATCATAATAATAATAATAATAATAATAATAATAATAATAATAATAATAATAATAATAATAATAATAATAATAATAATAATAATAATATAATTATGTTAAAAGCTAAATCAGAGAGGGTCATACAGGCCCGCGAGGAGGGATGTGGTCAACGAAGATGTGTGAAGGGTAGGTGCGAGGGAGGTGTAGGAGTGAAAGGGAATGGATTAGTTGGGGTTAGTAGAAAGCAAGAGAAAAATATGCATCATAATTTATGCAATTGGTTAGTTTCTCCTTAAAAATCTAAGAGAGAGTCTGCATTAAGGTGGGACTTTCAGCGAGCAAGTCTGTTAGGGTGACTGTTGGGCGGTCGGAGACATAGAAAGTGAATTCTGTATTCCCTTTGACAAGACTGTTTGATATACGTACTATCTTTTATATCTGCTGCTGTTTATGAAGTTACTGTTTGTTGTAAATAGGTCTTTCGGAGTGCAGTTGAAAAAGAAATAGACTTTTAATTTGAAGGCATCAATGCACTTTTTATGTTTATATGAGGTCAGTGATCACGTGTGGACATACCTGTCCTGAGCTGTTTGGATATTAGCGTGGGATGTTACCAAGCACCATGGCTTGTTGTAGTGTTTTAGAATCTCAGTTTAAAGTGTTGAAGAAGGAGGTTCTACTTCTTGAGGAGGAAAATACGAGGCTGAAGCTTCGCCTAGATGTGTTTGGGAGTGATTGTGAGATAGTTGGTGCTGGTAAGGAGGAAATGCTTAACACCAGTGAGAGTGGCAGCCGCTTTAAGTGGCAAATGGTTCAGAATTCAGAAAGTATGAAGATAAGGAGGGTTAATAAAGAAAATGTGAAGGTAGGAAATCGATTCTCTTCTTCAAGACGAGTGTACGTCAGTGGTTAGTGAGGTTAAAGGTACCTCTGACTCCCCTGCTAATAAAGGTAAGAATATTCTTATTGTGGGATACTCTCAGGTAAGATATATGGACTGTGCTTTTTGTAACAGAGATAGAAAAGTCAGACAGAGAGTGTGCCTCCCAGGAGCTGGTGTTGGTGACATAGTCAGCAGGTTGGGTAATATTATGTCAGGTAATGGGAGCAAGCCCATTATTTGTCTTAGTGCTGGTAGAAATGACATTGGGATGGAAGGAGACATGAACTACTGGATAAGTGCAGGTCAGCCATAGACGTAGTCAGATCTTAGGGAGGGATCCCTATCATATGTAGCATCTTGCCTAGAAGGGGAGTGGGCAATGAATGGATGTCTAGGGCAATTGGTATAAATTGCTGGCTAGACATGTACTGCAAGGAACTTGCAATCCCTTTCATTGGTAACTGGGACAAATGCTATGGCAAACATGATATGTATGCAAGAGATGGGGTTCATCTCTCTGGGGCTGGAGTGGTTGCATTAGCCAATTCGATTGATGGGGTCATTGATGACTTGTCTAGGACTTTAAGCTGATAGATTATGGAGGTATGGGTGTTAGTGGGAAACAAACAGGCTACAGAATTATTGTTGGAAAAAACAGATATTACCTGGATACCTCAGGGATATGTTTAAAGACAAAGCAACTGATCAACAAACAGATATAGTAGAGGGCAACGAGTGACTAGCTCCCTTAAGGTTTACTATACAAATAGTAGGAGTCAAAGAAATAAGATAGATGAGCTAAGATTACTCGCAAGTGCAGATAATATATATATTATTGCTATAACTGAGACATGGTTCAACTTGAAGGATAGAGAAGTGCCTTTTCAATGCAGCTTAGAGCTATAAACTGTTCCACACTATTAGGGTCAACAAGAAGGCTGGAGTGGCGATGTATGTCAGACATTATTTAACTTGTTTTGTTAGACATGATATAAGAATAGAAACATCGGACACAGAATCTGTTTGGCTACAATTTCTCGAGGGGTATGAAAAATTAATTTTGGGTGTGATATATAGGCCCCCACACCTTGATAGGGAGTGCAGTATGCTGCTATGGGACGAAATTCATAAGGCTTCTAGATATGAAAATGTTGTGTTAATGGGACACTGGAAAACGTAGAAAGGAGGATGACAAAGCTGATCCCATGTATCAGAAATCTTCCATATGAGGATAGACTGAGGGCCCTGTATCTGCACTCTCTAGAAAGGCGAAGATTTTTTTTTATATTTTATTTAAAACAGTGCGATACAAAATGACAGAAATATATTAAAAAGATGCACGACAAAAGATTACTGCGCAAGAATCTCACTTTAACCCTAACACATAATAAGGACACCATCCAGTACAATGGTAATACACTCTCACACACAACACACTGTACATTACAGTGATATTGTTTTATTTGTTAAAGAACACCACTAACAAGGTTACATATTACAAAACATCTAACACTGGAAATTAATAAAACATTGCGATTAAAACAAACACACACAATAACACACATACACAAGCACACACGTATACACAACATGACACTACATCAGGCACATACTAAGTGTGGCTTCCGCCTGTCAACACACACGTATGCAAGACTGAATCTAAGATCTCAGGTGCCCAACAGAGCACCACGATACTCAAACATTAATTTAGGCGATTATCACGAGATCTTAACATAGACATAGGTATTTACGATTCAAAAAAGGAAACGGGATAATAGTACAAGTCACAAAATAAAACATCCAATATGACAAAACAAAACAACGATGTTATATTTTACGTCTCAGTAAAACACAACGAAAAATAATGCAATCAGTTACATGTAATGTAATATAATACTACTGAAAAGCACACTATAACACAGCATAAAATATAAACACAAAATAGGATCCAATTGCTTATGGTAGGAAACACATCTATACAATATACACCAATGACTTGTATCGAGAGATAAATGACGGAAGACCTTTTAACTTTTGTACATACAAAGTCTTAACAGTTATAGCGACGTCACCATCACATAGAAGACGTATATAAACACAGAGATAACAAAACATTCACATAACAGCCGACCAGCCCGTTAGATTACCCAGTGAACGCTCACAAACTATCTCAAATCTCTTAACTCCAAGGCTTCATATTCAGACGGGAAGTCTCTCCCATCTCCCCTCATATATAAACTTATTTCGACACTTTGTCCTATAAATCGTTCCCGCTAAAACCCGAATTCTACTATTACCATCAACGTGCCTCATTGCCCATGACACATAAATATAATCGGCCACAACGTACGACACCGCACGTTGTACACGCATATCAACCCCACCTACATCAAAACTCAACGCTCGGAGTGCCGACAAACATTCCCTCCCCCCGCCAAGCGCAAAACCCTACTAAACCACTCACGTACCATGCCTAAAGTCTCACAGAAATACACAACATGAAAAGCAGATTCCTCCACCCCGCACACCGAACAACCCGGTCCTCCCCCAAGCGCCTATTATACAACACCACCCCGGACGGCAGGATTCCATGCAAAAATATAAAAACCACTTCCCGTACTTGAGCAAGGAGGCGCAACTGTTGAACCCGCCTCCATATATCACTCCACGCGTACATGGGATACATTCCTTCAACTCGCACCACGACTCTCTCCATACCCGCCCTTTCCAAAGTACATAATTTAACACTCCGCACGTCCCTCATGCGTAATAACACGCGGAGCATCGACTCACACCTAATTAAATCCCTCCCTCCCCACCACCTGAGAAGGTCGTGATGCATTTCAGTTAACCCACCATGCATCCCACGTAGTCTGAGAAAACGACGCTTCACGTAACATGCTATGACACGAGCCTCTAGAGGAATTAGGCCTAACCCTCCCTGATGCATTGGTGTCTCTACTACCGCTCTTGTGAGCCAATCGCAACCGGAGCCCCACAAAAATATAAAAAACTCTATGCAGAAGACGTTTGACATCCCCCTGCAACTGGGGATACAGTGCAGCAACGTGCCATACTTTGCTATAAAGCAGAACATTAATGACGACCGCCCTCTGGTGCAGGGTTATTAAATGTCGCGGCCGTAGACTATTTAAGAGCCTCAAGACACTGTGTACCACCCTCCCCGAGTTACATGCCCTCGTCTGATCAACTTCTCGCATATACTGAATACCACATATAGTGATACAATCAACCACCGTCCACCCCTCTGGACCCACCCCATCCCCCACTCACTCTCCCAACGCCATAATCTTCGATTTTTCTCTATTAACACACATCTCCATAGCCTTACCAAATACATCAACAAGTCTCCCAACAAAACCCAAATGCTCCCTCGTACGTAATAGCACAGTAGTATCATCTTCATAACCCACAAGGGCCAGTCGACCACTACTCGAACCCCACGACGAATCTATTCCCCGCCCACAAACGGCCCAGTAAAAAGGGCCCTGCTTTACATGCAAAAAGCATTTGAGACATGGGGCATCCTGTCGAATGCCCCTGTTCAAGTGGACAAAGACACCTAACTTCCCATTAATTTGTACTTTAAAACCAGCACCATTGTACAACAAACGGGCCCACATGACTACCTTATTTGCAAAACCCTGCCATCTCATGAACTTCCATAGCACCTCCCTTTCCACCCTATCAAAAGCAGCTCGCCAGTCTAAAGCCAAAACACCACCCCCACCCCTCGTTCAGCATTCCCCGACAAACTCCCTGATATTCCCATGACCATCATACATCGATCTACCTGGCACGCCAAACTGATCCTTATGGATTGCCTTATCAAACACTTTCTTAATCCTATTCATCAAAATTTTTGCTTATAGTTTATAGTCACTACACATTAACGATATGGGTTGATAGTCCTTAATCGCTAACAACCCCTTCCTTCATCGCATTGAGTAAACGAACCATAAAAGTCCGTATTACCTCCCAATGTTGGATATAAAATTCACACGGGATGCCGTCAATGCCTGGCACCTTCCCCTTGCTCATTCCCTGCAACGCCTCCCACACCTCTGCCTCAGTTATAGGCCTGCCCATGAGAAAGCGATCATGAACATTCAACTCGCATTGTATACCCTACCCCAATTCCTGTATCGCATGCTCAGTCAGTTCTTTACTTTGCATTTGGAGCTTACACTCTGTATCGACATAAAAACTTATTCCTTCAATTGTTGTCATGACCTGTCGCTCACTATACCCGTCAACTCCATCCTGCACCACTAAACTCACAATTTCAGTCGCCTTTCGCCTTTGTGCCTGACTACGTAAGACACAAGTAGACAGCTTATCACCTCACACAGCCTCCTCCACCCCACTCGAAATATGCGCCCCATCAAAAACCCTGTTTTTCAGTACCTGGATTTGTTCCTTAAGATCGTCAATCTCGTCCACTGGGTAAATTCCAGACGCCTCTCCCTAAGAACATAAGAACGAAGGAACACTGCAGAAGGCCTACTGGCCCATGCGAGGCAGGTCCAAGTCTCCTACCGGCTTAAGCCAATGCACCAACCTAGTCAGGTCATGTCACATTGACTTAAGGGAGGAACACGGCAACCGACCTGGTAGCACAAGCTATCAGGTCCAACTCACACCCACCCACATCCACTCATGTATTTATCCAACCTATTTTTAAAGCTACACAACGTTCTGGCCTCTATAACTGTACTCGGGAGTTTGTTCCACTCATCACAACTCTATTACCAAACCAGTACTTTCCTATATCCTTCCTGAATCTGAATTTTTCCAACTTAAAACCATTGCTGCGAGTCCTGTCTAGGCTAGATATTTTCAGCACACTATTTACATCCCTTTATTTATTCCCGTCTTCCATTTATACACCTCAATCATATCCCCCCTAATTCTACGTCTTTCTAGAGAGTGCAGATTCAGGGCCCTTAGTCTATCCTCATAGGGAAGGTTTCTGATACATGGGATCAACTTTGTCATCCTCCTTTGTACATTTTCCAGAGAATTTATATCCATCCTGTAATACGGTGACCAAAACTGTGCTAGCATAATCTAAATGAGGCCTAACCAAGGATGTATAGAGTTGAAGAACAACCTGAGGACTCCTATTATTTATGCTTCTAGATATGAGCCAAGGATTCTATTAGCTTTATTGCGAACACTTATGCACTGTTGTCTTGGTTTCAGATTACTGCTAACCAGAACTCCTAAATCTTTTTCGCAATCCGTAATATTAAGATCTACATTATTTAGTTTATATGTGGCATGGTTATTGTCCTGTCCAACATTTAGAACTTTGCATTTGTCTATATTAAACTGCATCTGCACTTCTCCGACCACTGCATCAGTCTATTCAAATCTTCCTGGAGTGCTCGAATGTCCTCGTCAGAATGAATTCAACGGCCTATTTTGGTGTCATCGGCAAACTTGCCGATGTCGCTCTTTATGCCCTCATCTATGTCGTTTATGTAGATTTGTGAACAGCAGGGGGCCCAAACACTGACCCCTGTGGAACACCGCTCGTAACGCTTCCCCACTCTGATTTCCCCCATTTATGCAAACTCTCTGCTGCCTATTTGTCAACCATGTCTCTATCCAGGAAAAAATTTTTTCTCTATTCCATGTGCTTTAATTTTCCTCAATAGTCTCTGATGTGGGACCCTGTCAAAAGCCTTACTGAAGTCCATATACACAATATCATATTCATTACCATGATCTACCTCCTCAAATACCTTTAGTGAAAAAAGTTAATAAATTCGTAAGGCAGGAACGCCCCTTTGTAAAACCATGCTGGATTTGTTGATTAATTTATGCTTTTCAAGGTGGCTACGAACTGCCTCGGCAATTATTGATTCATAAATTTTCCCACTATGGAGGTTAGGCTTATTGGTCTATAGTTCGAAGCTAAGGACCTGTCACCTATTTTGAAAAATAGGTATCACATTTGCCATTTTCCACTTATCTGGCACCATGCCAGTTTGTAGTGATATGTTGAAAAGATTAGCCAAAGGTGTGCTAAGCTCCTCTTTACATTCCTTTAGAACCCTTGCATACAGTTCAACAGGGCCTGGGGATTTGTTAGGTTTTAATTTATCTATTTGCTAAGGACCATGTCACTTGTGACCCTAATCGTGCACAGTTTATTATCGTCCTGTTCTACATAATTTATCATTACTGGAATTATCGCTGGTATCCTCCTGTGTAAAAAACTGAGAGGAAAGTATGTGTTAAAAATTCTACACATTTCCTTATCACTGTCAGTGAGCTGACCCGAGGAACTTTTGAGTGGGCCTATCTTGTCCCTGATCTTACTTCTGTATACCTGAAAGAATCCTTTTGGGTTAGTCTTCGATTATCTTGCAACTTTAACCTCATAATCTCTTTTTGCTTTTCTAATTCTCTTTTTGATTTCTCTCTTTAACTGAATATATCGATTTCTTAATTGCCCCTCTCCCTCTTTTATTTGTTATATATCCTCTCTTTTGCCCAATCAGATATTTTAATCTATTTTCACCCCATTTAGGATCATTTTGTTTGATCGTTTTTTCCCTTTTTGGGAACATAATTTGACGGAGCTAGAACTATGCTGGAAAGCTCTACGGCAACCATGCCACCTACCTGACCTTAGTCGGTCTTTCCCAGTTCAGCCCACCTAAGTAATTTTTCAGTCCTTAAAATCACCCAAAAAGCGAAGTCGGAACGGGCTTGTTGCCATTATTGGGGGAAATTCCATGATTATTAAAACTGAGTGTTTTTGGGATCATTTTCCCCCAAGCTCATCTTTAACCTAAAAGTTTATTAATTGTGTTTCCCTCTGGCAAAGAAAAAAGTCAAGGAGGTTTTTTCCCTAGTGGCTCTGTCAAAACTGTTTTAAAAACAACCCTGGATCGATCAGAAAGTCACGATTTAAAATTTCCGTCAAATTGCTCCGTAAATTGTCTGTAGTTGAAATCTCCCATTAGCAAAAACATTTTCGTATGTAGATGCCTTACGAATTTCGTCCCATAGAGTTTACTGCACTCCCTATCAAGATTTGGGGCCCTGTAAATCACACCAAAATTAGTTTTACTCGGCCTCGAGAAGCTGTAACCAAACAGATTCAGTGGCTGACGCTTCTAATTTAATATCTTGTCTAACACAACAATTTAAATTGTCTCTGACATACATCGCTACTCCACCACCTTTCCTGTTGACCCTGTCAGTGTGGAATAATTTATAGCCTTGTATGTGACATTCAGAGGGCATCTCTCTATCTTTCAGATTGAGCCAGGTCTCTGTTATAGCAATAATATCTATGTTTCCTGCACTTGCAAATTAATCTTAGCTCATATATCTTATTTCTTACACTTCTGCTATTAGTATAGTAAACCTTAAGGGAGCTAGTCCCTTGCTGCCCTCTGCTGTCCCCCTTTGTTTGCTGAACTGATCTATTGTCTTTATTTATAACTTCATGCTGAATGCCTTTTATTACATTTACTGTTTCCAACCTAGTGTTGCAACTGCTTGTTTCCCAACACACCCATACTCTATCTTCCATCAGTTTAAAATCATAGGCATTTCACCAATGGCCTTCTCATCGAGTCTGCAAGTGCTACCACCCCTGCCCCAGAGAGATGTACCCCATCCTTGCATACATATCATGTTTGCCATTAAAAGTTGTTCCAGTTGTCAATGAATGGGATTGCAAGTTCCTTGCAGTATCTGTCTAGCCAGCAATTTACCCCAATTGCCCTAGACAACCATTCATTTCCTACTCCCTTCTAGGCAAGATGCTACATATGATTGGGATCCCTCCCTTAGACTTAATGAAATCTATAGCTGACCTGTACTTATCTAGCAGTCTTCTCTCCTACCCTTCCAATATCATTTCCACAGCACTGAGACAGATAATGGGCTTGTTCCCATTACCTGACATGATATTATCCAGCCTGTTGACTATGTCCCCAACACCAGCTCCAGGGAAGCACACTCTATCTCTCATCTTCTTATTCCTATTACAAAAAGCACGGTCAATATATCTTACCTGAGAGTCACCAACCACAAGAATGCGCTTACCTCCATTAGCAGGGGCAGTAGTACCCTTACCTTCACTGGCCACTGAAGTACATTCATCCTGAAGAACAGAGAAGCGATTTCCTACCTTCAGATCTTCAACTCTTAACTTTCCTTACTCTGATGCGCCTCCCATTACTGTGAACCACTCGCCACTTGTAGCAGGTGCTGGGCTGCACCTCACTGCTGGTAGCCGTTGCTACCTCCCCAACTACAGCCTCCTCACAGCGAGAGACAGACTGCACCTCACTGCTAGAAGCCTCATTCCAACTCCAGCCACCTCACACTCTCTCCCAGACCCATTGAGGTGGACCTTCAGCCTCCTAATCTCCTCCTGGAGAAGTAAGACCTCCTCCTTCAACTCTCCAACCTCAATTTTTAAAACACTGCAGAAGCAAGCCATGCTTTGTAACCGTCCACGCTAATCCCCAAAGCAGCTCAGGGTCTGTGACCTCACGTGACGATTGACCACTGACCACTGACGACTGACCACTGACCATTGCGCATAACAATGCCATAAAGAACCCTCCAGGTACCTCAGAAAACCATACCCCAAGCAAGAGGCCTCCTTACCCGAATACACATAAAAATCCTTAATTCGAAGCTTAACAACCTCGTCCCATTGTCACACTAAATCCCACCCTTCCCAGGAGTCTACTCCCATAGACGCCCATAAGTCTGTGAATAGTATCCTATCATCTGCACTTTGTAGCAGCCGCATATTTAACTTCCAATATCCCTTAAAACGGTTCGGGAGACCCCCCCAATGAAGCTCCACAAGAACTCCGCGATGGTCCGAGAAATAGACTTTCAACACGCACACATTGATTACGATCACCCGCCGAGACACATACACCCTATCTAAGCGTGCTGCATAGCCCCTACACACGAAAGAATGCTCAATCCCCAAGTCACGTCTTCCACTTACATCCACCAACCCCAGCCCAGACAACAAATCACCCAAAATAAACAAACAAAAACCCGCCCTCTTCGGCTCAATGTCTTTACGGCGCACTGCACAGTTCCAGTCACTACCGACCACTGTAATATCCGGCAGGGACCTCAAATAGTACACTAGGACATCTCTAACAAAAGTATTTTTAATATTAACATCATGTTCGGCCGGCCCATATACTCCTACGAAACCAACCCTTGTATTACCCCAATCTCCCATGACTCGCACCACCCGGCCCTATCCCTTTTCCTCCCAATGTTTCATCACAAACGGGCTGGTCGCTTTTATCAACACAGCCACTCCACCTTTCAGACGTCTCGAGTGAGTCATATAAACATCATAACCATCTATCTCAAACAAACTTCCTACTTTATAATTATGTTCTTGCAAAAAGCACACATCCACTGCAAAGAGATTCAACCACTCACGTACCTGCACACACTTTCTGAGAGTTTTCAAACCATTAACATTAATAGTTACTCACCTAACTTTGCCAAAGGAGACTTTCCTTTAGAGGCCACAACACCCTTTTTCTCTTTGCGTCGGCAAGCACCTAATGCACCGCCTGTACCTTTGGCATTCTCCGTGATATTACCTGCTGTCGTTGATCCGCGCGACCCCCCACCCATGATTTCCGACCACGTCTTCTTCCCTAAACGTTGTCCAGAGGTCAAGACGTCGTCGGAGTCGAACGGGGTAGCCGCACGCTTCCTAGAAACAGCATCCTCGGCTATGTCAGTACCTGGGGTGTTCTTGTGAATGTCTATCTCAACAGTTTGAACTCTCAGACCCTCCACATCTCGCACGTTAACTAACTGATCAACATCATGCAAACATACTCTCTCCTCACCTGAACACTTCAACAAAGGCACACACGGCACAGAATCATACTCATGCGACGCTAAAAGGTCGCTCAATGTAGATACAATATTAGCCTCCATGTCATCTGCCTCTCTTGCTAGAGGGATCTCACTTCTCACGTGTTCCACCTCATCATGGGAGACAGTACCAGGTACAGTCACACAAGATGACTACTAGCATGGCCTGATCAACCTCAGCACTCCACGATGTCAGGTGCAGCAAGTCCTCGACGACTTCGTCTTCTGGAGTCTGAAGGGGAACCTCGCCGTCCAGACGACGACCACGTCCCGAGAGTGGCTGGCGCTGAACACATTGTGCCGCGATGTGATCTAAAGCGCCGCAGAGGCGGCAAGTTCGTCTCTGTCCAGGATACGTAACGTACACCTGGGAACGAAAATCCTCCAGGTGTACGTACGATGGAATTGGCTTGCGTAGGGGCATTTTCAAAGTGAAGGACCCCTCTTGAAGACCAGCATAGAGGCCGTCAGACCATCGACCCATAGTAACCTGGTGGATCTTCCCATAACGTTCAAAAGCGTCACGTATGTCGACTTCGTTGTTAGGTAAGACACATATGCAACAGTTAGGTATCTTTATTATGCAACGTTTCGCCTACACAGTAGGCTTCTTCAGACAAGTACAGAAAAGTTGATAGAAGCAGAAGATACTTGAAGACGATGTAATCAGTCCATCACCCTTAAAGTTTTGAGGTGGTCAGTCCCTCAGTCTGGAGAAGAGCATTGTTCCATAGTATGAAACAATATGGAGAAGAAGTGACAGGATGGAGCTTTTTATAGCGCCAAGAGGTGAGACGTAGGCCACTAGGAGAGGTAAGAACTCAGATGTTGAGTAGGCGAAACGTTTCATAATAAAGATACCTAACTGTTGCATATGTGTCTTACCTAACAACCTGTCGGTATTTTATACCATTTTAATGTTCAATATGTCGACTTCATTGGCCTCAATAGGCACGTTTCGCACACGTACCGACGTATAGTATCTTGAAACGTCGTGCAACTGAACAGTGACTGCTGGGGTGACTGGCTTGCTAACATCCTGGTACTAGTTGAGAATCTGCTCATAGGTCTGAGTATCACAAAACTTGACGAAAATCCGGGAAAGTCCATTCAAGGCGACGCCACACAGGGATTCACGCTGGATGCCATATGTATCACGAATGATCGCTGACACTAACACATTAATCGATGCGCTGGTGATTGTGCCCCGTATTAGTTCAATACAAACAGTATTAACTCTCTGGCGAAAACCAGTCGCCATTGTTTTTGATGTATCAAAAGCTCCTCCACCAGGTGTCGGGACTGAGCAGAAGCAGCTGACAAACGCTCAGCACAACGTCTGAGCAGAGAATGAAGGTGCAGAATTAGGGGGGATATGACTGAGGTGTATAAATGGAAAACAGGAATAAATAAAGGGATGTAAACAGCGTGCTGAAAATATCCAGCTAAGACAGGACTCGCAACAAACTGGAAAAGTTCAGATTCAGGAAGGATATAGGAAAGTACTGGTTTGGTAATAGAGTTGTGGATGAATGGAACAAACTCCTGAGTACCGTTATAGACGCTAAGACGTGTAGTTTTAAAAATATGTTGGATAAATACATGAGTGGATGTGGGTGGGTGTGAGTTTGACCTGACTAGCTTGGGCTACCAGGTCTGGTGCATTGCTCCTTCCTTAAGTGGAAGTGACCTGGCCAGGTGGTCATTGTTCTAGGCCGGGGGGTGGCATGGACCTGCGTCGCATGGGTCAGTAGGCCTGTTGCAGTGTTCCTTCTTTCTTATCTTCTCATAAGAGTGGTGCATGTGTCGAGTATTTGTTCCCAAATACAAGCTTTAACCAGTGGTGGATGGGTCGAGTATTGGTCACCAGATAACAGCTTTAACTAGTGGTAGATTAGTCGAGTATTGGTTCCCGGATATCAGCTCTGACCAGTGGTGGATGTGTCGAGTATTGGTTCCTAGACATCATTCTTGGCGAAGGGAGGATATGCTGAGTATCAGTTCCCAGATTTTATCTTTGATGAAAGGTATACGTGTCAAATATGAGTCCCATGATATCAGCTTTGTTGACTGCTGAATTTGTAGAGAATCTGTCGCCATTTATAAAATGTTAATGTTTCCTGCAAACCAATGGGGACATTCATTATTCAAAATTTCCAATGATGTGATTGTCTATCTGAGACCCATGATTAGGAAAAGTATTTAGCGAGCTCGTGGGTAAGAAATTAGTCAGGTAATATCAAACTCACCATATTTTCTCATGTTTGCTCACATTGTTTTTTTTTTTTTCACATAATACTGTTTCATTTTAATTACCATTTTTCCTTCTGTTATGCTCTTTTTTGTCATGTGTCTCTTGTAATTGTTTTACTTTAATGATTATCAAATTCACAATTTGATTTTCCTTGTTTATCCTTGTATTTTTATTTATTATTTTTTTTTATTTGTGTATTCGCCTAGTGAAGGATTCTTTACATCCCTTCTGTGTGCTCTTTGTAGCATTAATTCTACTCATTCTATGTTTATGCTTTCTTGACGATCGTCTTATTCTGATTTTTTTTCATTGTGTGGAAAATTGCATTTATCTGTATGTAACTTATAATGTACATACCAGTAAATAACAAAGATAATTATTATTTATCAGAGTTACATAGGCAAGTAGGAATTTGGGACACCTAGGTCACAAAAAAAGTCCCCCTTCGATACCTACCACTGTCATATCCACAAGTTGCTCTAGACCTATTAATTACAAATGAAATATACATCACCAGGAATTCTGGTAAATATATAAATTTGTGGACTTTATATTATAATTAATAATTGATTGTATATATACAATTTACATAACAGAAGGAGAATATCTTAAAATCACTCACCAATTTGACTGGAGATCAAGGTGTATCATACTCAGAAAATCTCACTGTCTATCCATGAAAATAACACTGGCCAAAGTTAAACAAAAACAGACTTATCTGAGGTTCCTGGAGCTGTCTTGTCCAGTCGCCTGATAGCTCAAGTTATGCAGGAATGCACATCCAACAATTTCGCCTCCTATTTGAGAGGTGTCAGCCCAATTTTAACCTCTAGAGTACGAAAAATTCTTCCCATTATTCACTAACGTTTGTGTCCAATTCAAATAAAAATGGCGAGTCTCTTCTGCGCAGGCGCAGTTTCCCATTTTTTATAACATAATTTTTATTAAATACAGTATGGTCATCTAGACACAGACACAGACACAGAGATTCTGCTCTTGACTCTCGCCTCGGCAGGTCATAGCACGATGGAAATAAATGGTATAAAATACCGACACAATGGCAATATAAACACAAATGCACACAAACTTGTCCAGTCTCCTTTCCAAGCTACCCAAGTTTTTAGACTCTACAACCCAACTCGGTACATCATCAGATGCAGCATTCTTCACCTGACCTCAGCCGGACTATAAATACTCGCGTTCCTTCCACCCCAGGTAGTTCTGTTTGTGACTTGAGAAAGCCCACTGTGTGGGCGAAACGTAGTCAATAAAGGATCACATTATACTGCATTTGTGTTTATATTGCCAGGTCATAGCAGCTCTCCTTACTTACTCAGTCTCCCTACGATCCCCGTTGGGGAGAGGAACCTTTAGCAGCGTAATCTTCTTGATTTACACGATGAGCTACGCAAATCGTGTAAAGATCAAGCCAAAAAATGGTACCGTTGATGATTCAACGAAGCTTGCTCTTGCAACTGTTGTGTAGGAAGCATTGCAAGTGAAATTCAATGCTATTTTGTCACTGAAAGAAGCATTCATTGTTGTATGTCACGATGATGCTGAAGCAGAGAAGTTACTCACCACAGAAGCCACCACTACTCTTACTGCTCAAAGGATTTACTGTTACATCCTCTCCTGCCCTCAGGGCAAGAAAATCTTTT
>NC_069399.1:9150167-9250167 GCF_026875155.1 Cherax quadricarinatus
CTCCAGTTGAGGGGTTGTTTAGGACTTTAAACACGATGTTAGAGGTATGGGTTTGAAATGATTAATAAGAGTATGGATATATTGATTTATGCTCTGATATTAAGAATCTTAATAGTAACTGTCATGGAGTAACTCTGGGTAATGATAATTTCAGAAATTGTGTAAAAACAAAGATGAATAGGAAAAATGTGCAGAAGAAAAAACATATGATGGTATTTATGCTAACAGTCGAAGTGCAAGAAATAAAATTAATGAACTACGTTTGGTAGCATGAGCTGGGAACTTTGATATCATTGCATTAACTGAAACGTGGTATGATTTAAAGAGTCGGGATATGACTGCTGAGTGTAATATTCAGGGATTTAAGTTATTCAATGTGGATAGATGTAATGGGAAGGGGGGAGGAGTTGCATTGTATGTTCGAGAAAATATTAATTGTTGCATAAAAAAAGGTATAAAAATAGATGGAGCAGTAACAGAGTCTGTTTGGGTAGAGTTCGTGGAGGGTCATGAAAAACTAATTCTAGGTGTAATATACCGACCTCCAGGCTTGGATCACGATAGAGGGAGACTTCTTTGGGACGAAATTGTTAGGGCTTCTGGACACAGTAACGTAGTCATAGTAGGGGATTTTAACTTTAGCCAAATTGACTGGAATTCTTTAACAGGTAATCTAGAGTCCAGTGACTTCATGGAAACAGTTCAGGACTGTTTTCTGAAACAGAGTGTAACTGAACCTACCAGGGGTAATAATTTGCTAGACCTAGTCTTGTCAAATAAGGAAACACTAGTGAATAATCTGGAGATCACTGAAGAGCTTGGCGCAAGTGATCACAAATCCATCACCTTTAGCATTAATTGGGAATGCAAGAATAATGATAATACAGTAAAAATCCCCGATTTTCGTTCTGCCGATTATAATGGACTTAGGGAACATCTGTCTAATCTTGATTGGGGTTGTCTAGCTAATGATTTTATTGACGATAATCATACTTATGAATATGAAGGGATCTGCTTTTATGATTGTTTTCTTAATAATGTTACACAGTGCCCAGAGTATATACATTCCCCAGAGAGAAATTAGGTCTAATAATAACGATCCCAAATGGGTTAACAGCAGGTTAAAGCATCTATTAGGGGAGAAAAGGGGAATTTATAGGCGCATCAGAAGAGGAAGGTAACAAGTGATTATTGGCGCATTTAAAAGAGAAGAAAAAGGGTAACTTATGAAACTAAATGTCACTTAAAATAAAGTAAAAAGGAATTCAAGACAATCAAAGGGTTCTTGCAAGTTAGAGGCTAAGAAGAAGAAAAAAGGGGTCTTTCAAACTGGGAAGGACGAAGTGAAGGAAAAGTGGATCCTTAATTGGAATGACTATTTTTTGCAGTTTTAACTGGAAATGTAATGAATTCAGTAATTATCATTTTTACAGAATTTAATGAATTCAAATTAACAATTTTATCCTGAGAATCATGGTTAAAATATAACATACTGAAAAAAAGTTAACATGATAGTTTAAGGGGAAATAAAATGGTACTAAAATATTACAAGGGCAAAAATCAAATGGAGTATAAGGGCCTTAACGACTGTATCCCACACAGTGGCTTTTCAATCCTTAAAGACTACCTGGGTGGAGAAGATGCGTGGTTATATTTAAGTCAGGTAAGTCATCCTTCAAAATTTCTCCATGATGCTACCTAGTTGGGTAAGTTTAAAATTTAATTATAGGGACTTACAAGTTTTTGAGCAGACCTTCTACAGTGATTCTTTGGATAGCATGAGATTGGCAGTCCTCAGCTAAGTTATGAAGCCCTTTCGTAGAAGTGTGGATTGACAGAATAAGTGATGATTATTCTTTTTTGGTGTTGTAATCTGTGGCGATAAGTCTTCAATGTATTTATAAGAAGTGGAATTACGGTGATACGGAGGCATTCCTTAGCATGGTTGAGAGCTGGCTTGCCATTGGGATCTGAAATACCTTTTTGAGGACTTGATGGAATTCGCCCCTAACAATTGGCGTTTTCCCCAACATTTTGCCCCACTTTTCAATATCTACACAATCACGACATCAAGGATCACGTAGTAGCAGACAAGCCTCATATCTACAAAGGTAATATAATTCACTTGAAGGAATTCAAAACTCATAGGTTTGCAAACATCAATGTCTTGCCGAAAATTTGCAGAAATTAGGAAGGTCTGACGACTGACCATTGAAATGGAAAAATAACCGAACGTATTAGGTGAAGTACAGCATTGTCAACAGTAGGTAATCATATTTGGGAGCATTGTAACAAAATAAGCTTCTCAGTCAGTCAAAATGTCGATACAAGCCAAAGATACTTGGACTGTAATCAGCTCACCTAAAGTTGAGTGTCACCTCAGTTAAAAAGCATTCTTGGTCTAAATATAGAATGAAGTAGAATGGCCCTTATATAGGGCCAGGAGGTGGCATTAGGACTTGAGGGCATGTCCTCTCAAACCGCCGTTAAGGAACTAGGTAGCAAGGATATTTAACCAAATACCCTTCTCTTTGGAGGGTCGTAGAATGGGGGGAAATATCATTGAAGTGTATAAGTGGAGGGACGGGCATAAACAAGGGAGACATTAATAAAGTACTGAGGGTGTCGAACCAGGTAAGAACCAGGAATAATGGATTTAAGTTGGATAAATTTAGATTTAAAAAAGGACATAGGTAAGTACTGGTTTTCTAACAGAGTTGTAGATGCGTGGAACAGTCTTCCCAGTGGGGTGATAGAGGCTAGGACCTTGGGTAGCTTTAAGAAGAGACTTGACAAATATATGAGTGGGAGGGGCTGGGTTTGATTGGTGTTGGGGGGTGCGGGAGTTGTTTCTTGAGTAGCTTTAGGTAGAGATCGTTTTGATAAGGACCTGCCTCGTATGGGCCAGTAGGCCTTCTGCAGTGTTCCTACATTCTTATGTTCTTGGTTTAAGGTTGCTGCTTACCATAACCCCCAAGTCCTTTTCGCAATCTGTATGGCTAAGTTCTACATTATTTAACTTTATAGACACTCCCGAGCTTCAGAACCTTGCATTTATCCACATTGAACTGCATCTGCCACTTTTCTGACCAAGAGTAGAGTTTGTGTAAATCCTCCTGAAGTTCCCTAACATCTACGTTTGAATCAATTATCCTACCTATCTTCGTGTCATCGGCGAATTTGCTCATATCACTAGTAATTCCTTCATCAAGATCATTGATATATATTATAAACAACAACGGGCCCAAGATGTTCCCTGGGGAAAACGCCACTTATTACTGATCCCCACTCGGATTTAACCCCATTTATGGACACTCTCTGCTTCCTGTCTGTGAGCCATGACTCGATCCACGAGAGCACCCTCCCCCCAATGCCATGAGCTGCTACTTTTTTCAACAGTCTTTGGTGCGGAACTCTATCAAATGCCTTACTAAATCTAAGTAAACAATATCAAATTCTTTATCGGGTCACAGCCTCAAAAGCTTTACTGAAGAAAGTTAAAAAATTAGTTAGACAAGACCGGGCCCCTCTTGTGAATCCATGCTGAGTATCATTAACCAAGATAGCTTATCGAGATGGCTTTCTTATAATCTCAGCTATAATTGACTCTAGAACTTGCCTACAATTGAGGTCAGGCTTATTGGGCGGTAATTTGATGGTAACGACTTTTCCCCTGTTTTAAAAATAGGAATTACATTAGCCATCTTCCACATATCAGACACTACACCTGTTTGAAGAGATAAATTAAAAATATTAGTTAATGGTTCACAGACTTCCATTTTGCATTCCTTAAGAACCCTTGAAAAAACCTCATCAGGACCCGGTGACTTATTTTGCTTCAGTCGGTCTATCTGCTCAAAACCATTTCACTAGTGACTGTGATGTTACATAATTTATCTTCTTCTGATCCACTATAAAAATTAATTACCGGAATATTATTAGTGTCTTCCCTGTGTAAAAAACCGAGAGAAAATAATTATTTAAAATCGAGCACATTTCATTCTCTTTGTCAGTAAGATGCCCATAGTTATTTTTAAGGGGCCCCTATCTTATCTCTGACTTTTGTTCTATAACCTGGAAAAACTTTTGGATTAGTTTTAGAACCCCCTAGCAACTTTAATTTCATAGTTCCTTTTAGCTTTTCTTATCCCCTTTTTAATGTCCCTCTTAATGTCAATATACTGATTCATAAGATGACCCTCGCCTTTTTTGATACGCCTATAATTTCCTTTCTTAAGCCCTAGTAGATATTTCAGCCTATTATTCATCCATTTAGGGTCATTTCTATTTGATCTAATTTCCTTATAAGGGATAAACGTTCTTTGAGCAGCATTATTGTGTCAGAAAACTGTCATATTGATAGCTCTCTTCGTTACCCCAGTCAACAGATGATAAGTGTTCTCTAAGCCCATCGTAATCTGCTAAGCGAAAATCGGGGACTGTTACTGAGTTATCCCTACTATCATACTTCCATTCAATTCTAAATGTAATTGATTTGTGGTCGCTAGCACCCAGTTCCTCTGAAACTTCTAAATTATAACAAGGGATTCATTGTTTGCCAGAACTAAGTCAAGCAGGTTATTTCCCCTTGTAGGTTCTGTCACAACTGCTTCAAAAACAATCCTGAACTACTTCTAAGAAATCGTATGATTCTAAATTCCCAGTCAAAAATTCCAATCAATATGACTAAAGTTAAAGTCTCCTAGAATTACTACATTATCGTGCCTTGTGGCCCTAGCAATTTCCTCCCTATTAGTCTCCCCTGGTCCCTATCTAATTTTGGGGAGGTATATCCACCTAAATTATTTTTCTTGCCCCTCTGAAATTCTATCAACAGATCTGTATGTGTTACTTCAATTTAATACCCGTTTTTTATGCAACAGTTCAAGCGATTCGGACATACAATGCCCCCCCACCCCCCTTCCCGATACTTCTATCTACTTGGAACAATTTAAAACCCTGAATGTGACATTCTGCAGGCATGTCCCGACTTTTGAATTAAACCACGTCTCATAATGGCAAATACATCTATGTTTTCCCGCACTAGCAACTAGTCTCAACTCGCCCATCTTATTCCTAGCACTGCGACTATTTGTGTAATAAACTTTTAATGACCCTCCTCTCTCTTTACCCTTCCTGTTTTTTCTATTATTCCACTAAAACCTATTACTGTCCTTGTCAATTAGTGCCAAATGGCTTTCCAATATCCACCTCATTTTGCCTATTACTAGTTCTCCTAGTACTCATATTACTACCCTCCCACTTCACAGTTTTCCTGCAAAAACCCATACCTCTAACTAATCCTAGTTTAAAGTCCTAAAAAACCCCCTCAACTGAGTTTAGCAAGAAAACCCCACCCCCCTGCCCTGGATAAGTGAACCCCATCCCTGGCATACATGTCATTTCGGCCATAGAAGTTGTCCCATTGTCAATAATGGTACTGCAATCCTTTCAGTGTTTATCCAGCCAACAATTAATACCAATTGCTCTTTGGGCAAACCCTTCATTACCAACACCTCTTCTTGGCAAATGCCACATATAACAGGGCGCCCCCGTTCTCCTAATCATGTCTATAGCTGTCCCCGAACTTTCTTAAATAAATCCTCACTTCTACGCTTGCCAACATCATTGCCTCCAGCATGAGGCAAATAATAGGATTGATCCCATTACCGTTCATGATGTTGTCAAGCCGGCTAACAATGTCTCCATCCCACCCCAGGAAAGCATACCCTTTGTCTCCTACTCCTGTCCTTCAAGCAGAATGCCCTATCCATGTATCTAACCTGGCTATCCCCAACATCAACAATATTCTTACCTTCCTTGTTGTCGTTCGTCGTGACGATCCCAGTAGTAGACTCACTTCGTCGGGTAGCACCCCAGAAGCGTTGGAGGTTTTCCCCGGGTTTCCACAGCAGTCTCTTTCTTCCCTTTATCGTTTCTGGCTTTCCATTCGTCCCTTTTTGATCGTCAACTTCGTCGTCCCCTGCTGTCCAGCCACTGACCACGATCCCTTCTTGACCTGAGGACTCGAAACAGGAGGACTACTACGAATCCTCTTGTTTTCTTCGGTCAGTCGCCGTATCTCCATCTTCGCTGCCCTCAATTCTTTCTTAAGTTGCTGGTAAAGTTGCTTGATGGAGGGCATCTTGGTTCAGTCCACGGGAGCAAACAAGACACTTCTTCACAGAGTTAAGTACAGGTCAGCACTCAAAGTACAGGTCACCACTCAAGAGCACACAAACAGGTCTTCACAGAGCTAAGTACACGTCACCACTGAACTAAGTACACGTCACCACTCAACTAAGTACACGTCACCACTGACTAAGTACACGTCACCACTCAGTAACTTAAGAGTCTTCAATCTTTCTTCATAAGGAAGATTTCTAATGCTATGTATTAATTTAGTCATCCTACGCTGAATGTTTTCTAACGAATTTATGTCCATTCTGTAATATGGAGACCAGAATTGAGCTGCATAATCTAGGTGAGGCCTTACTAATGATGTATAAAGCTGCAGTATGACCTCTGGACTTCTGTTGCTTACACTTCTCTATTAAGCTGAACATATTGGTCAGTAAGGTTAACCTCTCCTCTTCTGATGCGCCTATAAATTCCCCTTTTCTCCCCTAATAGATGCTTTAGCCTCCTGTTAACCCATTTGGGATCGTTATTATTAGACCTAATTTCTCTCTGGGGAATGTATATACTCTGGGCACTGTGTACATTATTAAGAAAACAATCATAAAAGCAGATCCCTTCATATTCATAAGTATGATTATCGTCAATAAAATCATTAGCTAGATAACCCCAATCAAGATTAGACAGATGTTCCCTAAGTCCATTATAATCAAGCCATTGATAAAGCTTGATAAAGCTCCTGGAGAGCGAAACGTTGCCACAATAAATGTCACATTAGTTGCACTTGTGTCCTTTTACTTTACATATTGTCGGTAATTCTACCAACTTAATTACAATATTAACAGCAGCAGTAGTAGTAGCACGAGCAATGTTATCTCTAACAGAAGCATCAGCAGCTGCTGCAGCAGTAGCAACTACAGCAGCAACACAAGCAACATTATCAGCAGTACAAGAAATAACAACAGCAAACAACAGCCGCAACAACCAGCATCATCAGTGTACTTGTAATTTGAAACCCATTAATTTTACTAAACACTTATCCTTTGTGACTCTGATGTGATAAAAAATCTTGATACTTGACTCCTCCTAACATTTAAAGTCCATCTATTAAAGGTCTATCAGTTAGCTTCCACTCATTAACCAGTCTTCCACTTGACTTACCTGTTAATATTCATCAAAATTCTACAGGTAGATCACTAATTATATATATAAACTGCATAAAGTCTTACTGTGTTCAGACCGTTTGATAATCAGGTTGAGATATTTCAAAATGTGAATTACGTTTATGGAGTATTATTTAAGCAAATTCTGCTAAGGTAAAAGGACACAAGTGCAACTAATGTGACATTGAACATTAAAATGGTATAAAATACCGACAGGTTGTTAGGTAAGACACATATGCAACAGTTAGGTATCTTTATTATGAAACGTTTCGCCTACACAGTAGGCTTCTTCAGTCAAGTACAGAAAAGTTGATAGAAGCAGAAGATACTTGAAGACGATGTAATCAGTCCATCACCCTTAAAGTTTTGAGGTGGTCAGTCCCTCAGTCTGGAGAAGAGCATTGTTCCATAGTATGAAACAATATGGACTCCATATTGTTTCATACTATGGAACAATGCTCTTCTCCAGACTGAGGGACTGACCACCTCAAAACTTTAAGGGTGATTGACTGATTACATCGTCTTCAAGTATCTTCTGCTTCTATCAACTTTTCTGTACTTGACTGAAGAAGCCTACTGTGTAGGCGAAACGTTTCATAATAAAGATACCTAACTGTTGCATATGTGTCTTACCCTACATAATGTGACATTATTAATTTGACAACGTTTCGCTCTCCAGGAACTTTGTCAAGCCGTAATGGCTTGACAAGGCTCCTAGAGAGCGAAACGTTGCCACAATAAAAATGTCACATTAGTTGCACTTGTGTCCTTTTACTTTACACATTGTCGGTAATTCTACCAGCATTAGTACAAATTCTGCTAAAATGTTACTTATGTTTTTTTTATCGCATCATTTAAAGTATTTTCATATTCTTTATTAAAAGTATTATTTAAAAAAAAAAAACACACAACGGGTGGGGGTAGAACCCGCGGTCACTCTCAAAACTCCAGCCCGTCGCGTTAGCCATTGGACCAGCTAGCCACAATAAGATTCATCCAACTAGGTATATTTCTACACCTAGTTGGACGAATCTTATTGTGGCTAGCTGGTCCAGTGGCTAACGCGACGGTCTGGAGTTCTGAGACTCTCTGATCGCGGGTTCTATTCCCACCCGTGGTATGGTTTGTTTGCAATCGTGTCATTACGATTTCGTGAGTCAAGTAATATATTATTTGTTATGTAAGTTACTTACCTGCTCTATTGGTTTTAAATATAAATTCCTTCATTATTAATTAGTTTTATGGAGAGTGCTTTTTAATTAAAGAAACTTGTACATCATAAAATAGTGAGAAATTTTAGAATGATGTGAGGGATAAAAAATTTTCGGGGACTTGACTAACCGGGGAAAGAAAATGGGAAATTCTGTATATTTTTTTTAATTAGAAGATTACTAGTACATTTACCTCACTGGTTTTCAGAAGTATTTGCAGGAAAATAAAGAGAATTAAATGTTAAGTGTGGTATTTTTAAATTGTGCGTGAAAAAAATTAAGGACATGTGCAACATCGGGGTTCTTTATTGTAGGCGTTTCGCCCCCAGGTGCTCTTGCGAACTCCAAGGCTAAGGGACTGATTACCTATCGTCGTATGTGTTCTATTTCTTGGAACATAAGAAAAAAGGGAACACTGCAACGGGCCCTACGACCCATGCAAAGCGGGTCTGCCCCCCCCCGGGCTAAACAATGACCCCCTGTACGTCCTTTCACTTAAAAAAGGGAGCCGGCCCCAGACTGGTAGACAAGCAGTCGGGCCCAACTACCCCCACCCCCCCCATCAGCATTATCCAACCTTTTTAAAACGCACAAGGTCTTTGCTTCTATGCGGTATGGGGTGTTTTTTCCACTCATCCCAACTCTTTTTACCGACCAGTGATTTCCTATGTCTTTCCTGAATCTAAAATTTTTCCCAAATTTAAAAACCATTGCTACGAGCCCTGTCTTGGTGGATATTTTTAGACGCTATTTCATCCCTTTTTTTCATTCCTGTTTTCCATTTATCACCCCAGTATTCATTCCTAAATTTTAAACCCTTTTTAGAGGGGGGAAGATTTAGCACTTATGCGATATGGGAATCTTTATTCAAAGGGAAAAGTTTCGCCACACAGTGGCTTTATCAGCCCAATACAAAGAGGGGGAAGGCGTAAGGAGAGGGGGGAAAGAGGTAATCAGTCCTCAACCGGGCGATGTGTTTAGTTCATCAATCTTGTAGAAAGTACAGCATAGGGCCCTAGAGGGCTTATATACTGTAGTGAGGTGAGTGAAGCAGATGGAGGCGGGGTCATTAGTGGTTTTCCATCCCCTGTCGAAATAGGTTTCTTTAAAGGGGTTAACAAGGTTGAAGAATTTTTTGTAACAAGACCCCTGATGCTGCCGTGTTGACAGTTGTGTTGAATGGTTTTAAAAAAAAGACAAGTTGAAGATTGAGCACTTATGCAGCATATGGGAATCTTTATTCAGGAAACGTTTCGCCCCACGTGGCTTCATCAGTCCCAAAGCAAAGAGGAAGGGGTAAAGGGAGGAGGAGAAGAGGTAATCAGTCCTCAACCGGAGTCGAGTGTTTGTCCATCAATTTTTGTAGAAAGTACAGATAGGGCCGTAGACGTGGGGTTATATACTGTAGTGGGTGCGTGAAGCAGATGGAGGCGGGGTCTAGTGGTCCATCCCCTGTCGAAGTAGGTCTGTCCAAAAGGTTGAAAAAGTGTTGAAGAAATTTTTTGTAACAAGACCCCATGATGCTGCCGTGTCTGACAGTTGTGATGAATGGTTTAAAAAACCGACAAAATTGAAGTTGAGACCTTAGCAGCAAAGGGAATCTTTATTCGGAAACGTTTCGCCACACGTGGCTTCATCAGTCCCTACAAAAGAGGGAAAGGGTAAAGGAGAGGGGAGAAAAGGTAATCAGTCCTAAAATGGGTCGATGTGTTTTGTCCCTCAAACTTGTAGAAAGTACAGATAGGGCGTAGACGTGGGTTATATACTGTAGTGAGGTGACGTGAAGAGATGGGGGGGGGTCTTTGTGGGACCATCCACTAGTCGAAGTAGGTCTTTTTCCCAAAAGGTTTAACAAATGTTGAAAAATTCTTTGTAACAAGACCCCCTGATGCTGCCCTGTCTGACAGTTGTGATGAATGGTTTGAAAAACCGACAAGTTTAAGATTGGACACTTATGCAGCATATGGGAATCTTTATTCAGGAAACGTTTCGCCACACAGTGGCTTCATCAGTCCAATACAAAGAGGAAGGCGTAAGGAGAGGAGGAGAATGAGGTAATCAGTCCCTCAACCTGGAGTCGATGTGTTAGTCATCAATCTTGTGAATGTACAGCATGGGCCGTAGACGTGGCTATATACTGTAGTGAGGTGACGTGAAGCAGATGAGGCGGGTCTAGTGGGACCATCCACTAGTCGAAGTAGGTCTTGTCCAAAGGTTGAAAATGTTGAAGAATTCTTTTTAAAAGACCCCATGATGCTGCCGTGTCTGACAGTTGTGTGAATGGTTTGAAAAAAAACCCACAAGTTGAAGATTTAGACACTTATGCGCATATGGGAATCTTTATTAGGAACGTTTCGCCCACAGTTTGGGTTTTCCCGTCCAATACAAAAAGGAAGGCGTAAGGGAGGAGGAGAAAGAGGTAAACAGTCTTTGGACGAAGACCCACTTCGATAGTGGATGGGACCACTTGACCCGCCCCCATCGCTTTTAGTCACCTCACTACAGTATATAAAGCACGCTACGGCCCCATGCGTACTTTAAAAATTTATGGACTGAACAATCGACTCCGGTTGAGGGGCTGATTCCCCTTCTCCTCCTCTCCTTACGCCTTTCCCCTTTGATTGGACTGTGAAGCCCGTGTGGCGAAACGTTTCCCGAATAAAGATTCCCATATGCTGCTAAGTGTCTCAATTTAAATTGTCGGTTTTTCAAACCATTCATCACAACTGTCAGACCGGCGATCATGGGGGCTTGTTAAAAGAATTCTTCAAACTTGTTTTAACCCTTTTGGGCGAAGACCCCCTTTTTGCAGTGGGGTACATTGACCCCCCCTCCCTCTGCTTAGTACCTCACTACAGTAATTTAAGCCCCGTTACGGCCCATGCTGTAATTTAAAGATTGATGGTGAACACTCGACTCCAGGTTTAGGGACTGATTTCCTCATTCTCCTCCTCTCCCTTACGCCTTCCTCTTTGTATTGGACTGATGAACCCACTGTGTGGCGAAACGTTTTCCTGAATAAAGATTCCCATATGCTGCATAAGTGTCTCAATCTTCAACTTGTCGGTTTTTCAAACCATTCATCACAACTGTCGGGACACGGCAGCATCATGGGGTTTGTTACAAAGGGAATTCTTCAACACTTGTTCAACCTTTGGACGAAGACCTACTTCGATAGTGGTGGTACCACTATGACCCCGCCTCCATCTGCTTCACGTCACTTCACTACAGTATATAAGCCACGTCTACGGCCCTATGCTGTACATTCTACAAGATTGAGGGGACTGAACACATCGACTCAGGTTGAGGGAATGATTACCTCATTCTCCTCCTCTCCTTACGCCTTCCTCTTTGTATTGGACTGATGAAGCCACTGTGTGGCGAAACGTTTCCTGAATAAAGATTCCCATATGCTGCATAAGTGTCTCAATCTTCAACTTGTCGGTTTTTCAAACCATTCATCATATATAGAGTTGAAGAACAGCCTGAGGACTTCTATTATTTATATTTCTTGATATGAAGCCAAGGATTCTGTTAGCTTTATTGCGAACACTTATGCACTCTTGTCTTGGATTCAGATTACTGCTAACCAGAACTCCCAAATCGTTTTCGCCATCAGTAGTATTAACATCTACA
Source organism: Cherax quadricarinatus (assembly GCF_026875155.1). NCBI lineage: Eukaryota > Metazoa > Arthropoda > Malacostraca > Decapoda > Parastacidae > Cherax > Cherax quadricarinatus. The sequence continues at coordinate 9,162,316 of NC_069399.1, forward strand.
CTATTCACTTCATAAGTGGCATGGTTATTGTCCTGTCCAACATTTAGAACTTTGCATTTGTGTATATTAAACTGCATCTGCCACTTCTCTGACAACTGCATCAGTCTATTCATATCATCCTGGAGTGCACTAATGTCCTCAGTAGAATGAATTGGACGGCGAATTTTGGTGTATGAAAGGAGAAAAGAGAATATGAATGTGTAAATTCAAGAATTATGTGGATTAAAGTAAAGGTTGGATGCGAGAAGTGGGTCATAATAAGCGTGTATGCACCTGGAGAAGAGAGGAATGCAGAGGAGAGAGAGAGATTTTGGGAGATGTTAAGTGAATGTATAGGAGCCTTTGAACCAAGTGAGAGAGTAATTGTGGTAGGGGACCTGAATGCTAAAGTAGGAGAAACTTTTAGAGAGGGTGTGGTAGGTAAGTTTGGGGTGCCAGGTGTAAATGATAATGGGAGCCCTTTGATTGAACTTTGGTATAGAAAGGGGTTTAGTTATAGGTAATACATATTTTAAGAAAAGAGGATAAATAAGTATACAAGTATGATGTAGGGCGAAATGACAGTAGTTTGTTGGATTATGAATTGGTAGATAAAAGACTGTTGAGTAGACTTCAGGAAGTACTGTTTATAGAGGGGCCACAGATATATCAGATCACTTTCTAGTTGTAGTTTACACTGAGAGTAAAAAGTAGATGGGTACAAGGAGATAGAAGCATCAGGGAAGAGAGAGGTGAAGGTTTATAAACTAAAAGAGGAGGCAGTTAGGGTAGAATATAAACAGCTATTGGAGGATAGATGGGCTAATGAGACCCATAGGCAAGGGGGGTCGAAGAGGTATGGGGTAGGATTAAAAATGTAGTGTTAGAGTGTTCAGCAGAAGTTTGTGGTTACAGGAAAGTGGGTGCAGGAGGGAAGAGGAGCGATTGGTGGAATGATGATGTAATAGAGAGTAGTAAGGGAGAAAAAGTTTAGCATATGAGAAGTTTTTACAAAGTAGAAGTGATGCAAGGAGGGAAGAGTATATGGAGAAAAAGAGAGAGGTTAAGGAGTGTGTGAAGCAATGTAAAAAGAGAGCAAAGGAGAGAGTGGGTGAGATGTTATAAAACAAATTTTGTTGAAAATAAGAAAAAGTTTTGGAGTGAGTTTAACAAGTTAGAAAGCCTAGGAAACAATGATTTGTCAGTTAAAAATAGGAGAGGAGATTATTAAATGGAGAGTTAGGGTATTGGGAAGATGGAGGGAATATTTTGAGGAATTTTTAAAAATGTGGATGAAGTTTAGGGAAGCCTGTGGATTTCGTGTATAGGGCAAGGAGGAATAACATCTTGTAGGAGTGAGGAAGAGCCAGTTGTGGAGTGTGGGGAAGTTCGTGAGGCAGTAGGTAAAATGAAGGGGGTAAGGGCAGCCGGGGATTGATGGGATAAAGATAGAATGTTAAAGCAGGTGGGGGGATATAGTTTTGGAGTGGTTTGGTGCAATTATTTAAAAAATTTTATGGAAGAGGGTAAGGTACCTAGGGTTTGGCAGAGAGCATGCATATTTCCCTTTGTTTTTAAAGGCAAAAGGGGATAAAAGAGAGTGCAAAAAATTATAGGGGGATAAGTCTGTTGAGTGTACTGATAAAGTTTTGGGTAGAGTTATAATTGAAAGAATTAAGAGTAAGCCGGAGAATAGGTTTAGCAGATGAACAAGGAGGCTTTTAGGAAAGGTAGGGGGTGTGTGGACCAGGTGTTTACAGTGGAACTATAAGTGAACAGTATTTAGATAAGGCTAAAGAGGTTTTGTGGCATTTATGGATTTGGAAAAGGCGTATGACAGGGTGGATAGGGGGCAATGTGGCGATGTTGCAAGTGTATGGGTAGGAGGTAGGCTACTGGAAAGCAGTGAAGAGTTTTTACGAGGATAGTGAGGTCAAGTTAGAGTATGTAGGAAAGAGGGAAATTTTTTCCCAGTAAAAGTAGGCCTTAGACCCAAAGGGTGTGTGATGTCACCGTGGTTGTTTAATGTTTAATATATTTATAGATGGGGTTGTAAGAGAAGTAAATGCGAGGGTCTTGGGCAAGAGGCGTGGATTTAAAAAGATAAAGAATCACACAAAAAGTGGGAGTTGTCACGCTGCTCTTTGCTGATGACACTGTGCTCTTGGGAGATTCTGAAGAGAAGTTGCAGAGATTGGTGGATAAATTTTGGGTTTTAGGGTGTGCAAAAGAAGAAAATTAAAGGTGAATACAGGAAAGAGTAAGGTTATGAGGATAACAAAAATATTAGGTGATGAAAGATTGAATCAGATTGGAGGGAGAGAGTATGGAGGGGTGAACGTATTCAGATATTTGGGAGTGGACGTGTCAGCGGATGGGTCTATGAAAGATGAGGTGAATCATAGAATTGATGAGGGAAAAGAGTGAGTGGTGCACTTAGGAGTCAGTGGAGACAAAGAACTTTGTCCTTGGAGGCAAAAGAGGAATGTATGAGAGTATGTTTTCCCAAAACGCTCTTATATGGGTGTGAAGCGTGGGTGATGAATGTTGCAGCGAGATGGCTGGAGGCAGTGGAGATGTCATGTCTGAGGACAATGTGTGGTGTGAATATAATGCAGGGGAATTGTAGTTTGGAAGTTAGGAGGAGGTGCGGGATTACCAAAACTGTTGTCCAGAGGGCTGAGGAAGGGTTGTTGAGGTGGTTCGGACATGTAGAGAGAATGGAGCGAAACAAAATGACTTCAAGACTGTATCAGTCTGTAGTGGAAGGGAAGGGGCGGGGTAGGGGTCGGCTAGGAAAGGTTGGAGGGGGGGGTAAAGGAGGTTTTGTGTGCGAGGGTTTGGGGACTTCCAGCAGGCATGCATGAACGTGTTTGATAGGAGTGAATGGAGACAAATGGTTTTTAATACTTGACGTGCTGTTGGAGTGTGAGCAAAGTAACATTTATGAAGGGATTCAGGGAAACCGGCAGGCCGGACTTGAGTCCTGGAGATGGGAAGTACAGTGCCTGCACTCTGAAGGAGGGGTGTTAATGTTGCAGTTTAAAAACTGTAGTGTAAAGCACCCTTCTGGCAAGACAGTGATGGAGTGAATGATGGTGAAAGTTTTTCTTTTTCGGGCCACCCTGCCTTGGTGGGAATCGGCCAGTGTGATAATAAAATAAAAATTTTGGTGTCATCAGCAAATTTCCTTATGTCGCTATTTATTCTCTCATCTATGTCGTTTATGTAAATTGTGAACAACAAGGGGCCCAACACTGACCCCTGTGGAACTCCGCTTGTGACGTGCCCCTATTCTGATTTCTCACCATTTATGCAAACTCTTTGCTGCCTTTTTGTCAATCATGCCTCTACCCAGGAAAAAATTTCTCCTATTCCATGTGCCTTAAGTTTCCTCAAAAGTCTCTGATGTGGAACTCTATCGAAAGCCTTACTGAAGTCCATGTACACAATATAATATTCATTACCATGATCTACCTCCTTAAACACCTTAGCAAAAAAAGTTAGTAAAATTGTAAAACAGGAACGCCCCTTAGTAAAACCGTGTTTAGATTCATTTATCAATTTAAGCCTGTCATGATGCCTATGAATTTCCTCGGCAATTATTGATTCTATAAGTTTTCCCACTATAGAGGTAAGGATTATTGGTCTATAGTTCGAAGCTACGGACCTGTCATCTGTCTTGTAAATAGGTATTACATTTGCCATTTTCCACTTATCAGGCACTATACCAGTTTGTAGTGATATGTTGAAATGATTAGCCAAAGGTATGCAAAGTTCCTCTTTACATTCCTTTAAAACCAGGCAAACAATTCATCAGGGCCTGGGGATTTGTTAGGTTTAAATTTCTCTATTTGTCTGAGGACCATGTCACTAGTTACTGCAATCGTGCGTAGTTTATTATCGTCCTGTTCTACATAATTTATTATTTCTGGAATTTCGCTAGTATCTTCCTGAGTAAAAACTGAGAGGAAGTAAGTACTGAAAATTTCACACATATCCCTATCACTGTCAGTGATCTGACCAGAGTTACTCTTAAGTGGGCCTATCTTGTCTCTAATCTTACTTCTGTATACCTGAGGGAACCCTTTTGGGTTAGTCTTCCAATCCCTTGTGATCTCATCCTCATAATCCCTTTTTGCTTTTCATATTCCTTTTTTTATTTCTCTCTTTTAATTGAATATATTGATTTCTTAACTGCCCATCCCCTCTTTCGATACCTCTAAAAATGCCTCTCTTTTGACCAATGAGATGTTTTAATCTGTTGTTCATCCATATGGGATCATTTTTGTTAGATCTAATTTCTCTACTCGGAGCAAAAGTTGACTGAGCAGCTAGAACTATTCTCTGAAAAACGTCGTATTGGCAACCAAGATCACCTACCTGACCAACAGTCAGGACATCCCAATTTAGCCCACCCAGGTAATTTTTCAGTCCCATGAAATCAGCCAAGTGGAAGTCTGGGACAGAGACTTGATTGCAGTTTACTGGGTAATTCCATAATTTATTGAAACTAAGTGATTTGTGATCACTTTCCCCAAGCTCATCATTAACCTCAAGATTATTAATTAGTGAATCTTTGTTGGCAAGAACCAAGTCAAGCAGATTGTTTCCTCTAGTTGTTTCTGTCACAAACTGATTTAAAAAGCAATCCTGAACTGTATGAAGAAAGTCACTAGACTCAAGATTTCCTGTCAAATTGTTCCAGTCAATTTGTTTAAAGTTAAAATCCTCCATTAACACAACATTTTCATATCTAGGTGCCTTATGAATTTCATCCCATAGCAGCTTACTGAACTACCTATCAAGGTTTGGGGTCCTCTACATCAAATCCAAAATTAATTTTTCATTCCCCTCAAGAAATTGTAGCCAAACAGATTCTGTGTCCGATGTTTCTAATCTTACATTATGTCTAACACAACAATTTAAATTATCTCTGACATACATCGCCACTCCACCACCCTTCCTGTTGACCCTATCAGTGTGGAATAGTTTATAACCCTTTATGTTGCATTCATAAGGCATTTCTCGATCCATCAAGTTGAACCAGGTTTCAGTTATAGCAATAATATCTATATTACCTGCACTTGCGAGTAATCTTAGCTCATCTATCTTATTTCTTAGACTCCTACCATTTGTATAGTAAACCGTAAGGGAGCTAGTCACTCGTTGCCTTCTACTATCTCTCTTTGTTTGTTGATCAGTTGCTTTGTCTTTATTAGGAACTTTATTTTGAATATTGTCGTTCAAACATATCCCTGAGGTATCCTGGTAATATCTGGTGTTTCCAACAATAATACAGCAGCCTGATTGTTTCTCACAAACACCCATACTTTTGTAATCTATCAGTTTAAAGTCCTAGACAAGTCATCAATGACACCCTCAATCGAATTGGCTAATGCAACCACTCCAACCGCAGAGAGATGAACCCCATCCCTTGCATACATATCATGTTTGCCACAGAATTTGTCCCACTTATCAATGAATGGGATTTCAAGTTCCTTGCAGCACCTGTCTAGCCAGCAATTTATACCGATTGCTCTAGACATCCATTCATTGCCCACTCCCCTTCTAGGCAAGATGCTACATATGATAGGGATCCCTCCCTTAGACCTGACTACTTCTATGGGTGACCTGTACTTATCCAGTAGTTCCTGTCTCCTGCCCTTCCCAATGTCATTTCCAATAGCATAAGACAGATAATGGGCTTGTTCCCATTACCTGACATAATATTATCCAACCTGCTGACTATATCACCAACACCAGCTCCTGGGAGGCACACCCTCTGTCTGACTTTTCTATCTCTGTTACAAAACGCACGGTCCATATATCTTACCTGAGAGTCTCCTACAATCAGAATATTCTTACCTTGATTAGCAGGGGAGTCAGAGGTACATTTAACCTCACTAACTACTGAAGTACACTCGCCTTGGAGAACAGAGAATCAATTTCCTACCTTCACATCTTCTTTATTAACCCTCCTTATCGTCCTTCTTTCTAGACTGTGAGCCACTTACCACTTAAAGCGGCTGCCAGTCTCACTGGTGGTAAGCATTTCCTCCTTACCAGCACCAACTATCTCACACACACTCCCAAACACACCTAGGTGTAGCTTCAGCCTCCTATTTTCCTCCTTAAGATGTAGAACCTCCTTCAACACTTTAACCTGAGAATCTAAAACACTACAACTAAACATGGTGCTATGTAACACCCCACGCTAATACCCAGACAGCTCAGGACGGGTATGACCACACGTGACCACTTGTAGACTTTTCTCCACTGGATAGCGAAACGTCTACAATAAATATACCCAGATGTTGCACATGTGTCTTAATTTCATCTTGTCGGTATTGTATACCATACTTGTACAATTGTAGACGTCTCGACATCCAGTGGCTTTGCCAATACAATACAAGAGCATAATGTAATTACTGTAGAAGTATACACAAAAGATGAGGCAATCAGTTCCTTACCTTCTCCTATTATATCCTTGTATTGTATTGATAAAGCCACTGGATGGCGAAACTTCTACAATTAATGATACCCAGATGTTGCACATGTGTAATTTTTCATCTTGTCGTTAATGTATACCATTCATATGCAAAGACAATAAGAACTTTGAGGTTTGGGTTCTCTGTGGTAGGTCGTCTTCTTTATATTAACCAGTGTTTTACTGTTTTCAAGACGGTCAAAAGGGTAGGGGGCTACGAGTCTTATATAGGGCTCATGAACCCCTCCTCTTAATAATAATAAAATTAGATTTGCATTTACAGATGTTTTCATCAGGATAAGTTTGATAAATCTTCATAAAACTTTATAACTTGATTTGCTGTTTCTGCCAGTTTATTAGAGAGATCTAAAAGAAACTAATAAGCTGTCTGAACTGGTGGATAGATATCCATTGACAACATTATATTTAGGATATGCAATGGACTTCAAGCTTGTTTCCCATTAAGTACTTTGGATTTTTAATACACCAGAGAGTCGCTTGAACTTTGCACACAGTGACAAAGTGAATGATATGTATCAATGCCACTTCGTCGTCTTACGATGACATAGTTTCTTGTGTGAATATGATAATGGTATACAATTTCGACAGGTTGGTAGGTAAGAAACATGTGCAGTAGTTATGTATCTTTATTTCTCAATGTTTCACCTACACAGCAGCCTTCACTGTGTTCTAGACTTTGAAGCAAAACTCTTCTCCAGGCCGAGGGACTCACCACCTCAAAACTAAGTCTTCAAGGGTGATGGACTGATTACATCGTCTTTACAACTCTACTACCTCCTCTGTACTCGACTGAAGAGGCCTATTGTGTATGCGAAACTTTTCAGAATAAAGATCCCTAACTGTTGCACATGTGTCTTACTTATTAATTTGTCGGTATTGTATACAATTATCATATTTACTCTGTCAGACACTGCAACAACGATATATTGATACAGAGAGCATCTTCGATAATTTAACTGATGAAAGTTAAGACACTTGTGCAACATCTGGTTATCTTTATTGCAGATGTTTCGACATCCAGTGGCTTTATCAATACAAATTCTAGGACATAATTAGAAGACAGTAGAACTATATACAAAAGATGAGGTAATCAGTCTCTCAGCCTCTGAGTTGGTGTGGAGAGCACCGTGGTTAAATAACCATGGTGACATCACATATCCCCATCTATGACTTACTTTTACTGGGAAGTAATCTCTCTCTCTTCTACACACTCTAACCGGAGCCTCACTATCTTCAGAAAAACTCTTTACAGCATTTAGTAACTTACTACCTATTCCATACATTCTATCATATGCATTTTCAAAATCCATAAATGTAATATAAATTTCCCTACCTGTATCTAAATACTGTTCACATATATGTTTCAATGTAAACACCTGATTTATACATCCCCTTATCATTCTAAAGCCTCCTTGCTCATCTGCAATCCTACTCTCTGTCTTAACTCTAACACTTCCAATAATAACCCTACTGCACACTTTACCTGGTATTCTCAGTAAACTTATTCCCCTATAAATTTTACAAACTCTTTTGTCCCCCTTCCCTTTATATAAAGGAATTATACACGCTCTCTTCCAATCCCTAGGTACCTTCTCCTCTTTCATACATTTATTAAACATAAACATCAACCATTCCAATACTCCATCTCCCCCCTGCTTTTAACATTTCTGTTATGATCCCGTCAGTTCCAGCTGCTTTACCCCCTTTCATTTTACGTAATGCCTCACGCACCTCCCCCACACTCACATCCTGCTCTTCTTCACTCCTAAAAGCTGTTATACCTCCCTGGTCAGTGAATGAAATTACTGCCTCCCTTTCTTTATCGACATTTAAATGTTCTTCAAAATATTCCCGCCATCTACTCAATCCCTCCAGCTCCCAAATGCTATCTCCACTACTCTCTTTTTAACTGACAAATCCCTTTGTTCCCTAAGCTTTCTTAACTTGTTTACCTCACTCCAATTATTCTTTCTTATTCTCAGCAAAATTTCATGGCAGTGCCTCTCCCACTCTATCATTTGCTCTCCTTTTGCACTCTCTCACCACTCTCTTCACGTTTCTTTTACTCTCCATATATTCTGCCCTTCTTCTATCACTTCTGCTTCGTAAAAACCTCTCATAAGCTATCTTTTTCTCTGTTATTACACTCGTTACCTCATCATTCCACCAATCACTCCTTCTTCCTCCTGCACTCACTCTGCTATAACCACAAACTTTTGCCCCACATTCCAATACTGCATTTTTAAAACTATCCCATTTTCCTTTTTCCCATCTACCCCTTACTCTAACTGTAGCTACAACTAGATAATGATCTGATATATCTGTTGCCGTTCTATAAACATGTACATCCTGAAGCCTATCCACCAAAATTTTGATCGACCATTACATAATCTAACAAATTAACTACGTGCTATATCATATCTTGTATACTTATTTATGCCTTACTCATTACCAAACCTCTTTCTACACATAGTTCAATTAATGGTTCCCCATTTTCATTTACCCTGGCACCTCAGATTTACCTCTACAACATTTTTACCCACTGCAGCATTGGCATCCACCAACCACAAGCACCTTCTCACTTGATTCAAAACTCCCCACACACTCACTCAACATTTCCCAAAATCTCTCTCTCTCCTCTACACTTCTCTCTTTTCTAGGTGCATAAACACTAACTATAACCCACTTTTCACATCCATCACTTATTTTACTCCACATAGTACTGGAATTTATGCATTTCCTGCCATAACGTATCCTTCAACATTATTGCTACTCCTTCCTAAGCTCTAGCTCTATTAGAAACCCCTGACCTAATCCCGTCTATTTCTCCCCGGTGAAACTCTCCTACCCTATTCTGCTTTGTTCACTTAAAGCCAGGACATCCAGCTTCTTTTCATTCATAACATCCACAATCATCTCTTTCTTATCTTTCACACAACATCCACACACATTCAAACATCCCACATTGACACTTCTCTCTCTCTCTTTATTTTTAAGTAGGCTGTATGGGAAAAGGAGTTATTAGCCATTGCTCCCGGAATTTTAGTTGACTTTAACAACACACATGGCTTACCGAAGAAAGATTCTTATTCCACTTCCACTCAGATGGATGGGTATACAAAAACGTGTACATTCATGTGTAGTGTGACCTAAGTGTAAGTAGAAGAAGGAAGACGTACCTGAAATCGTGAATGTTTATGACACAGATAAAGAACAACGGCAATCCAACCATCATGTAATAGAAATACAGGCTTCCGTTTTACACTCACTTGGCAGTACGGTAGTACCTCCCAGGGTGCTTGCTGTCTACCACCCTACTACATACTAAATACATATTTTTTTACTTATTTTATTTTATTAATATATTGGCCATTTCCCACTAAGGTAGGGTGGCCAGAAAAAGAAAAATTTTCACCATCATTCACTCCATCATTCTCTTGCCAGAGGCGCACTTACATTGCAATTATAAATTTGCAACATTAATACCCCTTGTTCAGAGTGCAGAAACTGTACTTCCCATCCAAAGGACTCAAGTCTGGCCTGCCGTTTTCTAGAATCCCTTCATAAACATTACCCTGCTCATACTCCAACAGCACATAAAGTCCTAAAACCCATTTGTCTCTATTCGCCCCTGTCTAACATGCTCACGCATGCTTGTTGGAAGTCCAAGCCCCTCACACACAAAACCCTCCTTTACCTCTTCCCTCCAACCTTGCCTAAGCCGACCTCTACCCCGCCTTCCTTCCACTACAGATTTATACACTCTCGACGTCATTCTAATTCGTTCCACCCTCTCTACATGTCCGAACCACCTCAACAACCCCTCCTCATTCCTCTGAGAAGGGGCTGCATTATATTCACACCCCCATTGCCCTCAGACACGACATCTCCACAGCATCCAGCCTTCTCCTTGCTGTAACATTCACCACTCATACTTCACATCCATATAAGAGCGTTGTTATAACTATACTCTTATAAAATCCCCTCTTTGCTTCCATGTACAAAGTTCTTTGTTTCCACAGACTCCTCTGTGCACCACTCATTTTTTCCCCTCGTCAATTCTATGATTCACCTCATCTTTCATAGACCCATCCGCTGACACATCCACTCCTAAATATCTGAATATATTCACCGCCTCCATACTCTATCCCTTCAATCTGATATCCAATCTTTCGTCACCTATTTTTTTTTCGCTATCCTCATCACCTTACTCTTTCCTTTATTCACTTTCAATTTTCTTCTTTTACATACCCTACCAAATTCATCCACAACCTCTGCAACTTCTCTTTAGATTCTCGCAACAGTACAGTGTCATCAGCAAAGAGAAACTGTGACAACTCCTACTTTTTGTTAGATTCTTTATCTTTTAACCTCAAACCTCTTGCCAACACCTGAGAATTCGCTTCTCTTACAACTCCATCTATAAATATATTGAATAACCACGGTGACATCACACATCACTGTGTAAGGCCTACTTTTACTGGGAAATACTCTCCTTCTCTCCTACATACTGTAACCTGAGCCTCACTGTCCTGGTAAAAACGTTTCACTGTTTTCAGTACGCTACCTCCTATTCCATAAAATTGCAACATCTTCCAGATTCCCCCCCCCTCCCCCGTCCACCTTGCCAAACGCCTTTTCTAAATCCATGAATGTCACAAAAACCTCTTTACCCTTATCTACATAATGTGTGTGTGTGTACTCACCTAGTTGAGGTTGCGGGTGTGTGTATGTGTGTGTACTCACCTAGTTGTACTCACCTAGCTGAGGTTGCGGGGGTCGAGTCCGAGCTCCTGGCCCCGCCTCTTCACTGATCGCTACTAGGTCACTCTCCCTGAGCCGTGAGCTTTATCATACCTCTGCTTAAAGCTATGTATGGATCCTGCCTCCACTACATCGCTTCCCAAACTATTCCACTTACTGACTACTCTGTGGCTGAAGAAATACTTCCTAACATCCATGTGATTCATCTGTGTCTTCAGCGTCAACTGCGTCCCCTTGTTACTGTGTCCAATCTCTGGAACATCCTGTCTTTGTCCACCTTGTCAATTCCTCTCAGTATTTTGTATGTCGTTATCATGTCCCCCCTATCTCTCCTGTCCTCCAGTGTCGTCAGGTTGATTTCCCTTAACCTCTCCTCGTAGGACATACCTCTTAGCTCTGGGACTAGTCTTGTTGCAAACCTTTGCACTTTCTCTAGTTTCTTCACGTGCTTGGCTAGGTGTGGGTTCCAAACTGGTGCCGCATACTCCAATATGGGCCTAACGTACACGGTGTACAGGGTCCTGAATGATTCCTTATTAAGATGTCTGAATGCTGTTCTGAGGTTTGCCAGGCGCCCATATGCTGCATCAGTTATTTGGTTGATGTGCGCTTCAGGAGATGTGCCTGGTGTTATACTCACCCCAAGATCTTTTTCCTTGAGTGAGGTTTGTAGTCTCTGGCCCCCTAGACTGTACTCCGTCTGCGGTCTTCTTTGCCCTTCCCCAATCTTCATGACTTTGCACTTGGTGGGATTGAACTCCAGGAGCCAATTGCTGGACCAGGTCTGCAGCCTGTCCAGATCCCTTTGTAGTTCTGCCTGGTCTTCGATCGAGTGAATTCTTCTCATCAACTTCACGTCATCTGCAAACAGGGACACCTCAGAGTCTATTCCTTCCGTCATGTCGTTCACAAATACCAGAAACAGCACTGGTCCTAGGACTGACCCCTGCGGGACCCCGCTGGTTACAGGTGCCCACTCTGACACCTCGCCACGTACCATGACTCGCTGCTGTCTTCCTGACAAGTATTCCCTGATCCATTGTAGTGCCTTCCCTGTTATCCCTGCTTGGTCCTCCAGTTTTTGCACCAATCTCTTGTGTGGAACTGTGTCAAACGCCTTCTTGCAGTCCAAGAAAATGCAATGTGTGTGTGTGTGCGTGTGTGTGTGCGTGTGTGTGTGTGTGTGTGTGTGTGTGTGTGTGTGTGTGTGTGTGTGTGTGTGTGTGTGTGTGTGTGTGTGTGTGTGTGTGTGTGTGTGTATGTGTGTGTGCATGTCGTGCCGAATAAGTAAAACTTGCAATTTTGGCTTAAATAGCAACACTTTTGTTGGCGAATAAGTCACGCGAAAATTTATGTATGCAATAATTCCGGAAAAATTGTTCTGAACCTAACGAAAAAGATATATTTCATAGTGTTTGTTTATTATTATATTCTTGAAAACTTATCACAAGAACAATTTATTTTAGCCTAACCCAACTAAATATATTTTAGATTTGTTTACAATAATTTAATACTAAACAAACACAGTGAAATATATTTTTTTCGTTAGGTTCAGAATGATTTTGGCGAAATTATTGCATACATAAATTTTCGCTTGTCCTATATGGCAAGATGAGCGTTGGTATTTAAGCCAAGATCGCAAGTTCTGCCTATTCGGCACGACATATACATATATTCGCATGCCCAGTTGGGTTCATGTTTCTTGGCAGTATGGTGCTGCCACCTAAAGGCCAAACAATCTCAGCCCACACCACGCTTACCCTGTCTCATTCTTGCAGCCGAGCTCACTTAGTGAACACGGTCTACTCCGTCCCTCTCTCCCGGGCATCGCCCTCCTGGCCTGGGCAATTTAAACACACTGCCTGTGTACCAAAACCCCACGAAGAACCACCAAAGAGCCTTATTATTGACCCCGCTAGGATAAGCACCCAAATCTATTGCGATATTCGTGGCTTAGCGGTGATTTTCAGTAGTTGTGTTGCCCGAAGGAAGGAACAAAGATGTGTCCACTTCATCACCCCATATAAGAAGCATCCGTCTCTTTACGAGTTGTGTTGAAGTCGTGTCTGCAAGTTTCATCATTCAGACACGGGATCAGCAAGATTCATGCCGAAATTTGTCTGAATTTTCGTGGCGTCACCTGGGTCTTCACAGCGTCCCACTCTATTCTTCACTTACGTGTTCATCGTCACCTGTATGTTTCTGCTGTTGTTGTTCAGCTTAACACAATTATTTCAGTAAGTCAGAGGTGAGGTTGTGTAGTTCTTTGCGTCTAGTGTCGTTGATTCTCCACGTGTGTATGGGTGAGGATGGTAACCATACTCATAAACACCTCACCTCACTCACCCACTCTCATCTCACACCACTACAATCTCACACCTCTGCTGTTTTTCTAGGAAGTCATTGTGTATTCTTTGCCATGGCTGTGTATCCGAGTGCACGAGGTCACTCGAAGCCACGTGGATCACAAAGCCATGTGTGAATAAGGCCATGTGGATATACAAGCCACATGGAGTGTGCCACGTGGGTTACTAAGCTTGATGTTCAAAGCCACATAATGTTGTCTGCTACCTGGCATCAAACCATACCCCTGACCGCGGGTTCAATCCCGGCCGGGGTATGGTTTGTTTGCAATCGTGTCATTACGATTTCGTGAGTCACCTGGCATCACCTTGCGACATTACCCACGACTTCTGCCCGACGTCACCCTGGACGTCTGCCCGACGTCACGCAGAACGTATGCCCGACGTCACCTCGCGAGGTAACCCACGGCGTCTGCCTGTCATCACATCCTGACGTCACTAACGACTTCTGTCTGCCGATATCACCTTGCAACGTCTGCCCGACGTCACCCTGGACGTCTGCCCGACTTCTCCAGGACGTCTGCCCGACGTCACTCCAGGGCGTTGCCTGATGTCACCCTATGACGTCACCATGCTACCTGACGTCACCTCGCGATGCCACTCCAACGTTACCATTCTGCCCAGACATAACCTTGCAAAGTCACCCAGAATGTCTGCCCGACGTTACGTCGAGATGTCACCCACGACGTGTGCCTGACATCATCTCGTGACATCACTCACGACGTCTCCCCGATGTCACCCTGGATGTCTGCCGACGTCCCCAGGACGTCTGCCCGCCGTCACTCCAGGACGTTGCCTGACGTCACCCGATAATGTCACCATGCTGCCTGAAGTCACCACGTAACATCAACCGGACGTATCCTCGCGAAGTCACCCAAAACATCTGCCCGACGTCACCTTGCAACGTCACCCAGGACGTTAGCCCAACGTCACCCAGGATATCTGCCCTGACGTCACCTAGCGATGTCATCCCACGACATCCCTAACGTCACATCGAGAGTGTTATAGGTTTATAGTGAGCAATTTGTTGCAGTATTGTCCAGAACGATTGAGAGGAGATGTATGTCATGTGTTAATTCCTCTCAGTCAGTGTTTATTACTTGTGTTCTCACAACATGTTCGTGAATGCCTTAGTGTAGATTTTTGCACAGAAAAGCATCATTTGTTTGTGCAAGCTCTGTTGTAATTGCATGTGCAGTGCTGAAGTGCAGTTTTCCGCGTGTCCTGATGTGTGATCTGAGCCCAATTGTGTAGACCACAGTGTAGTCTGAGCCCTTGAGCACAGGGAACACTGTCGTGTTACATGTCACCACATTGTGACCGTTTGACAACTGACACTAGTCAGTCCAGGCGAGTGTCTGAGCCCCAATGAATAGAAATCTCTTCTCCTGGCCACTCGCAAATGACATGCATTAGTCATACCTGCTACAACTCCGTGTTGAGACTCGTTTTACGCCACGTCCTGACCATCAGAGTGCAGTTATGAGTCGAAAATTAGTCTCAGGACACTTAGACTAACCTGCTGTGCCTCAAACTGTCGACAGGATGACACCACAAGCCGCAGTAGCCCTGTCAGCAGCGACTGTCTGACTCATGTCACATCTTTAGTGAGCAGCCTGCACAAAGTACGATGTCATTCTGACTGCTAGCCCGCTCACTCCTGGTTGTGCCCCAGGATAGGTGAGCCCTGCAGTGACTACTAAGATGACTGTTTCACTGTTCCAGAGGAAACCATACCCTGTTGCGTTATAGCTCAGCTGCAGCGATGTCTCCTATGCAGATGCAGGAAGGCGTGCAATGACGCCTACAGAAACTCACTACCATGGACCATGATGTTTAGCACACACCTCTTTTTTTCTTCCCTCCATGTAAGAAGATTCTTTTGTCCATGTCCACATGTATATTCATGTTCCTGAGAGAGATCAAGATTTCTTCTGTCAATCATGGTCGAGGACGACCATAGGTACGTGGCCGAGTGATCTATGCTCAGTTGGGTTTATATTTCGTGGCAATATGGTGCTGCCATCTATAGGCCTACCAATCTCAGCTCACATCAAGCTTACCTTGTCTCATTCTGACAGCCGACCTCACCCAGTCAACAAGGTCGTCTTCCGTCCCTCTCTCCCGGGCATTGCCCTCCGGGCCTGGGCAACTTAAACATACTTCCTGCATAGCAAGAACCCAAATAAAGTATTCTTTCCTCGGAAGAGTATCATTCATTCCTGCTACCAGGCACACATAATTTTTACGACGATCGATATATATATATATATATATATATATATATATATATATATATTATATATATATATATATATATATATATATATATATATATATATAAATATAATATATATATATGTCGTGCCGAATAGGCAGAACTTGCGATATTGGCTTAAATAGCAACGCTCATCTTGCCATATAGGACAAGTGAAAATTTGTGTATGCAATAATTTCGCCAAAATCATTCTGAACCTAACGAAAAAATGTATTTCAATGTGTTTGTTTAGTATTAAATTATTGTAAACAAATCTAAAATGTATTTAGTTGGGTTAGGCTAAAATAAATTGTTCTTGTTATAACAAGGTTAGGTAAGTTTTCTAAGATTCTTTTGGTGCAAAATTATAAATTTTTAAATTAACATTAATGAAAAAAATATATCTTTCAACGTATAAGAGAAAATTTTAGAAAGAACTTAATTTTAAATGAGTTCTTGCCAATTGACCAGTTTTACATATTCGGCACGACGTATATATATATATATATATATATATATTATATATATATATATATATATATATATATATATATATATATATATATATATATATATATATATATATTATGTATATTAAATTACATAAGATAGTTGGAAACGAGCGCAGCTATTTGAAACATTTTTCCACAACTTGAGCGGGAATTAGCTTTCTCTATCATCAAGCATTGGTAGTTTAGACGCCACTGTGAAGTCTATCTGTTGGATGTCCATATCCATACTCTTATCTATGTGGATATATAGTGAGAAATGCTTTTTGCTAATTGTGTTTAAAACCTGTCGACTGTCTGCGAATCACAAATTAATGATCTTAAAATCACTTTTTACCAATAGTCAAAGCTTCCCTAATCTATACATTACGATGTAAAAATATATATTCAATGTATATAAAATGAGAGACATACACATCTCTGTGTATTCATTCTGTGTGTAATTTATTATTATTTAGTTACACAATAGAACAAGCAGAACTGATAATATTTCTGATCTACAGGAGAATTTAACCAGAAGTAAAAAAGAGAGAACAATAATAACTAAAAAAACTTTAAGGCCTCAAATATTTTAATAATTAAAAACATGTAAATTCAAAAGTACTTCTGTAAAGAATGTATATGGAATGTGATACTGTATGAAATCATTTTTTCTTTTCAAAGCAGGAATATCGAGGCTCTTTTTCAAGTGAAAAAAATAACAGTCAGTTATTTCTGTTATTTTATGGAATGTTGTCAGCTGATTTATCAACAAAGATAAAACGTTAATGAAGTAATGTTTTCCTCAGATGTCATCAGCCTCGTTAACATAGTTAATGATACTGCAGTCACTGCTTGTTAACCAGACTCTCACTAGAGTACTGCAGTCACTGCTTGTTAACCAGACTCTCACTAGAGTACTGCAGTCACTGCTTGTTAACCAGACTCTCACTAGAGTACTGCAGTCACTGCTTGTTAACCAGACTCTCACTAGAGTACTGCACTCACTGCTTGTTAACCAGACTCTCACTAGAGTACTGCAGTCACTGCTTGTTAACCAGACTCTCACTGAGTACTGCAGTCACTGCTTGTTAACCAGACTCTCACTGAGTAATGCAGTCACTGCTTGTTAACCAGACTCTCAATAGAGTACTGCAGTCACTGCTTGTTAAACAGACTCTCACTAGAGTACTGCAGTCACTGCTTGTTAACCAGACTGTCACTAGAGTACTGCAGTCACTGCTTGTTAACCAGACTCTCACTAGAGTACTGCAGTCACTGCTTGTTAACCAGACTCTCACTAGAGTACTGCAGTCACTGCTTGTTAACCAGACTGTCACTACAGTAATGCACTCACTGCTTGTTAACCAGACTCTCACTAGAGTACTGTACTCACTGCTTGTTAACCAGGTTCTCACTTGAGTACTGCACTCACTGCTTGTTAACCAGACTCTCATTTGAGTACTGCACTAACTGCTTGTTAACCAGACTGTCACTAGAGTAATGCAGTCACTGCTTGTTAACCAGACTCTCACTTGAGTACTGCACTCACTGCTTGTTAACCAGACTGTCACTAGAGTACTGCAGTCACTGCTTGTTAACCAGACTGTCACTAGAGAACTGCAGTCACTGCTTGTAACCAGACTGTCACTAGAGTACTGCAGTCACTGCTTCTTAACCAGACTCTCACTTGACTACTGCACTCACTGCTTGTTAACCAGACTCTCACTTGAGTACTGCAGTCACTGTTAAGCAGACTCTCACTAGAGTAATGCAGTCACTGCTTGTTAAACAGACCATCACTTGAGTACAGTCACTATTAAGCAGATTCTCATTAGAGCACTGCAGTCACTGCTTGTTAACCAGACTGTCACTACAGTACTGCACTCACTGCTTGTTAACCAGACTCTCACTTGAGTACTGTACTCACTGCTTGTTAACCAGACTCTCACTAGAGTACTGTACTCACTGCTTGTTAACCAGACTCTCACTAGAGTATTGCATTCACTGCTTGTTAACCAGACTCTCACTAGATTACTGTACTCACTGCATGTTAACCAGACTCTCCCTAGAGTAATGTACTCACTGCTTGTTAACCAGACTCTCACTTGAGTACTGCAGTCACTGTTAAGCAGATTCTCATTAGAGTACTGCAGTCACTGCTTGTTAACCAGACTCACTTAAGTACTGCACTCACTGCTTGTTAACCAGACTCTCACTTGAGTACTGTACTCACTGCTTGTTAACCAGATTCTCACTAGAGTACTGTACTCACTGCTTGTTAACCAGACTCTCCCTAGAGTACTGTACTCACTGCTTGTTAACCAGACTCTCACTAGAGTACTGCACTCACTGCTTCTTAACCAGACTCTCACTAGAGTACTGCACTCACTGCTTGTTAACCAGACTCTCACTAGAGTACTGTACTCACTGTGTGTTAACCAGACTCTCACTAGAGTAATGTACTCACTGCTTGTTAACCAGACTCTCACTTGAGTACTGCAGTCGCTGCTTGTTAACCAGACTCTCACTAGAGTAATGCAGTCACTGCTTGTAAACCAGACCCTCACTTGAGTACTGCAGTCACTGTTAAGCAGATTCTCATTAGAGTACTGCAGTCACTGTTAAGCAGATTCTCATTAGAGTACTGCAGTCACTGCTTGTTAACAAGACTCTCACTAGAATAAAGCAGTCACTGCTTGTTAACCAGACTCTCACTTGAGTACTGCAGTCACTGTTAAGCAGATTCTCATTAGAGTACTGCAGTCACTGCTTGTTAACCAGACTCACTTAAGTACTGCACTCACTGCTTGTTAACCAGACTCTCACTTGAGTACTGTACTCACTGCTTGTTAACCAGATTCTCACTAGAGTACTGTACTCACTGCTTGTTAACCAGACTCTCCCTAGAGTACTGTACTCACTGCTTGTTAACCAGACTCTCACTAGAGTACTGTACTCACTGTGTGTTAACCAGACTCTCACTAGAGTATGCACTCACTGCTTGTTAACCAGGGCTCTCACTGAGTACAGTCACTCAACTGTGTGTTAACCAGACTCTCACTAGAGTAATGTACTCACTGCTTGTTAACCAGACTCTCACTTGAGTACTGCAGTCGCTGCTTGTTAACCAGACTCTCACTAGAGTAATGCAGTCACTGCTTGTTAACCAGACCCTCACTTGAGTACTGCAGTCACTGTTAAGCAGATTCTCATTAGAGTACTGCAGTCACTGTTAAGCAGATTCTCATTAGAGTACTGCAGTCACTGCTTGTTAACAAGACTCTCACTAGAATAAAGCAGTCACTGCTTGTTAACCAGACTCTCACTAGAGTAAAGCAGTCACAGCTTGTTAACCAGACTCTCACTTGAGTACTGCACTCACTGCTTGTTACCCAGACTGTCACTACAGTACTGCACTCACTACTTGTTAACCAGACTCTCACTTGAGTACTGTACTCACTGCGTGCTAACCAGACTCTCACTAGAGTAATGTACTCACTGCTTTTTAACCAGACTCTCACTTGAGTACTGATCACTGGTGCTAACCAGACTCTCATTGTGTAATGTACTCCCTTGCTTGTTAACAAGACTCTCACTAGAGTAATGCAGTCACTGCTTGTTAACCAGACCCTCACTTGAGTACTGCAGTCACTGCTAAGCAGATTCTCAATAGAGTACTGCAGTCACTGCTTGTTAACAAGACTCTCACTAGAGTAAAGCAGTCACTGCTTGTTAATCAGACTCTCACTTGAGAACTGCAGTCACTGTTAAGCAGATTCTCATTACAGTAATGCAGTCACTGCTTGTTAACCAGACTCTCACTTGAGTACTGCACTCACTGCTTGTTAACCAGACTGTCACTACAGTGCTGCACTCACTGCTTGTTAACCACACTCTCACTTGAGTACTGTACTCACTGCTTGTTAACCAGACTCTCACTTGAGTACTGTACTCACTGCTTGTTAACCAGACTCTCACTAGAGTACTGTACTCACTGCTTGTTAACCAGACTCTCACTAGAGTACTGCACTCACTGCTTGTTAACCAGACACTCACTTGAGTACTGCACTCACTGCTTGCTAACCAGACTCTCACTAGAGTACTGTACTCACTGCGTGTTAACCAGACTCTCACTAGAGTAATGTACTCACTGCTTGTTAACCAGACTATCACTAGAGTAATGCAGTCACTGCTTGTTAACCAGACCCTCACTTGAGTACTGTAATCACTGTTAAGCAGATTCTCATTAGAGTGCTGCAGTCACTGTTAAGCAGATTCTCATTAGAGTACTGCAGTCACTGCTTGTTAACCAGACTCTCACTAGAGTAAAGCAGTCACAGCTTGTTAACCAGACCCTCACTTGAGTGCTGCAGTCACTGTTAAGCAGATTCTCATCAGAGTACTGCAGTCACTGCTTGTTAACCAGACTCTCACTAGAGTACTGCACTCACTGCTTGTTAACCAGGCTCTCACTTGAGTACTGCACTCACTGCTTGTTAACCAGACTCTCATTTGAGTACTGCACTCACTGCTTGTTAACCAGACTGTCACTAGAGTACTGCAGTCACTGCTTATTAACCAGACTCTCACTTGAGTACTGCACTCACTGCTTGTTAACCAGACTCTCACTACAGTACTGCAGTCACTGCATGTAACCAGACTGTCACTAGAGTACTGCAGTCACTGCTTCTTAACCAGACTCTCACTTGACTACTGCACTCACTGCTTGTTAATCAGACTCTCACTTGAGTACTGCAGTCGCTGCTTGTTAACCAGACTCTCACTACAGTACTGCAGTCACTGCTTGTTAACCAGACTCTCACTACAGTACTGCAGTCACTGTTTGCTAACCAGACTGTCACTAGAGTACTGCAGTTACTGCTTGTTAACCAGACTCTCACTTGAGTACTGCAGTCACTGCTTGTTAACCAGACTCTCACTAGAGTAATGTACTCACTGCTTGTTACCCAGACTCTCACTTGAGTACTGCAGTCACTGTTAAGCAGACTCTCATTAGAGTACTGCAGTCACTGCTTGTTAACCAGACTCTCACTAGAGTAATGCAGTCACTGCTTGTTAACCAGACCCTCACTTGAGTACTGCAGTCACTGTTAAGCAGATTCTCATTAGAGTACTGCAGTCACTGCTTGTTAACCAGACTCTTACTAGAGTACTGCAGTCACTGCTTGTTAAGCAGACTCTCACTAGAGTACTGCAGTCACTGCTTGTTAGCCAGACTCATTGAGAAATGCACTCATTGCTTGTTAACCAGGTTCTCACTTGAGTACTGCACTCACTGCTTGTTAACCAGACTCTCATTTGAGTACTGCACTTACTGCTTGTTAACCAGACTCTCATTTGAGTACTGCACTCACTGCTTGTTAACCAGACTCTCATTTGAGTACTGCACTAACTGCTTGTTAGCCGGACTGTCACTAGAGTAATGCAGTCACTGCTTGTTAACCAGACTCTCACTTGAGTACTGCACTCACTTCTTGTTAACCAGACTGTCACTAGAGTAATGCAGTCACTGCTTGTTAACCAGACTGTCACTAGAGTACTGCAGTCACTGCTTGTAACCAGACTGTCACTAGAGTACTGCAGTCACTGCTTCTTAACCAGACTCTCACTTGACTACTGCACTCACTGCTTGTTAACCAGACTCTCACTTGAGTACTGCAGTCACTGTTAAGCAGACTCTCACTAGAGTAATGCAGTCACTGCTTGTTAAACAGACCATCACTTGAGTACTGCAGTCACTATTAAGCAGATTCTCATTAGAGCAATGCAGTCACTGCTTGTTAACCAGACTGTCACTACAGTACTGCACTCACTGCTTGTTAACCAGACTCTCACTTGAGTACTGTACTCACTGCTTGTTAACCAGACTCTCACTAGAGTACTGTACTCACTGCTTGTTAACCAGACTCTCACTAGAGTATTGCACTCACTGCTTGTTAACCAGACTCTCACTAGAGTACTGTACTCACTGCATGTTAACCAGACTCTCCCTAGAGTAATGTACTCACTGCTTGTTAACCAGACTCTCACTTGAGTACTACAGTCACTGTTAAGCAGATTCTCATTAGAGTACTGCAGTCACTGCTTGTTAACCAGACTCACTTAAGTACTGCACTCACTGCTTGTTAACCAGACCCTCACTTGAGTACTGTACTCACTGCTTGTTAACCAGATTCTCACTAGAGTACTGTACTCACTGCTTGTTAACCAGACTCTCCCTAGAGTACTGTACTCACTGCTTGTTAACCAGACTCTCACTAGAGTACTGTACTCACTGTTCTTAACCAGACTCTCACTAGAGTACTGCACTCTCTGCTTGTTAACCAGACTCTCACTAGAGTACTGTACTCACTGTGTGTTAACCAGACTCTCACTAGAGTAATGTACTCACTGCTTGTTAACCAGACTCTCACTTGAGTACTGCAGTCGCTGCTTTTTAACCAGACTCTCACTAGAGTAATGCAGTCACTGCTTGTTAACCAGACCCTCACTTGAGTACTGCAGTCACTGTTAAGCAGATTCTCATTAGAGTACTGCAGTCACTGTTAAGCAGATTCTCATTAGAGTACTGCAGTCACTGCTTGTTAACAAGACTCTCACTAGAGTAAAGCAGTCACTGCTTGTTAACCAGACTCTCACTTGAGTACCGCAGTCACTGTTAAGCAGATTCTCATTAGAGTACTGCAGTCACTGCTTGTTAACCAGACTCTCACTAGAGTAAAGCAGTCACAGCTTGTTAACCAGACTCTCACTTGAGTACTGCACTCACTGCTTGTTACCCAGACTGTCACTACAGTACTGTACTCACTGCGTGCTAACCAGACTCTCACTAGAGTAATGTACTCACTGCTTTTTAACCAGACTCTCACTAGAGTACTGTACTCACTGCGTGCTAACCAGACTCTCACTAGAGTAATGTACTCATTGCTTGTTAACAAGACTCTCACTAGAGTAATGCAGTCACTGCTTGTTAACCAGACCCTCACTTGAGTACTGCAGTCACTGCTAAGCAGATTCTCAATAGAGTACTGCAGTCACTGCTTGTTAACAAGACTCTCACTAGAGTAAAGCAGTCACTGCTTGTTAATCAGACTCTCACTTGAGTACTGCAGTCACTGTTAAGCAGATTCTCATTACAGTACTGCAGTCACTGCTTGTTAACCAGACTCTCACTTGAGTACTGCACTCACTGCTTGTTAACCAGACTGTCACTACAGTGCTGCACTCACTGCTTGTTAACCACACTCTCACTTGAGTACTGTACTCACTGCTTGTTAACCAGACTGTCACTAGAGTACTGCAGTCACTGCTTGTTAACCAGACTGTTACTAGAGTACTGCAGTCACTGCTTGTTAACCAGACTCTCGCTACAGTACTGCAGTCACTGCTTGTTAACCAGACTCTCACTAGAGTACTGTCGTCACTCCTTGTCAACCAGACTCTCAATAGAGTACCGCCATTACTGCTTGTTAACCAGACTCTCATTAGAGTGCTGCACTCAGTGCTTATTAACCAGATTCTCACTAGAGTACTACAGTCACTGCTTGTTAACCAGACTCTCACTAGAGTACTGCAGTCACTGCTTGTTAAACAGACTCTCACTAGAATACTGGAGTCACTGCTTGTTAACCAGACTCTCACTAGAGTACTGCAGTCACTGCTTGTTAACCAGACTCTCACTAGAGTACTGCAGTCACTGCTTGTTAACCAGACTCTCACTAGAATACTGGAGTCACTGCTTGTTAACCAGACTCTCGCTAGTGTACTGCAGTCACTGCTTGTTAACCAGACTCTCACTAGAGTACTGCAGTCACTGCATGTTAACCAGACTCTCACTAGAGTACTGCAGTCACTGCTTGTTAACCAGACTCTCACTAGAGTACTACAGTCACTGCTGCTGCTCTTTTTGTTATTATTGTAAACTACTGATGTACATTGTTGATGTAAGACTTGGCTTGAGAATATTATTATTTAGTCTCTTTTTTGTCTTTCATCTTTCTGTTCCATTTGACTTGTTTATATAAGATACTCAAAGGTGATAAGTTTCATAATTGCCTAGTAAATAATATTTGTTTACTTAATTCTAATATATTTTGAGTTGATCTATTTAAAGGTAGGTACAAGAGGAAACACTATAAATACTGGCATCTCTGAGAGTAAAATAATAAAGAGTGAGGAGAAGTCTTCGTTCCCTCTCCTGACGAAGCAAATCTGTGCTGAGCTAATATCCATATAAACTCGTTTTTCACCAGTTTCATTAAGAAAGATAATTCACTCTCGATATTTGGCCTGCTGAGGAGAGAGTTGTTTTTGAAGAGAAGAAAAGAATCCAACTCCTGGTCCAAACTCTGAAGTAACTCTCGCCATGTTCGATGATTCTCTATACTATTGGTTTTTGTTGGCTTTTAACTCTAATTGCCTAAATTAAGTAGTTTCCTGGCAGTTCTACACTTCATTGTTCGGTGTTACATATTTGCTTGTGTTGGAATGTCAAGTGATGCAGACACTAATGTTGTTGCCACAGCTGTTGGTGCTGTCACAGCCGGTTGTGTTGTCATGGCTAATAACGTTATCTTTACTGGTGGTGCTTTGGCAAGTTGTGTTGTCACCGCTGTTAGTGTTGTCACTGTTGGTGTTATCACTAACAGTGACAACAGTGTTGGTGTTGTCACCACTGTTGGTGTTGCCACCACTGTTATATTGTCACGGATAAAGTTTTGCGGCTGTTTATGTTGTCACTGTTGTTGGTGTTTTCCCGGCTGATGTCACAGCTGGAAATTGTGGTGAACATGTTTTCTTGTTATAATACCAATGTAAACCCCGTTGATTTAGCAATCGTTATTAGTACTTCCTGCAAATATATGATCATATCCAGTTGTGTTAAGCTAAAGTAATGAAACAGCACAGAATTCAAAACTGGACTTAGTATAATGTTGCATCAGTGTTCATTTGATTAGGGAATATTCTGCGTCACTATAACTGGATTCAGCACGCTGAGCCTTATAAATATACTCCTCTTTATTGTCCTCTCACACACTACTCTAGTCATTATCATTTCCGAGTAAAAAGCCTTTTTCGTTTCCTTTGTTGTGTAGCAAGCTATGAGGTGAACGGCACTTCCATATCTTGTGGTGAACAGGCACTTATTGCAGTCCTGGTCTTACTACTATTGCTGTTCCTTCCAAAACCAAGAAAATAAGACCCACAATTACCACTCTCCTCACTGCCACTAATGTTTCTATCCTACAATATTTGCTGCATTTCATGGTGAGAAGGGCTAGTGTGTCGACCCTCCATTGTGAATCGTTGTTTACTGGGTGATGTTACGTACGATGCCTAGCGCCTACCGATACTGCCTAGATTTTTTTCATAGGAGCCATGAAGTAGCTGGGTACTTAAACAACACTGCTAAGGCCTGACATAGCGCTACGTGGCAAATCTGAACGGTTGTAAAATTACATGTACTTGTTTAAACCCATCCTGACCTGCATAGAAGTAAAGCGATCACAGTTTAAGGGTTAATTTATTTATTCATTCTCATATATACATGTATGTACATGTATACATACGTACACGCTTATATACATACACATAAGCATAAGCATGCACATACACAAGGATTCATTCACAAGTAAAGGTAAATCAATACATATACACACGCTTACACATTACATATACATACTGAAACGAACACATATTCATTTGTATACATCTGAACAACACTTCATCTATTCATGCATATATATGTACATATATTAATGCACACTAATAGCTAACAGTGAGTTGGTGCGTGTATACAGGTATTTTTAAAAGATTTCGTTTGAACCAGGATATAATATAACAGTCAGCAGGGTCAATACATACTGTATTATCCAGGGGCAGGTGCATGAGAACTAAAGTACTACTGAACCTCTGACTGTATTATCCAGGGGCAGGTGCAGGAGAACTACCGTACTACTGAACCTCTGACTGTATTATCCAGGGGCAGGTGCAGGAGAACTACCGTACTACTGAACCTCTGACTGTATTATCCAGGGGCAGGTGCAGGAGAACTACCGTACTACTGAACCTCTGACTATATTATCCAGGGGCAGGTGCAGGAGAACTACCGTACAACTGAACCTCTGACTATATTATCCAGGGGCAGGTGCAGGAGAACTACCGTACAACTGAACCTCTGACTGTATTATCCAGGGGCAGGTGCAGGAGAACTACCGTACAACTGAACCTCTGACTGTATTATCCAGGGGCAGGTGCAGGAGAACTACCGTACTACTGAACCTCTGACTGTATTATCCAGGGGCAGGTGCAGGAGAACTACCGTACAACTGAACCTCTGACAGAAGATGGGGAGTTAGGGGGAGACGGAGACTGCTGAACTATAACCTCCCAATATTGATCTCACTCACGCTACACATAGACTCGTACACGCATAAATACATGCACATGCAGTTGCATCACCATATACATACTTACGCACATACATAGATAAGTGCACACCAGTATAAATAAAAACAAAAAATACAAACACAACATGTAGGGTCAGGAACATTTAGTCGACCCTGGAAACCATATAGGTAAGCACACACACACACACAAGCACACATACATACATTCGCACAAAAGAACACAAAAGTACACACACAAGCACACACACAAACGCGCACACACACACACGAGGTTCTACAAGGGTCATTCCAAGGGCCCGTGCTGTTTCTTGTGTATGTGAATGAGGTGACGGCAGGGACAGATTCAGAGGTGTCCCTGCTTGCAGACGATGTGAAACTATTGAGGAGAATTCCAACGAATGAGAATCAGGTAGGATTACAAAGGGAACTGGGCAGACTGCAAGCCTGGTGCAACAACTGCCTCCTGAAGTTTAACCCCACAAAGCGCAAAGTCAAAACGATTGGGGAAGGTCAGAGAAAATCGCAGACGGAATAAGCACTAG
The DNA here is from genome assembly GCF_026875155.1 of Cherax quadricarinatus. Taxonomy (NCBI): domain Eukaryota; kingdom Metazoa; phylum Arthropoda; class Malacostraca; order Decapoda; family Parastacidae; genus Cherax; species Cherax quadricarinatus. The sequence continues at coordinate 9,189,653 of NC_069399.1, forward strand.
GGAAAGGGGGTCAAAGTCTGCAAACCTCACTCAAGACCATCTCCTGAGGCACACATGAACCAAATAACTGCTGCAGGATACGGGTGCCTGACAAACCTAAGAATAGCATTTCGATATCTAAGTAAGGAATCATTCTCTACGCAGTGTACGTCAAGCCCATATTGGAATATGCAGCACCAGTTTGGAACCCACACCTGGTGAAGCACCTCAAGAAATTAGAGAAAGTGCAAAGGAAAGGTGTACAACAAGACTACTCCCGGAGCTCAGGAGTATGTCTTATGAAGAGTGGTTAAGGGAACTCAACCTGATGACACTAAAGGATAGGAGGGATGGGATTTACATGATAACGACATATAAAATGCTGAGAGGTATGGACAAAGTGGATAGAGATGGAATGTTTCAGAGATGGCACACAGCAACAAAGGGTCTCAGCTGGAAGTTGAAAACTCAGATGAGTTACAGGGATGTTATGAAGTATTTCTTTATTAATGGAGTTGTCAAGAAGTGGAACAATCAGGAGAGTGATGTAGTGGAGGCAGAAGCTATACATAACTTTAAGAATAGGTTCGATAAAGCTCGTGGAGAAGGGAGAGAGCAGACCAAGTAGGGATCAGCAAAGGGGCGAATCCAGGAGCTATGACTCAACCCCTGCAACCACAAATAGGTGAGCACACACACACACACGCACACACACAAACACCATTACTATTTTTGGTATATGTGAATGACATGACAGAAGGGTTTGACTCAGAAGTGTCTCTGTTTGCAGCCGATGTAAAGTTAATGAGAATTAAATCGGATATGGATCAGGCAGGACTCCAAAGGGACCTGGACAGGCCGCAAGCCTGATGCAGCAACTGGCTCCAGGAATTGAACCCCACCAAATGCAAAGCCATGAAGATCAGGGAAGAACAAAGAAACCCAAAGACTGCAAACCTTACTCATGGAAAAAAATTCTGGGGTCAGTATAATACCGAGCACATCATCTGAGGCGCACATCAACCAGATAACTGCTGCAGCATATGGGCGCCTGGCAAACCTAAGAACAGCGTTCCGATACCTCAGTAAGGAATCGTTGAAGACTCTGTACATCGTGTACGTTAGCCCATATTGGAGTATGCAGCACCAGTTTGGAAACCACACCTGGTTAGGCACGTCAAGAAATTAGAGAAAGTGCTAGGGTTTGCAACAAGACTAGTCCTTGAGCTAAGGGGACTGTCCTACGAATAAAGGTTAAGAGAAATCGGAATGACGACAAAGGAGGACAGGAGGGTTGGGGAGACATGATAACGACATATAAAATACTGCGAGGAATTGACAAGGTGGTCAGATACTTGATGCTCCAGAGATGAGACACAGAAACTTGGGGTCACCCTTGGAATTGAAGACAAATGAGTCAAAGGGATGTTAGGAAGTTTTTGTTCAGTCATAGAGTTGTTAGGAAGTGGAACAGTCTGGAAAGTGACGTAGTGGAGGCAGGATCCATACATAGTTTTAAGACGAGGTTTCATGAGAAAGAGAGGACTGGGCCAGGAGCTATAACTCGACCCCTGCAACCCCAATTAGGTGACTACACGCACAGACAAATTCTGAAAAAAGATATAGAAAGGAAGAAGAGAAGGAGTATGGCATCAGGAGCAGGAACATCAGTGACCAGTGAGGGGACCGATGGATGGGGTGGAGATAAGTCATTTGCAGAGGCGCTATCAGGCTACTGTGGGACCCAGGAAATACCAAAGAATGAAAGAGGCATGCCGCTGAGAACAGGAACAGCGATCAGCGTGGGGACTTAGGGGATTAAGAGGAGGGAAGGGTATGACATAAGTCCCCTGCAGAGACACCATCAGACCACTAGGGGATTCAGGAACTGTTAAGGGAAGCAGGAATGGATATGCTTAACTCGAACCCAGAAAAACGGAGGGAAATGAAATGTGAAGAGGAGAGGGAGAAGCCAGTATTTGTTCATGGGCTTCATTAGGCCGAAGGGAAGACATAAGACAAGCTGAAGAGGATATGACCGGGCTGACGAACTTTCAGAGAGTAAAGGGATATTCAAGGTGAGAAAATCGTCTAGTCAAACTGATTTTAACAACAAAAACGGTAAGAAACAGGATCGTGCAGCAGAAACCACGGCTAAATACTCATCAAAATACCAGTGGGTATACCTCAAACACGACCGAGCACAAAACGAACAAGAGAAACTAAGAGAGAGGATACAAAGATGCAAGGGGGCAGGAAAGAGAAATAAGGCTTGAGACAGGCAGGGGAGCCCAGACTCGGGAGAACCAGCAAACACAACATCCACAGAACTACCCATAGAATACCCTCAACCCTTACCAACCCACCACAACCAAACACAATAACTCACAACAAACAACAATCCTCACAGCCCTCACACCAAACACACCTTCAGATCAGCCTCTCATAATATTCTTCTTAGTCTCCTATTCCCCCAACCCACAAAAAAGCCCAAGAATAGAGCATTGGAAAATAAGAAGTTATGGTTCACAGTCGCATATGAAATAACAAAGAAGTTTGAGGAGTACCACGAACGAATCATGAGGCATACATAGAAATCACAGCACTCACAGAAACGAAGCTCACGAGAATGATAACAGACGCCATCTTTCCAAATTGATATCAGATCCTGAGGAACGATAGAGGAAACAGAAAGGAAGTTGCACTGCTCATCAAAAACTAGTGGGGTTTTGAGGAGTTGAGTGAAATGGACGTAGGGGAAAGCATGGGACTTCATAGTAGGAACACCTCAGACTAGGAACTGTGTCCTAAATAAACCAATGAACCTCTCATCCAGGCTTCTAACAGTCATTATTCTAAGTATTTCTTCTCTACTATTAGATCAATCCATGCCAGGATAATCCCGAATTGCAATGCCCAAGCGGGTGAATACGTTTCTGGAGTTCTCCAAGACTCTTTGTATCTAACCTTAACTATTAATGTCATTTTATAGTAAACTCATTGAAAAACAGTGCAAGAAACCTAGCAAATTTACCACAAATATTGTACAATATAGCATCTCATGTGCTATCACCCTCCAATGGAACACTGTTCAATTAATAATTGGATACTAAAACTTTCCCAGCAATGCTTTAGATAACAAGAATTACCTAAATTCATAAAGGAGGTGATCCGACGTATGTGAATAACTATAACTATACAACTTGCCATTGTTATTAAAAATCTTCGAAAAAGTCATAAGTGAGTATATTCTCAGGCCAGTAAAATATTCGAAATGCAAGAGTAAAATTGTTTGACTTTATTTATACAGCTCTCGAAAACAATGAATATTAATGAACTTCTTCAAAGATCTTTTGAAGGCTTTTCGATGTATCTTAATCTAGAAAATAATGGTATCTTGCATATTTAAAATCCTGCCTTAAAAGAGCACACCACGTTAATTCGACCTATAAACACAGCAACGCCTCAAGGCTGCAGTGTTTTCGGACTTCTGCTTTTTCTCAGATACATCAATGACCTTCGCAAGGCCATCTCAATTATTTACTTCTGTTCTGTTTTCAGAAAACACAAATTTTGTCATCTCTCGTTCAAATCAGATTTTTCTCAATAACAGTTAATGAGCTCAAAGATATCTACGTACTTAGATGACTACCAATGAACTCAGTCTTAATATCAACAAAACCTTCTATAAGTGTCTAACTAAATATAATGGTTAATGATTTTTACATCGCAAGACAAACCGGAGGAAAATTTTTAGGCCTACACCTAGACATGTTTGAACACCCCTATCCAACACATAACCACGAAGGTCTTCATAACAGTACGCATCTAAGATACGTTATGTACCTCAAGCAGCGTTACTTATTCTATACTCCTCTCTAATCTATCCTTTGCTCATCTATAGTATTTGTGCTTTGGGTTCTCCTACATCAATTCACCTAAAGCCAATAATAACTCAAAAGACACTGTACGAACGATTACTCAACCTAGAGGTTGACAACACCTGTCTCACTTTTATAAAAGTTTAAACTTACTTAACATACATAACACTACTGCACATATTATATATACGGAGCAATTAATTCAGATATAAACCCTGCTCTGAAAATTTCCTGGATTGCTACAATATACCTCAGATGCATAATAAAAACAGAAATCTCCACGTGTTAGTCTGAACGTCAGCAAAGAGTCAATGCGCATAAAACGCTCTGATATCTGGAACTCTCTTCCTGATGATAGCATTTTTATTAAAAAAATCTAAATGTTTGAAAATCATATGCGATGTTGATATTTAAAATATAGCCAAATATTACATATTCATAAACTAAAGTGTTGGAATTAATGTGAAAGATTAGCATTCTTGCAAATAAACTTAATTAATCATCCGACAGTTTTAAACTTGGAGGTTATTGTAATAAACACATTGAGAACAGAAATCGAAAGGCTTGAAAATCCCTTTTCATATGATGTAGACCGTCATAAGATGTAGGCCGTCATATGATGTAGGCCGTCATATGATGTAGGCCGTCATATGATGTAGGCCGTCATATGATGTAGGCTGTCATATGATATAGGCCGTCATATGATGTAGGCCGTCATATGATGTAGGCCGTCTATATAGTAAATGTAGGCCGTCACATGATGTAGGCCGTCATATGATGTAGGTCGTCATATGATGTAGGCCGTCATATGATGTAGGCCGTCATGTGATGTAGGTCGTCCCACACTGGTAGCTGGCACAGGTGTCGTGCCAACTGTTGTCATTTGTCTGGGCTCATATAAAGGTATTAGTTAATACTAAGATAAATTACACTTCATCTAACTCTAACTTAAGTACTTATATGAGAGATTGAGTATGAGTCTATTAAAGATTACTTTTAAATTAATTATAAGACTGAGGACGGTATGGATTCGTAACTTTGACAGACCTGTACATCTGTCACTGTATAGACATGTCTGGTCGCCTCATCACATTCCCCCTCTCAGGACTTAACGAGGAATATCGGTTTCGGGAAATCGGTTAACTATTGCCTAATTTTCCACACGAGGGCGAGGCGCTTTTTGGACCTGCTCAAACAATATCATTGTCTATGGCTCCCCTGACACGTTGTTGAATGTACCTTGATAGTCTTAAACTGTCGTAAGGACTGGCTGCTGGGGTCTCATATGCATAATACAAGACAGAAGTCTCATGTTCGACTCAACCTGATATAACACTCAATGCTCATGAAAGCCCTAATAACTGGAGCTCTTTTCCAAAGATTCCTCTCTCTCAACAGCTTCAAAGCTACTTTGAAAAGCTCCCCATTATCATCACAGTAATATCCTATTATAATTAAGTCAAGAAACTTGCTGTTTTCCTCCATTCTTATTCTTTTTGCTTCAACATTTTTCTACTCCCAGCTATGGTAAAACAGGCTGCAGTCCCTTCTTTCAGACAGCTGCAGAAATAATTTCACAGAACTTCTTTCACGCATAGATGCATAAATAATTCTCACAGAAGTTATACAAAATTATTACAAGTGTACTGAAATATACGTAACTAATTCCAGTTACCCTGTTAAACTAGATAATTATGTATTTATTGGGATATATCATAAATTAATATGTGACTTGTATCTATATTTAAGTTCCTATTAATCTTATATATTTTTTCCTCATAGAGAAAGAAATCTAAATAAAAAATTGAATAAAAATTAAAGAACAGCATTAGTCTTAGTTTCTAAGATTCTTTGTGACTTCACGATTAATGTATGTCCTTTGAAGTAACACTGAAATATAGATTCGTATTTGTATTTGATTAACGTAGGTTATATGTTACAACAAATAGTTTTTCTTTTCAAAAAATCCAGTTATTTCATAATCATAAACCAAACTGCTGTTTCAAAAAATTCATACATTTCACATTGTTAAACAAACTTTAGAATTAATGTCAAATATTGTAAACTTTAGCATATTCTTTTACACAAACTTAATAAATCATCCATAGTTATAAAGTAAACTTGGAGGTTATTACAATAAGCAAATTGGGGCCAGAACTCGAAAGGATTGGAAATCTATTTTCATATGATGCACCTGAACTTCTTAACATTTCAAGCAGGGCAGTTTTTAGTTCAGTTACGACTGCCGGAAATGCTCTGCATAACCAATGGACCTTATCATCGTGTACCAATAATATCAACTCATCCTAGCTATGTTAACTGTGTGATGTGCAATACTTTCTAGAAATGACGGTTATTATTAATAATAATATCTTTATTATTGTTGTGGATTATTGTTGGTGTTCATGTTGTTCTCGTTCTTGTTGTTCTCGTTATTGTTCTTGTTCTTGTTATTATTAATATTAGTAGTAGTAGTAGTAGTACAGCTATTTTTTATTTAATTTTAATTAATACTATCTACAAACTGCATATATTGGTATTAACATATAGTAATATGGTACAATGATATTGCTAATGAACAAAGGAATGTGATCACTGTACTGAAAACATTCTGCACAATCAACACAAACAAAAGCCTCCGTTTCTGTTGTGGGTATAAATTTTCTGGTGACTTAAGTTTACTGGCAGTAATTGGCCTGCTGCTTTTTTCAACACCGCAGCATTAACACGAGTATAACTGGCGTCTACTTGCAGAGAAAATAGCAGTGCAACATTGAAACTAGTCATTACAGAAACACTAACAATATTATCACTTTGCAACCAGGCTGTGTAAAGCAATTTCACATTACATTTAAAGTTGTACGAAAATTTAAAGTACCTGAAGAGTACAATTTCAAACACAGAAATGTAACTGGCACACTGGGTCATGGAAATCAAATAACCCTGTCGTATACTCCCAACTTTGGTCTCTAGTACTTCAATGAAATTATTCATAAGAGGAAACCCTTTAGCATTAGTTATCAAATTTACTTTGCGGCAGTCAGTGAACATGCTGAGAGTGTCATCTAGTGTGAGACCCTTGACAAGCAATGTCCACTGACTCGACTCTCGACTCTTCCACCATACATTTCTTGTTACAACTTTATACATCACTTTTCAATTAAGTTTATTCTACCCAAAGCCTGCTGAATTTGCTCAACTACATTTACCTCATGGGGACTCATAACCCCTTTTCTATCGTCGTAAAGCTCATTTGCAAAGTTCGATGGTGGCTGAGCCAACGCACCAAGGTTTTCCACACAAACATCAAAAGTACACGTTTCAAATTCTTATACTTTACCTTTTCAGTCATTTCAGACTGATGATAAAGGAAATCATACACATTTTTCTGGTTGGGTGTAGGGGTTTTATTTTCATCAGAGACTTCACCCACTAGAAGTTACCAATCGCTACTAATCAGAGCGTTCCCAGGAGCCAGCTCCAGTACCAACACCTCCTCTCTAACCTCAAGATCATGTAGCACCACCTTATGGTCCCACGTCATCCTGGTCAGACTGGCAGACTGATTCACTGGTTCCTTTCACCTCGTCTGAGCCAAACAGTCTCTGAAACCGAGAAAAAACTCTGAGGGAGAAGGCATCACCATCCTCACTTATTCCATGACTTAATGATTCCAGAGTGCTTCCCCGCACGGCAATAAAAAGGAGGAGAATATTCCCATCCAGTCCTCCTGGTACTGGGTACAACAAACATTCATCGTCCTGAGAGACTGGTGAAACCACTCTACTTTTGATTCTTAGAATGATGAACATTGGTAGATTGTTTCTTACTTACGTCTCTCAAAACTACATGACATTTTATAAAATTTGACTTTTGCTTGGTTTGTGCTAAGCCTGACAAAAGTGTTTTACCAGAAATCTCAAAACCATATACAAAATTACTAAGAAGGGGCAGGAACTCTGGTAACCAGGTAAAATGATAAGTGATTGGTAAACATTTATTATCCAGCTCCATCTTCTCAATACTGACATATCCTCCACTGGGAATCTGTAAAAATTCGGGACCTTATCCTCATATGGCTCTGACATGACTGCTTGGTCACATACTCTGTAAAATAAACGTTTATTAAATTTGAGAACCACTTCCTTTGCAACAACTGCCTCCTGAACAGCCTTCAGGGAGTCACCACATCCCTGGACCTCAACCAGTTGCTTCTGAGTCAGAGTATCCACTCCCATGCCAGCACCGAGAACCTCCCCTCCCGAAACCGGGTTTGACCTGGGCCGGTTAATCACTGCCCAGAGTCTCCAGCAGGTCAGATTCAATGAACAGGCTCCCCAGGCCCAAAGTGTCACCACAATCAATAGAAAGATCAAGGCTCACCTGTCTAGTCATAGTACACAATGAATTTCTTTTAGTCACAGTAGCTTTAGTTTTTACCTTAAAACATTGTAAATCAGGGTCCCCCGAAACCAAACATTCCTCACTTTTGAGGAGGCCCATTACAGTGTTGCCTAGTAGTAGGTCAACACATGGAAAAGGCAGGTACACAGACTGAACAGGAATCCTAACAGTGGATCCTGAAATCAGTTTTAAAAATAATATCTTTTCCAGTGTAATTATCTTCTGACACTGGCAATACATCGTTTCGCAAAAGGTAGAATGTGCTACATCCGTCCCTTAATGACATAACACCTTCTATCCTACCTTCATTTTGATGTAAAGTCACTGTGGACTTACTTGAAAATACCTTCATCCGAGGGTCTCAAACAGCTGACTTACCTGGTCTACTCTTGGGTAAAACTTCACTACTGGCTACCGTGTGTGTAACTGGTGTACTTACTTGAGAAGCCTGTGCAACAGCCTGGTCGCTAAGCATCTTTCCGAAAATCTGCTGCCTGTGGTCCTTTTTTTATACAATAAGTCCATTTGGAGTAGGCTGGGTCCTCTGTCCCCACGGACAGAGGACCCAGAGGTCCCTGTTCCCCGTTTTCTTGAACCTACAACTGACCTACCACTTCCTTCAGCAGGTAACTGAGAAGTAAGCTCAAATCCCTATGAACCAGAATTCTGGTGGTTAGTAGACTGAAAGATCTTTGGATTATGAGGCTGCAAATAATTTGGCTTAAACCTGTGAAATTTCTTATTTCTCCTAGTTGATGGATATAAATTATTATTAACATGATCTGGGTGAAAACTACTTCCAACTTTTTGGTTGGCTAAAATCCTTTCACCCAACTCTAGAGCATGGTTAAAATCATTAAAATCTTTCTCCTCAAGATATGCCTTAAGGTCAGGAGGTACACTGTTCTAAAGATTCTCTAGTAAAATTAAAGTCATTACACTTTCATAATCACCTACAACATCTCTGGAGTGGCACCATTTATTCAGCAGCGACATCTTCTTCTTTCCATACTCCACCAAGGATTGTCTTTCCTGTAACTTTAAACCTCTAAAATTATGCCTATACTTCTCTGGCAATATCTCATAAGCAAATAACACAACATCCTTCATCTTCTCATAATCTGAAAATTTATCTAGAGAACTAATAGGATGTAACCCTTTACCAATTAACTTGGTTCTTGCTAATGTGGCCCAGTTACTGTCTGGCCATTACTGGGATTTTGCTATTTTTTGCAAACAATGTAAGAAAGTTATGAGCTAGTTTCAAATTAAATATGTCTACCCTGTTACCTGTTCCATTTTGTGACGCACCAAACTTTCTTTCTATCTCTCTCTCTTTAGATCTAAAGATTTCTAACTGTTTCTCTTCCTAGATTTTAGCACCTTCAGTCCTTCTTAGATCTTTTTCTTCCATAATTAGAGTTAATTTTAGTCTTAATATCTGTGCTTCATTACTCTCATTATTATCAGGGGAGTTTGATCCAGGATCTCCTCCCAGACTCTTGTCACCACTAGAATCTCTACTGCTTACAGACATCTTAGAAATTAATGGCACAAAACACTTGCTTATTACAGTGGAAATTACTTAATATAAAATAAAAAATCACACAGCAAAGCACACAGGTTCTTTAATAAATTATTATTATTCCCGGAGAACAATAACTATTAAATAACTCCCTGAATCATTCAGGTCGCACATACAAAAAATAAGGCAGGAAAATTATTGTATTACTTACACCTGAAAAAAGTTATTACTATTATTTGATAAATCCTTCCATTAAATATTGACTCTCCAGGTTTCAAATGTGTATTATCATTCTAGATATGATAATTCTTCCCTTGAGGCCGCGATAATATACTTTTCCCTTAATAATGCAACAGAAGTTCTGGTTCCTAAAGGGTAAACCACCTGCCTAGTCTAAGGGCATTTATATTATTTAAAATAGAAAAACAAACCTCTCTAGGGCCAGTATGTACCTTCACATTAGGTGTGGAGACAGTATTAAATTTATAAGGAAGGACACAAAAACTCCCCTATATATATATATATATATATATATATATATATATATATATATATATATATATATATATATATATATATATATATATATATATATATATATATATATATGCAAAAATATCCACTACTGATAATATATAGGATATTTTATTTATCAGATTGTTTTCATATATCTGAAATCACCTTTTACTCTGACTTATTGATATAGTAATTTATCTATTTTAATGTTTTATATATTCTATATATTATATATATATATATATATATATATATATATATATATATATATATATAATATATATATTATATTATATTATTTATTTATTTATTTATTTATTTATTTATTTATCAATGTACCACGCAGAAACAAGCGGGTATTTACAGAGGAAGATCGCAGTCAGCAGGACTCGATACTGCTACTGGGACGGACAAGATTCCCAGGCAGCTCTCTTATCCACTCGGTCACACAAATGCCACATAAACTGGGCAGCCTGGTTCACAAGCCATGTTTCTTTCCCAGCCCGGGCACGTCAGTGAGCCTCAAGCATGATTTCAAGCTATTTCAGTCTCCTCCTGTGATCTTCCTCTGTATATACCCGCTTGTTTCTGCGTGGTGCATTGATATAAAAATAGCTTGAGAGGTCAGAACATACAGGAGGAGACTGAAATAGTTTGAAATCCATGCTTGAGGCTGACTGACGTGCCGGGGCTGGGAAACAAACATGCCTTGTGAACCAGGCTGCCCAGTTTATGTGGCATTTGTGTGGCCGAGTGGATAAGAACGCTGAGTGGGAATCTTGTCCGTCCCCAGCAGCTGTATCGAGTCCTGCTGACTGCGATCTTTTTTACTCTCTCTCTCTCTGTAATATATATATATATATATATATATATATATATATATATATATATATATATATATATATATATAATATATATATTATATATATATATATATATATATATATATATATATAAAATCAATAACAACACAGCGACTAACCGAAGATTCGAACCCATGTTGTTTTGGCACGCCTCATGGTGAGCGAAAATCACGAATGACGCTCTAACCCACAGGGCCACGCAATTCAGTTCAATTCAATTCAATTCAAGTTTATTCTCTATAATGGTCAGACACTGCAACATCATGGGCTCTTGGTACAAAGACTTCAACGCTTGCCCAACCTTTCGACGACGACCTACTTACACCAGCGGCAGGTCCCACTGTGATCCCGCCTCCTCCTGCTTCAACTCATCTGACTGCCGTATATAAGCCACCTCTCTGGCCCTATGCTGCACTTCCTACAAGAGTGATGGACTGAACACATCGATTCCAGGTTGAGGGACTGATTACCTCGAACTCCTCCTCTCCTTACCCATTTCTACTTTGTATTGGACTGATGAAGCCACTGTGTGACGAAACGTTTCTTCAATAAAGATTCCCATGTGTTGCACAAGTGTCTCAATTCTTCAGCCCTGAGCATGTTGGCAAGCACCTTTTCAGCGATGGGGCCATCCCAGCTTGACTGATTGTATGCCAGTGCTGCACTAGGGTTTGGTGATGGAGCAGCAAGTCTCTCTCATTCAGTGATGGCACTGGCATAGTTAGGGTCCTGTATTCCTGCTGGGTCACTGAGGTTATCAGGAAGAATTTGTCTTATTAACTCGTTTGATGCTATGGAAGAGGATAGGAAAACTGGTAGGGCAATGTGAGAGGATCTGCATACTCCCAGCCCTCTAAGCCTGACCGGAAGTGAGGCTTGCAACCACTGTCCATCTTCAAAGGAAAGATTCAGTACACTCTCTAGCATGGTCTTAAGTAGAGAGTCATATTCCTTGAGTTTTGGACTGCTGAAGGCTGGAGAGCATCTCAGAAAGTAGGCAAGTTTTGGGATTGACAGGCACCTGGTGAGTAGATAGAAGGCATCAAGTGAATTAATGTCTTTCATCCTGCTTTCCATCGTCCGGAGGTCTGAGACTTTTTTTTCTAGGATCAGATCAATGGCATTGGACCCAAGAGGAGCACCAAGGAGAGTGCTATTGGCTGGATCAATGGCTCGTGCTCCTGGTAAAACAGCGCTAATATCCTGGATCATCTGTCGATTGGTAGAAACTATTTCACATTTTTTGGGGTTTAAAGACATGCCCAGGCTTTCTCCCATGTCTTTAATTTTTCTGATGTCCTCTAGTAGAGATTCTGTTGTGCCAGCTAGGGTGCCATCATCCAAGAACTAGATATTGAGCTCGCTGGAGAGTGTTTCCGTGACTTCTTTGATGGCCAAACAGAATAGAAGGGGGCGTGAGGGTCCCCCTGTTGCACACCCTCACACGAGTCAATTTCATGGTCCCCAAACAACAGTTTGGAAGTCACACTTATAACACGATTCTATGAAGGGATAGAGGGAAGGGAAGTCTCTAGAAACTGCTTGGAGAGCAGCATGCCTTCTAAGTTGAAAGCGTTGGCAAAGTCCAATTTGATCAAGGCTTTTTCATTAGACATGTTGTTGATATATACTCCTGCTGTGTGGGCAGCTGCTCCACAGCCTTGTCGAACACCAAAACCGAGCAGAGTTTGTTTCAACATTGCAGCAGCCTCTTGACTCACCATCCTTACAGCAGCCTTGGCGACTAGGCACCGAAGGGTGTTGCCCACTGCAATGGGCCTGATTCTTCTATCCTTTTTCCGGAGGGCACACAATGAGGCACCAAAGAAATGGGGTCTGATGGCCTCTGGGACACTGCCAGCCAAGCACAGGTTGGAAAATTTAGCGAGTTCAGACAGCAGCCTCTCTGAAACATCACCAAGTGCTGGACTGGGCATTTGTTTTAAGAGTTGAGGCCTTAAACCGGTGAAACCTCCTGCTGAGCCCTGTGGAAATGACATAGCAGCTTTATACACATCAGCATCCTGTAAGGTTAGATGTTCTTCTCCTGCTGCAATGTCAGGGAGGTCAATGTTGGTACTGGGAGCCCTGGGTGGATGTTTGTCCTTCAGAGCTTGTGCCGTACTGACGTCCTTAGGAGCGATTGTATCCTCACTGGTTATAAGCCTCAGAGCTCTAATAGTATTACCTACTTCTATTGTTTTTGCTAATTTGGGCTCTGATTTTTGAAGCGTCGGGTGTCCTGTTGTTGGATTGCCCGGCGGGTGTTCGTCGCCCTAGGGGAGAGACGGACGAGGTTGTCATCCCTAGGGAATGCATTCATTTCCCTAATGGCCGTTGCCATTGCTGACAATGCCCTAAAAATTTCCTCCTCCTCAAATGCTGTCCTGTTCTTCTCCATAAGATTACACGAAATTACCTCACAAACGTCGGATACAATTTCTTTCTCCACGCCCTTCTTTTCTTAATATTTCTCATACTACCTGTCCACAAAAACACGCATCGCATCAGTGTTTTGTACAACTTGCCCCTCCTTGAATCCCCTCACATTACAGTGCACCTCAGTAGTACATCTATTAGGACTCCGTGAAGAGAGACCTTGACGTGGATGCCTAAATTTTATTTTCCATTTTTTTCCTTCCTCCAACTTTGTTATTTTATTTCGGTCATTACTGAGAGAACCTAAGGCAATCTGCTTCAAATTTTCAACCCTTGTAACTCTAGCAAGATTCTCGCTACAACTGGCACATACAGGGGCGCTCTATGACCGAGTTGAATGACATTCCTGTAACCCAGGAATGGCGTTGATAACGTCGTGAACCTTTTGCTCCTTGTCTTCAAACTATCACAGGAGAGTGAAATTCTAATATGTAGAGACATATTTGTCTATTATGTGTAAAACATTTTAAAATTTTTATTCCAGATAAATCATATTAAATGTATTTTGTGTCAATTTCTCATTGTTCTTAATTGGTACATTACATCAAACTCCTCGTAGTCTTCCTTCGTTCTTCTCTGTACTAAACTGAAGAAGTCACTGGCTGGTGAAACAATTCCTCACTAAACATTCTCAAATGTTGCTCATTCTTCATCTGGTCGGTTTACTGAACCATTGACATCACAGTCTATTAGAATGATGACATCCCCATAGGTTTAGACTGTTTAAATGTAAATTATAAATTTTAATGAATATTTTTAAAAACTTGTAATGGTTATATTCTGAGTATTAAAGGAAGAATCACTTTTCTCACAAGGCTTCAAACTTTCAGTATTGACGGGCTTTATTAAAGTGAAAGTTGGGCGTTCACTTTCAGCTATGTAATTTTTAAATTGTCATTTTTTTTCAAATAAATTGACTTCCTTGTTATAAGTAAACAATGTCTCTTCTGGTTGGCTTCAAACATTTAATTATTGGTGTCTCATAACTTCAAATATTTCTGTTGTAAATTTGGGCTTCGTACAGATCAATTTGCATTTTTTTTACATTTATTAAAAACTTTTTATATACATCACAAACAAACATTTTTTTCTTACAAAATGGAAGAGAATTTTTAATGGAAAAGTAATGCAAAAATAAAACTAGACGTATTAGAGAGAATTGGTATGAAATACCGAAAAGATGGAAAAAGAACATAAGTGTAATATAATGTATTCCTTTACTGACAACGTTTCGCCCACAAAGTTGGCTTTATCAAGATGAAAGAGAATGTGTTTATGTATAGTGAGAATGATAAAGTGGTGAGCCAGGTGAGGTATGTTGATAGTGACATACTGGGTAGAATAATGACAGAATGGACAGATATATGGCTGGGAAGATATTATTTTCTGTAGGGACCTGTCTAGCTTGTGCCAATATGCTTATTGCAGTGTCCTTCCAAACTGTGACCTGGTACAAGTGGTATGATGGTCGCTTTCTACTTTTAGGTAAAACACATGTATGCTCCCGTCAAGATATTTATTAACAAAACGTTTACGCACAAGTAGTCATTAGGACTGAAGATGCAACATGTAGCGAAATGTTTCGCTACATGTTGCATGTTAATAAACGTCTTATTAACGAAACGTTATGATGTAGACAAAAGCATACTGCTACTTCTCTTAGTCCCCCTTTGGAGCGAATCTATTATGGGCCTAGTTTCCCTCAATGCCCACCAGATGGCACTGCACCATGGTAGACATACACAGCCATGCCTCACTCTCACTCCTAGACGTGCGGCCTTCCAGTTAACAAGTTTTCCTCCCTGACTGGGCTGGGCACACCTCACACTGCTCGCTGTGAACCCCATTATTCTAATAAAGACGATGGTAGTCAACGGCAGTATATCTCAGCTACCTCTACGCTACCCGGCAAGTTACTAGAGCAACCCAAAAGGCAGTTTAAACAATGCCATTTGGATAACGATGAAGATTACTGGCAGGAGGTTCAACTGTGTTGTAGAAGTCGTTGTTATCGTTGAAGTTGTTTGTTATGTTGACAAATGATGACTTCAGAATCTTGTGTTTTAAAGTGTCTTTTTTAACAAATCAGTCGAGCGTCATTGATCAAGTGGTTGTGGGAGTTTGTGTGTGTAACACAGGCGTTGTTCAAGTGTCCCATTCAGGTTGCATATTTGCTTTCAGAAATGCGTATGTAGAAGTGTTTCGATATTTCTTTTATGCATATGTGATCACAATCGTTGCTAGGGATTGTGTATACTCCTGCCGAGATATCGACTTTCCTGTGTTCTTTACTGGTGATGGCCTTGACTGAAGTTGAGGCAGTGTTGGATACTTGGATCTGGTATTGGCGAGAATACTGGATATTTGTTTACTAATAGAGTTATTGGGGACGACTATATATCTATTTCAGTTGTCTCGTCTAGGTAAGTTGAAGTTACTGTCCACGGCGCCAGTAATTTTTATATGAAATGAATATTTTAGAAAAGATCTGTTATAAAAAAAAAAGAACATTCTTCTTCAAGGAATTCTATGATACAGATACAAAGAGCACTTAGGAAGTCATCTGTGATGGCGCCACGTTTAGTTTTGGTTTCATGATGTCGCTTGATGAAGATCGTGTTAACTGGTAGGTTTGTAGTAGACTTTGCAATGTATTTCATGATCAGATATGCAGAGATGACCATCGAGAAAAAGTAGAGTGCCATCGACTTCCTTCTCGAGTGTGAATAGGATAAAGGGCTCGACTTGGTTGAGCATGTGTTGGTGTGCAGAAAAACTGAATCTTCCGGAGGTTATGATGATAATGTTATGATTATAATGAGACAGGTAACCCTAGAAAATCTCTAGGGTTCAAAATGCTAAGTATATTGGATCGCCAGAACAGTACTTAATGGTGAGCCCATTATTAGACCGGAAATCTGCTCAAACCAACACATAGTTCAATGAGATTAACAGAATCGCTTGGCTAGAATGGGGCCAAAGGTGATTAGTGAATAGTGAATAGCTTTGCCACGTCTAGGCTGGAGAGTTTCCTATTTCTGATGTTTATGTTTCAGATGCGGTTGAGATCACCAGAATATTTTAAATGACTGATGGTGCACTGAGTTTTACTAGTTGATTTGCTAGAATTAATGATTGTTTAGCTCAGCCAATTCCAGATGAGATGGACCTCAATGGAATTCTTGGCTCATGTGTCTTCTGCAAGTGGTACATCCTGGCGAGTCTGAGGTTGTTGGGATAGTCTGTGAAGTTTCTTTCATTCTTACAAGCTGTTCAGGATATGTCGAGTTTGTCGTAGTGAAGTTTTGTTTGAAGTGTCCACTAGTTAATTCCACTTCTAATACGCCTAAATCTACAACTCTAATATTTAACAGCATTAGAAACTTTAATCTTCACATTTTTAGTATTTTCTACAGGAGTGGGGGTTACTAGCCCATTGCTCCCGGCATTTTAGTCGCCACATACTACACGCATGGCTTACGGAGGAAAGATTCTTTTCCACTTCCCCATGGCGAGTAGAGGAAATAAAGAACAACAAGAATGATTAAGAAAAAAGACGAAAAACCTGGATATGTGAATATCTATGTATGCATATTCATGCCTTGTAGTGTGACCTAAATGTAAGTAGAAGTAGCAAGATATACCTGATATCCATCGTGTTTATGAGACAAAAAAGAACGCCAGAATTCTTACCATTATGTAAAACAATTACAGGTTTCTGTTTCACACTCACTTGGCAGGACGGTAGTACCTCCCTGGGTGGTTGCTGTCTACCTACCTACTACAGGAAAGTGGGTGCAGGAGGGAAGAAGAGCGAGTGGTGAAATGATTATGTAAAGAGATAAAAAGTTAGCATATGAGAGGTTAAAGTGTTGCAAGGAGGGAGGAGTATACGGAGAGGAAAAGAGAGGTTATGAGAGTGGTGAAACAATGTAAAAGGAGAGCACATCAGAGAATGGGTGAGATGTTATCAACATACTATGTTGTACATAAGAAAAAAGTCTAGGAGTGGGATGAATAAGTTGAGGAAGCCTAGGGAACGAATGGATTTGACAGTTAAAAGTAGGAGAGGAGAGTTATTAAATGGAGAGTTAGAGGTATCAGGAAGATGGAGGGAATATTTTGAGGGATTGTTAATTAAATGTTGATGAAGATAGAGAAGCTGTGATTTCGTGTACAGGGCAAGGAGGAATAGCATCTTGTAGGAGTGAGGAAGAGCCAGTAGTGAGTGTGAGGGAAGTTCATGAGGCAGTCGATAGAATGAAAGGGGGTAAGGCAGCTGGCATTAACGGGATAAAAATAGAAATGTTAAATGCAGATGGGGATATTGTCCTGGATTGGTTGGCGCTTTTATTTAATAAATGTATGGATGACGGTAACGTACCTAGAGGGATTAGCAGAAAGCGTGCATAATTCCTTGGTATAAAGGCAAACGGGACCAAAGAAAGTGCAAAAATTATAATGGAATAAGTCTGTTGGGTAGACTTCAGGATGTACATATTTATAGAGGGGTCACAGATATATCAGATCACTTTATAGTTGTAGCTACAGTGAGAATAAAAGGTAGGTGAGATACAAAGAGAATGGAAACAGCAAATAAGAGAGCAGTGAAGATTTATAAACTAAAGGAGGCAGTTAAGGTAAGATATAAACAACTGTTGGAGCACAGATGGGCTAGTGAGAATATAGGCAATGAGGTAAAAGATGTAAGGGGTAAGTTTAAGAATATAGTAAGAGTATTCGGCAGACGTTTGTGGTTACAGGAAAGCGGGTGCGGAAGGGAAAGAGAGCGAATGGTGGAATCATGATGTAAAGAGAGTAATAAGAGAGAAAAGTTAGCATATGAGAGGTTTTCACAAAGTAGAAATGATGCAAGGAGGGAGGAGTGTAAGGAGAAAAAAGTTGGATAAAGAGAGTGTTGAAACAATGTAAAAAGAGAGCAACTTAGAGGGTGGGTGAGATGTTATTAACAAATTTTGTTGACAATAAGAAAAAGTTTTGGAGTGAGATTAATAAGTTGAGAAAGCCTAGGGAAAGAATGGATTTATTAGTTAAAAATAGGAGAGAAGATTTATTAAATGGAGAGTTAGAGGTATAGGGATGATGGAGGGAATATTTTGAGTATTTGTTAAGTGTTGATGAAGATAGGGAAGCTGTAATTTCGTGTATAGGGCAAGGAGGAATAACATCTTATAGGAGTAAAGTAGAACCAGTTTTGAGTGTGGGGGAAGTTCCTGGGGCAGTAAGTGAAATGAAAGCGGATAAAGGCAGCTGGCATTGATGGGATAAAGACAGAAATGTTAAAACCAAGCGGGGATATAGTTTTGGAGTGGATAGTGAATATATTTAATAAATGTAGGAACGAGAGTAAGGTACCTAGGGATGGGCAGAGAACATGCATAGTTCCTTTGTATAAAGGCAAAGAGGATAAAAGAGAGTGTAAAAATTCTAGAGGAATAAGTCTGTTGAGAATACCTGGTAAAGTGTATGGTAGTGTTATTACTGAAAGAATTAAGAGTAAGATGGAAAGCAGGATAGCAGATGAACAAGGAGGCTTCAGGAAGGGTAGGGGGTATGTAGACCGAGTGTTTCCGTTGAAACATATAGGTAAGGGTAAAGCGGTTTATGTGGCATTTATGTATTTGGAAAAGGCGTATGATAGGGTAGCTAAGGCGGCAATGTGGAAGATGTTGCAAATATATGGAATAGGAGGTAGGTTATTGAAAACGGTGAAAATTTTTTACGAGGATAGTGAGGCTCAGATTAGAGTATGTAGACGAGAGAGATTATTTCCCAGTAAAAGTAGGCCTTACACAGGGATGTGTGAACCATGGTTGTTCAATATTTTTATTGATGGAATTGTAAGAGAAGTGAATGCCCGGGTGTGGGCAAGAGGTGTGGGGTTAAAAGATAAAGAATCTAACACAGAGTGCGAGTTGTCACAGTTGCTTTTTGCTGATGACACTGTGCTTATGGGAGATTCTGAAGAGAAGTTGCAGAGGTTGGTTGATGAGTTTGGTTGGGTATGAAAAAGAAATAAATTAAAAGTTAATATAGGAAAGAGTAAGGTGATAAACTAGACTCATGTGCAACTCTTGGGTATCTTTATTGAGGAAACGTTTCGCCACACAGTGGCGAAGTCCATGAATCTTGAATAGAATACGGCATATGTGCGGAGAAGGAGCTTATAAACCGTTGGCAGGAGAGGTGCAGCAGGCGTAGGTGGTGTCACATTTGTGCAATGTGGAAGTAGGTCGTGCCCAAGGGTTAGGCAAGCGAAGAATTCCCAAGTATTAAGATCCCAAGAAGTTGCAGTGTCTGACAGGATTGTAGATGAATGGTTCAGAGAACCGACACGTTGATAAATTAGACACATGTGCAACTCTTGGGTATCTTTATTGAGGAAACGTTTCGCCACACAGTGGCTTCATCAGTCCATACAAAGGAGAAACTTGAAGAACAGGAGGAGAATGAGGTAATTAGTCCCTCAACCTTGAGTCGATGTGGTCAGTCCATCAATCTTGAATAGAATACGGCATATGTGCGGAGAAGGAGCTTATAAACCGTAGGCAGGAGAGGTGCAGCAGTCGTAGGTGGTGTCACACTTGTTCAATGTGGAAGTAGGTCGTGCCCAAGGGTTAGGCAAGCGAAGAATTCCCAAGCATTAAGATCCCAAGAAGTTGCAGTGTCTGACAGGATTGTAGATGAATGGTTCAGAGAACCGACACGTTGATAAATTAGACACATGTGGAACTCTTGGGTATTTTTATTGTCATAACCTGTGTCCTCCAGTAACCTCGGTTTTTCTCAGCCCGTCTTTCCACGAGGGGATGTTCTGAGTTGCGACTGGGATTTTCTGGCCGACTCCGCTAGCCTCCACTACACATTCTAGGCTAAAGGAAAATCTGAATATCGCTATTGACCAGGGCTCTTGTCCGATTGTATAACATCTACGATATCTATGACATCTACAGGATACCTTTCTCAGACTGGCCAGTGAACGAAATACGCTTAGTTATTTTTTCAGGTTAAAAGTGAGTTATTCCGTACAGCAACCTCTGTTTACACGCAGTAACGGTACACCGTGGAGTTACAGTTCCCACTCTCTTTCTGGTAGGTTGAAGTGACGCAGTGAACATTGGGATGGCGCCATGAACTATGACAAACCATGTTAATAGTGAACAGCAAGTTAGACTAATGCAGTGCCGTCTCGTCGCTATCTGGGGGAGCTAAACTCAATACTGACAAACTGTTTTGTCCCGTTACTTATCCTGCCACATGCTAGTGAATCCTTGGGGCTTACAAGCTGGAGCTGAGACGTATCTCTCTCTCTCTCTCTCTCTCTCTCTCTCTCTCTCTCTCTCTCTCTCTCTCTCTCCTCTCTCTCTCTCTCTCTCTCTCTCTCTCTTGTGTCTAAACGGAAACTCGCAGAATATATCCTTCAATGAATACCAAAAGTCCCCCATCTGCTACCAAACTTGTGACTCCACAGATATCCATTACTTCACGATGGCTTCACTTTTGGGAACAATCTTAACAGATACCTCAACAGTGGGTGCATTATTCAGTGTTGGTAACGTTCACGATTTCTTTCATAACCGGAAATACTGAAGCAAAGATAGTACTGTTATACTTAAATCTCATTTAAACACTGTATTTCAAAGTAATATTATAATTTTCTTTATTTTTGTTCATTAATGTGCCATTATCACTACGGAATAGATAGCAATAGAATGAGGTCAGGAATAAATTATCATTTAATGCAGAAATTCTAATGAGCAGTTTCTGAATAATTTGATCATCAAGTACACTTAGGAATCCTCTCCATGATCCTAAAGCTTAAAGTTGATCAGCGTAGATTTGCAGAATTAACTCTCCAAGTATGTCTGTGTCAGTGTTATTCTCCCTTGGTCTTGTTACTCTCAGTGTTGCTGTTACGTTCAGTATTGTTACTCACTGTTGTTACTCCCAGTGTTGTTACCCTCAGAGTAGTTACCCACAGAGTTGTTGTTACTCTCAGTGTTGTTACCCTCAGAGTTGTCACCCTCAGAGTTGTTGCCCTCAGAGTTGTTACCCTCAGAGTTGTTGTTACTCTCAGTGTTGTTACCCTCAAAGTTGTTACTCTCAGAGTTGTTGTTACTCTCAGTGTTGCTACTCAGTGTTGTTGCTCTCAGTGTTGTTACAATCTGTGTTGCTGTTACTCTCAGTGTTGTTGCACTCATGACTCACGAAATCGTAATGACACGATTGCAATCGTGTCATTACGATTTCGTGAGTCAAGTTAACGGCTTTGAGGGGACTTGAGCTAGAGTTCGTCACGGCTACGCTAGCTGGAGATTCGTCTATAAAAACTTGCATTTGTGGACACAGTGGTGCCTATGCTAACCTTCCTATGCTGTAGAAATATACCTAGTTGGACGAATGTTAGTGTTGCTAGCTGGTCCAGTCACTAACGTGACGGTCTGGATGTTTGATACTCTCTGATCGCAGGTTCTATCCTCGCCCGTGGTATGGTTTGTTACTCTCAATGTTGTTACTCTCAGTGTTGTTACTCTCAGCATTGTTACTCTCAGCATTGTTACTCTCAGTGTTGTTATCCTCAGTGTTGTTACTCTCAGTGTTGTTACTCTCAGTGTTGTTGCTCTCAGTGTTGTTACTCTCAGTGTTGTTACTCTCAGTGTTGTTACTCTCAGTGTTGCTACTCTCAGTGTTGCTACTCTCAGTGTTGCTACTCTCAGAGTTGTTACTCTCAATGCTGTTACTCTCAGTGTTGTTACTCTCAGTGTTGTTACTCTCAGTGTTGTTACTCTCAGTGTTGTTACTCTCAGTGTTGTTGCTCTCAGTGTTGTTACTCTCAGTGTTGCTACTCTCAGTGTTGTTACTCTCAGTGTTGTTTAAACCCCATGTTTTACTCTCCCGGTTGTTACTCTCAGCGTTTCTAACCAGTGTTTCTAACTCAGTGTTGCTAATCTCAGTGTTGCTAATTTTTATTTTTGCTAATCTCAGTGTTTTTTAACTATTGGGGTTCCCAAACTCATGGTTTTCTAAACTCAGGTTTTTTTTCCCCATTGTTGTTATCTCAATTGTTTTTACTCAAAAAGTGTTGTTACTTTCAGTGTTGTTTTCTTCCCCTGTTTTACTTTCAGGGTTGTTTCTCTCAGTGTTGTTACTTTTAGGGTTGTTTTCTTTTTTAGTGTTGTTTTCTCCGGTTGTTAAATTTCAGTGTTTTTACTCTCAGTGTTTTTTACTTTTTTGTGTTGTTACTTTCAGTGTTGTTAATTCATGTTGTTACTTTTTAGTGGGTTTTTTATCTCATGTTTTTACTCTCATGTTGTTCCTCAGTGTTGTGACTCTCAATTTCTGTTGTCCCCAGGTTTTTACCTCAATGTTTTTTACTTTTCAGTGTTGTTACTCTCATGTTTTTTTAAATCTCAGTGTTTTTTACTCTCCGTGTTGTTTTCTCTCAAGGGGTTTTTACTCTCCTTGTTTTTTGTTACTCTCAGTGTTTTACTCTCAATGCTGTTATTTTCCCCGTGTTGTTACTCTTTAGTGTTGTTTTCCTCAGTGTTGTTAACCCAGTGTTGGGTTTCTTCCCCAAAGCTGCTGTCTCAGTGGGTTATAATTTTCAATGCTTTTTAGTTTCAGTGGGTTTTTACTCTCCCGTGTTTTAAATCTCGTGGGTTTCTCTCCGGGGGTTGTTTTCTCCCCCGTGTTGTTACTCTCATGTTGTTACTTCGTGTTGTTACTCTCAATGCTGTTAGTCTCCAGGTTTTTTTTTACTCTCAGTGTTTTTTACTCCAGGTTTTGTTACTCCCCAGTGTTGGGTTTCTCTCAATGGGGTTTTAGTTCAGTGGGTTTTTACCCTCAATGCTTTTTTCTCAGTGTTGTTACTTTTCAGGTTGTTACCCATGTTGTTACTCTCAGTATTTTTGGGTCTCAATGTGTTAGTCTCTGTTGTTACTCTTTATGTTGTTGCTCTCAGTGTTGTTACTCTCAGTGTTGTTCCCTCTGTTGTTTTCTCTCAGTGTTTTTTGGGTCTTTGGGGTTTTTTTTAAACAGTGTTGGTTTTCCCCAGTGTTGTTACTCTCAGTGTTTTTTACCTTTTGTGTTGTTACCTCAGTGGTTTTTACTTTTATGTTTTTTTACTCCCCTGTGTTGTTACTCCAGAGGTTTCTAATTCATTGGGTTTCTAATCCCGTGTTGCAAACTCAGTGTTGCTAATTTTCAGTGTTGCTTTAAACCAGTTTGTTAGTCTCTTTTTTTGTTAGGTTTTCATTGTTGTTTCTCTTTATGGGGTTTTTTCCCCCCCGGTTTTTTACTCCAGTGTTGTTTTCTCTCAGTGTTCTAATCTCAGGGTTTCTAAAACTCAGTGTTTTCTAATCTTTAGTGTTGCTAATCCAGTGTTGCTAATCTCAGTGTTGTTAGTCTCATTGTTGTAGCTCTTGGTTTTTATTCTCAGTGTTTTTTACCCAGGGGTTTTATCCTCAGTGTTGTTTTCCCAGTGTTGTTACTCTGTGTTTTACTTCGTGTTTTTACTCTCAGTTTTTGATAAATCTCAGTTTTGTTTTCTCAGTGTTGTTACTCCAGTGTTGTTACTCTCCCGGTTTTTACCTCAATGTTGTTGCTCTCATTTTTTTACTTCAAAGCTGTTACTCTCAAATGTTGTTACCCCTCGTTTGTACTCTCAAAGCTGTTTTCTCTTTAAAGCCCGTTACTCTCAGTTTTGTTAACCCCTTGGGTTTTTACTTTCAGTTTGGGTAATCTCAGTGTTGCTAATCTCAGTGTTGCTAATCTCAAGTGTTTCTTTAAACTCAGTGTTGCATCTCCCGTTTTGGGTAATCTCAGTGTTGCAAACTCAGTGTTTTTTAGTCCCCCATTGTTGTTATTCTCAGGGTTTTTTTGCTCCCCAGTGTTTTTTACTCTCATGTTTTTTACTGCAGTGGGTTTTTAAATTTTCAGTGTTGTTTCTCTCAGTGTTGTTGCTCCAGTGTTTTTTTAACATCAGTGTTTTTTACTCTCAGTGTTTTTCTCTCAGTGTTGTTACTCCAGTGTTGTTACCTCAGTGTTGTTTCTTTCAGTGTTTTTTTACTCTCTGTGTTGTACTTTTTCATGGGGCTAATCTCATTGTTTTCTAATCCCGTGTTGTAAAAATCAGTGTTGCTAATTTTCGGTGTTTCTAATCTCAGTGTTTTTTTAAATTCATTTGTTGTTAGTCTCATTGTTTTTTAAACTCAGTGTTGTTTTCGCTCAGTGTTGTTACTCCAGTGTTGTTTTCCCTCAAATGTTGCAATCCAGTGTTTCAAAACTCGTGTTGCTAATCTCAGGTTGCTAATCTCAGGGTTTTCTAAACTCAGTGTTCTTTTGTCTCATTGTTGTTAGTCCATTGTTTTTATTCTCAGGTTGTTTTCTTTTCAGTGTTTTTTCCTCATGTTTTTACTCCAGTGTTTGTTTTCTCTTGTTGTTAATTCAGTGTTGTTACTCTCAGTGTTGAATCTCAGTTTTTTTAATCTCAGTGTTGTTACTCTCAGTGTTCTCTTATGTTGGGTTTCTCTCAGTGTTTGTTTTCTTCAGTGTTGTTTCTCTCAAAGCTGTTTCTTCAGTGTTGTTACTTTTCAGTGTTGTTTCTCTCAAAACTGTTTTCTCTCAAAGCTGTTACTCTAGTGTTGTTACTCTCAGTGTTGTTTCCCCTCAAAGCTGTTACTCTCAATTTCGGGTTTCTTCAGTGTTTTTACTCTCAGTGTTGTTACCCCTCCCCCGTTTTTTTACTCTCCTGTTTTTACCCCAATGTTTTTTACTCTCATGTTGTTACTCTCATGTTTTTACTCTCAGTGGGTTTTTACTCCCCCGAGTTTTACGTCAGTGTTTTTTTACTTCAGTGGTTTTTTACTCTCAGGGTTGGTTTCTTCCCCGGGGTTGTTACTCTCAGGCTGGTTTTCTCATGTTTTTTATTCAGGGTTGTTTAGTCCCCCCAAAAACTGGTTTCTTCCCCCAAAGGCCCTGGTTTACTCCTGTGTTTGTTACCCCTGTTGTTTTGTTTCTCTTTAGTGTTGCTTTAATCTCATGTTGTTTAAGTTTTCTCATTGTTGTTATTCTCAGGGTTGTTGCTCTCCCGTGTTTTTACTCTCAGTGTTTTACTCTCAGTGTTTTTTACTCTCAGTGTTGTTTTCTCTCAGTGTTTTTTTACTCTCATGTTGATAACCCCATTTTGTTACTCCTCGTGTTTGTTACCTCAAATGTTGTTACTCCCCATGTTGTTTTCCTCTTTTTGTTGCTCTCAGTGTTTTTTACTCCCCAATTTCTGTTTCTCCAGTGTTTTTACTCTCATTTGTTAATCTCAAAAACTGTTACTCCCCCAAAGCTGTTTTCCTCCAGGGGTTGTTACACTGTGTTTTTTACTTAATTTTTTGTTAACCCCAGTGTTGCTTTAAAAACAGTGTTGCTAAACTCAGTGTTTTCTAATTTTCATGTTGCTAAACTCTTTTTGCTAACTCAGTGTTGTTAGTCTCATTTTTTGTTTTTTCTCAGTGGGTTGGGTCTCAGTGTTTTACCTTTAGGTTTTTACTCAGAGTGTTGTTTACTCTCAGTTTGTTTTCTCAGTGTTGGGTTTCTCTCAGTGTTGTTAAATTCAGGCTGTACTCTCAGTGTTGTTACTCTCAGTGTTGTTAGTCCAAAGCGGGTTTCTCTCAAAGCTGTTTTTCTCTCAGTTTTTGTTACTCCCGTGTTTTTACTCCAAGTGTTTTTAATATCATGTTTTGCTAATTCTCATGTTTTCAATCTTTTAGTGTTTTCTAATCTCATTTGCTAATCTCGGTTGCTTTAAACTCAGTGTTGGTTTTCTCTCACTTTTTGTTACTTTCCCCCTGTTGTTTCTTCAGTGGGGTTACCTCAAAATTTTTTTTCTCAGGTTGTTTTTCTCTCAGTTTTTTGTTACATCAGTTTGGTTTTAAACTCAGTGTTTCAATTTTCGGGGTTTTTCTAATCTCAGTTTTTGTTTCTCTCAGTGTTTTTACTCCGTGGGTTTTTACTCTCAGTGTTTTTTACTTCAGTGTTTTTTACTCTCAGTGTTGTTTTCTCTTTAGGGGTTGTTACCCAGGTTGTTACTCCCAGTGTTTTTTACTCCACTGGTTTTTACTCTCACTGTTGTTACTCTCAAATGTTGTTTTCTTCCCCGAGATGTTTCTCTCAGTGTTTTTTAAATTCTCATGTTGTTATTCTCAGTGTTGGTTTTCTCTCAGTGTTTTCAAAACTTTAATGTTGCTTAAACCCCAGTGTTTTCTAATCTCAGTGTTGTTACACCCCTGTGTTTTTTACCCCTCAGTGTTGGTTTCTCCCCCATTTTGTTACTCCATGTTGTTACTTTTCATGTTTTACCCATTGTTAACTCTCATGTTTTTTTTATCTCATGTTTTTACCCCTTTATTGTTACTCTCATGGGTTTTTACTCCAGTGTTTTTTACTCTCAGTGTTGTTACTTTTCAGTGTTCTTACTCTCATTGTTACTCCCAAATGTTTTTTTACTCTCAGTTTTTTTTTCTCAGTGTTTTTCACTCTCATTTTGGGTTTCTCTTTATTTTTGTTACTCCCCAGGTTGTTTTTTCTCTCAGTGTTGTTACTTCAGTGTTGGTTTCCTCAGTGGTTTTTTACTCTCAGTGTTCTTTCCCCTCTTTGTTACTTCAGTGTTGTTTTCTCCCCAGTGTTGGTTTTTCTTCAGGGTTTTTTACTCCCCAGTGTTTTTTACTTTTCAGTGTGTTACTCTCAGTTTTTTTACTCCCCATTGTTTTCTCTCAGTGGTGTTACCCCCAGTGTTGTTTTCTCTCATGTTGTTTTCTCTAGTGTTTTTATTCTCAGTGTTGTTACTCTCATTGT
Organism: Cherax quadricarinatus; assembly: GCF_026875155.1. Taxonomy (NCBI): domain Eukaryota; kingdom Metazoa; phylum Arthropoda; class Malacostraca; order Decapoda; family Parastacidae; genus Cherax; species Cherax quadricarinatus. The sequence continues at coordinate 9,217,126 of NC_069399.1, forward strand.
TGGGTTTCTCTCAGTGTTGAAAATTTTTAAATGTTGTTACTCTCATTGTTTCTTCAGTGGTTTTTCCTCAGTGTTGTTACTATCATGTTGGGTTTCCTTTATTGTTTTCTCTCGTGTTGTTACTCTCAGGGTTTTTACTATCAGTGTTTTTTACCTCATTGTTTCCTCGTGTTGTTACTCTCATTTTTCTTTCCTCATTGTTTTTTCTCCAGTGTTTTACTATCAGTGTTTTTTTACTCTCATTGTTGTTACTCTCATTGTTGTTACTCTCAGGTTTTACTATTAGTGTTGTTACCTCGTTGGGGTTTTTTACTCTCAGTGTTGTTACTAACAGTGTTTTTTACCCTCAGTGTTGTTACTTTTCATTTTGTTATCCCCATTTTTGTTTTCTCCCCAAGTTTCCCTTTCTTCTTTATTTTTTACTCTTTGATTGTTGTTGCTCTCAGTGTTTTTTACTATTTAGGTTTTTTCTTCAGTGTTGCTACTTCAGTGTTTTACTCTTGTGGGTTTACTCTCAGTGTTGTTACCTCAGTGTTTTTACTCTCAGGGGTTGTTACTCCAGTTGTTTGGGTTTCTCTCAGTGTTGGGTTTCTCTCGGTTGTTTTCTCTCGGTTTTTTTACCCTTTTAATGTTGTTACCTCAGTGTTGTTTTTTCTCAGCGTTTTTTTTCTCCATGGTTTTTTTACTTCCCCAGTGTTGGGTTAAACCCCCAGTGTTGTTACTCTCAGTGTTGTTTCTCTCAGTGTTGGGTTTCCTCAGTGTTGTTACTCTCATGTTTTTTAATCTCAGCGTTTTAAATCTCAGTGTTTTTTTTCTCTCAGCGTTTTTTACTCCATGTTTTTTACTCTCCCTTTTTTTTTCTCTCAGTGGTTTTTCTCTCAGTGTTTTACCTCAGTAATTTTACTCTCAGTGTTGGGTTTCTCTCAGTTTTTGTTTTTCTCGTGTTTTTACTCCAGTTTGTTACTCTCAGGGGTTTTTTAAATTCCCCCTGTTGTTACTCTCAGTTTTTGTTTTTCTTCAGATTGTTTCTCTCAGTGTTTTTTAAATCTCATGTTTTTACTCTCAGTGTTGTTACTCTCAGTGTTGTTTTCTCTCAGTGTTGTTACTCTCAGGTTTTTACTCTCAGTGGTTTTTACTCTCAGGTTGTTTCTCTCAAATGTTTTTTACTCTAGTGTTGGGTTTCTCTCAGTGTTTTTACTCTCAGTGTTTATTCTCTCAGTGTTGTTACTCTCTGGTTTTTTTACTCTCAGTTTGGTTTCTTTTCAGTGTTGTTACTCCAGTGTTTTTTACTCTCAGTTTGTTACTCTCTGATTTACCTCATTGTTTTACTTTTCATGATGTTTCTCTTTAGTGTGGTTTCTCTCAGGTTGCTACTCCCAGTGTTTTTTTTCTCTTTTTGTTAACCCCCAGTGTTTGTACCCCTCAGTGATGTTACTTTTCAGTGTTGTTACTTTTCATGTTTTTACTCTCAGTGTTTTTTCTCTCAGTGCTTTTTTTACTCTCCCGTGTTTTACTCTCAGTGTTTTTTACTCTCAAAGCGTTACTCTCAAAGCTGTTACTTCAGTGTTTTTACTCGTGTTGTTAATCTCCCGTGTTTTTTCTCATGTTTTCTAATCTCATGTTTTCTAATCTCAGTGTTTGCTAATCTTTAGTGGGTTTCTAATTTTCAGTGGTTTTTTGTCTCCCTTGTTTTAAATTTTCAGTGTTTTGCTCTAGTGTTGTTTTCTCTCAGTGTTGTTATTTTCGTGTTTGTTACTCCGTGTTGTTACTCTCAATTTTTGTTACTCTCATGTTGTTACTCTCCAGTTGGGTTTTTTACTCTCATTGTTGTTACCTCAGTGTTTTTTTACTCTCAGTGTTTTTTATCTCAATGTTGTTTTTCTCTAGTGGGTTTTTTCATCGTGTTGTTTTTCCCTCCGTGTTTGGGTTTCTCTCAGGTTTTTACTCCATTGGGGTTTTTACTCTCAGTGGGTTTTTACTCCCGTGTTTTTAAATCCCCAGGGGTTTTTTTACTCCAGTGTTTTTTTACTCTCAGTGTTCTTTCTCCCCCAGTGTTCTTACTCTCCCTTTTTACTCTCAGGGGTTGGGTTTTTTTCCCGTTTTGTTACTCTCAGTGGTTACTCTCAGTGTTGTTACTCTCAGGGGTTGTTACTCCAGTGTTCCCTTAATCTCATTTTACTCTCAGGGGTTGTTACTTTTCCCGGTTTTTTTACTCTCAGTGTTGTTACTCTCAGTGTTGTTATTCCAGTGTTGTTTAAACCCCATTGTTTTTTACCCAGTGTTTTTACTCTCTATGGGTTTTTACCTATTGTTACTCTCACTGTTGTTTCTCTCAGTGTTTGTTGCTATCAGTGTTTTTACTTCATTTTTACCTTTTCAGTGTTGTTCTCTCCGTGTTGTTTACACAGTGGGCTTAAATCTTTTACTCTTTAGGGGTTTTTTTAATTCAAATGTTCTTACTCTCATTGTTTTTCTCTTTAGTGTTTTTACTATCAGGTTTTTACCCCTCATTGTTGTTTCTTCTCATTGTTGTTTACTCTCATGTTGTTACTTTCAGGATTTTTACTCTTTAGTGTTGTTACTCTCAGTGTTGTTTCTATCATGTTTTTTACTCTCAGGTTGTTACTCTCATTGTTTTTTACTCTCATTGTTGTTACTCTCATTGTTGTACCTCAGTGTTTTTTACTCTCATTGTTTTCCTTATGATTTTTGTTTCTTCGGTTGTTACTATCAGTGTTGTTTCTCTCAGTGTTTTCTACTTTTCGTGTTTTTAAATCTTATTTTTGTTACTTTTTCTTTGTTGTTTAAATCTCAGTGTTGTTTCTCTCAGTGTTTTTCTCTCAGTGTTTTTTACTTTTCAGTGTTTTACTTTTCCCGGGGTGGGTTTCTCTCTTTGTTACCTCAGTGGGTTTTTTACTCCAGTGTTTTTTCTCTCAGGGGTTTTTTACCCTCAGGTTGTTTTTTTCTCAGCGTTTTTTCTCTATGTGTTGTTACCTTTAGTGTTGTTTACTCTCATGTTGTTTTCTCTCAGTTTTGTTTTTCTCAGTGTTTTTTACTCTCAGTGTTTTACTCTCAGTGTTGTTACTCTCAGCGTTTTTTACCCTCAGTGTTTTTTCTCCCCGCGTTGTTACCTCGTGTTTTTACTCTTTAGTGTTGTTTCTCTCCAAATGTTGTTACTCTCTTTTTGTAAATCTCAATGTTGGGTTTCTCTCAGTGTTGTTATTCCCGGTTGTTTTTTTCTCCAGTGTTTTTTACTTCCCCAGTGTTGTTACTCCAGTGTTGTTACTCTCAGTGTTGTTTTCTCTCAGTGTTGTTTTCTTTTCAGTGTTTTTTTCCCCTCAGGCCCTTGTTTTCTCTCAGGGGTTGTTAAATTCAGTGTTGTTTTCTCCCCATGTTTTTTACCTCAGTGTTTTTTCTCTCAGGGGTTTTTTAAATCCAGTGTTGTTACTTTTCAGTGTTTTTTTACTCTCTGTTTTTACTCTTTAGTGGGTTTTTAATCTCAGTGTTTTTACTCTCAGTGTTGATTCTCTCAGTGTTGTTACCCCCAGTGTTTTTTTTACTTCGTGTTGTTACTCTCAGTGTGGTTACTCTCCAAATGATGACTCTAGTGATGTTTTTCCCTCATTTATGTTACTCTCTTTGTTTTTTCCCCAGTGTTTTCTACCTCAGTGTTGTTTACTCTCGTGTTTTTTTATCTCCCTGTTTTATTCGTGATGTTAAATCTCAGTGGTTTTTAAACTCAGGTTTTTTACTCTCGGTTTTTACTTCAGTGCTTTACCCTCAGTGTTTTTACTCTCAGTGGTTTTTTACTCTCCAAAAATGTTACTCTCAAAGTGTTACTTTTCAGTGTTGTTACCCCTGTGTTTTACTCTTTTGTTTTTAATTCAGTGTTGCTAATTTTCAGTGGGTTTCCCAATCTCATGTTTTAATCCATGTTTCTAATCTCAGTGTTGTTTTGTTCATTGTTGTTTTTCTCAGTGTTGGGTTTCTCTCCCGTGTTGTTACTCTAGTGTTGTTACTCTCAGTGTTTTTTACTCCCCGTGTTGTTACTCTCAGTTTTTGTTACTCTAAATTTTTGTTTACTCTCATTGTTGTTACTCTCAGTGTTGTTACTTTTCGTGTTGTTACTCCACGTTGTTACCTCAATGTTGTTACATCGAGATGTTTTCTCTCAGTGTTGTTTTTTCTCAGGGGGTTTTTACCTTTAGTGTTTTTTTTACTCTCAAAGTTGTTACTCCAGTGTTGTTCTCTCAAATTTTTGTTTCTTCATTTGTTACTCCGTGGTTTCTAATCTCAGTGTTGCTAAACTTTATGTTTGTAATCTCATGTTGTTACTTCGTGTTGTTTTCTCCTGTGTTTTTTTACTCTCAGTGTTGGTACTCCATTTGTTGTTACCTCAGTGTTGTTACTCTCCCGTGTTTTTACTCTCATTTTTACTCTCTTGTTTACTTCAGTGTTGTTACTTCATTGGGTTTTTCCAGTGTTTTACCTCAGTGTTTTACTCTCATGTTTTTTACTCTCAGTGTTTTTTTTACTCTCATTGGGGGCTGTCAGTGTTGTTTTCTCTCAGTGTTGTTACTCTCCCGTGTTTTTACTCCCCATTTGTTTCTCCCCAGTTTTGTTACTCCCCAGTGTTGTTACTCTCATTTTCTTACTTCATTGTTCTCTCAGTGTTGTTACTCTCATTTTTGTTACTCTCCCGTGTTGTTTTCCCTCAGTGTTCTTACTCTCATTGTTACTCTCCCGTGGGGTTAAACCCCCAGGTTTTTTTTTTCTCAGTGTTGTTACTCTCATTGAGTTACTCTCAGTGGTTTTTTTTACTCTCAGTGTTGTTAAACCCCCATTGTTACCTCAGTGGTTTTTTACTCCAGGTTGTTTCTATCCCGTGTTGTTAATTTTCATTGTTACTCCCCAGGGTTTTTAAATCTCAGTGTTTTTTTAATATCGGGTTTTTACTCTCATTGTTTCTCTCAGGTTCCCTTTCTCTTTAGTGTTTTTTAAATTCATTTTTACTTTTCAGTTTTGTTACTATCGTGTTGGGGTTTCTCTCTTTGTTGTTTCTCTCATTGTTGTTACTCTCAGGTTTTACTATAGTGTTTTTTACTCTCAGTGGGTTTTTATCTCAGTGTTGTTTCTCTTTTAGTGGGTTTTTACTATCAGTGTTGTTTTCCCTCATGTTGTTTTCTATTTAAATGTGGTTAAATTCATGTTGTTACCCAGTGTTTTTACTCTCATGTTTTTACCCCATTGTTGTTACTCTCAGTTTTTGTTTTCTACATTTTTGTTTTTCATTGTTGTTATCTCATTGTTTTTTCTCCATGTTGTTTTCAAACAAAGGGGTTTTTTAAATCTCAGTGTTTTTTACTCTCAGTGTTTTTACTTTTCATTGTTGTTAATCTCAGTGTTGTTTCCTCAGTTTTTTCCCTTCTTCTTGTTATCTTAAGATTGTTGTTGCTTTTCCAAATTTTTGTTTTCTATCGTGTTTTTACCCTCGGTTGTACTTCAGTGTTTTTACTCTCATGTGTTTTTCTCAGGTTGTTTTCCCTCAGTGTTTTTTCCCCTCAGTGTTGTTACTCTCATGTTGTTTCTCTCAGTGTTTTTACTCCCCAGTTTTTGTTACTCTCAGTGTTGTTACCCCTCAGTGTTGTTACCCCCTCAGCGTTTTTTTCCTTAGTGTTGTTTCTCTCAGTGTTTTTTACCCAAATGGGGTTTTTCCCCTCAGTGTTGTTTCTCTCGGTGTTGTTACTCTCAGTGTTGTTATTTTCAGTGGGTTTTTACTCTCAGTGTTTTTAAAATCAGTGTTTCTAAACTAGTGTTGCTAATCTCATGTTTCTAATCTCAGTGTTGTTTTCTCTCAGTGTTGTTACTCTCTGTGTTGTTACTCTCAGTGTTGGTACTCTCATTTTTGTTAAATCTCAGTGTTGTTTTTTCTCGGGGTTTTTTACTCTCAAATTTTTAATCTCAGTGGTTTTTTTACCTCAGTGTGTTGCTCTCATTTTTTACCTCAGGGTTTTTACTTCAGTGTTGTTACTCTCAGTGGTTTTTTACCTCAGGGTTGTTTCTCTCGTTTGTTACTCCCCCAGGGGTTGTTACTCTCATGTTTTTTAAACCTTTATGTTTTTTACTCTCAGTTTTTCTTATTTTCATTGTTCCCCTCAGTGTTTTTTAAAATCTAAAATTTTTGGGTTTCTCTCATGTTTTTACCCCCAGTGTTCTTACTCTCATTGTTACTCTCAGTGGTGTTACTCTCAGTGTTGGTTTCCTTTATGTTGTTTTCCTCATTTTTGTTATTTTCAGTGTTGTTTTTCTCATTGTTTTACTCTCAGTGTTTTACCCCCAAAGTTGTTACTCCATTTTTACTCTCAAATTTTTTTTTTTGTTACTCTCAGTTTGTTACTATCAGTGTTGTTACTCTCATTGGGTTTTCTCAGTGTTGTTACTAACAGTGTTCCTTTCTCTCTTGTTACTCTCAGTGTTTTTACTTCAGTGTTTTTATTCTCACCCGGGTTTCCTCAGGGGTTTTTATAAACAGTGTTGTTACTCTCTTTGGGGTTTTTACTCCCCATTTTTGTTACTCCCCTGTGTTGTTATATCAGTGTTTTTTACCTCAGTGTTGTTTCTCTTTAGTTTTTGTTACTCTCAGTGTTGTTAAATATCATGTTGTTCTCTTTAGTGGGTTTTTACTATCAGTGTTGTTACTCTCCCGTGTTGTTACTCCCCATTGGTTTTTTACTCTCAGTGTTGTTACTATCATGTTGTTTCTAATTTATTGTTGTTACTCTCATTGTTTTTTACTCCCGTGTTGTTTACTATAAGTGTTGTTACCCCCAGTGTTGTTGCTCTAGTGTTTTTTTACTCTCATTGGTTTTTTACTCTCAGTTTGTTACTCTCAGTGTTCTTTCTCTCATTGTTTTCTTATGATTTTTGTTGCCTCCCGTGTTTTTTATTATCATGTTGGTTTCTCTCAGTGGTTTTCTAAATCTTTAGTGTTGTTTCCTCAGGTTGTTTTTTCTCATGTTTTTAAATCTCATGTTGGGTTTCTCTCAGTGTTTTTTCTCTTTAGGGTGGGTTTTCTCTCAGTGTTGTTACTCTCAGTGTTGTTTTCTCTCGTGTTGTTACTCCAGTGTTGTTTCTCTCGCGTTGGTTTCTCTTTTGTGTTGGGTTTCCTCATGTTGTTAAAATCCAGGTTGGTTTCTCTCAGTGGGTTTTTTCTCTTTAGGTTTTTTAATTTTTTACTCTCGTGTTTTTTTAACCCCACGTTTTTTTTTCTCTCAGTGTTGGGTTTCTCTCAGTGTTGTTTCTCTCAGTTTGTTTTCTCCGTGTTTTTTATTTTTCTCCCCATGTTGTTCTCTCAGTGTTTTTACCCAGTTTTTTTTACTTTTCAAGTTGTTTTCTCTCATTTTTGGTTTTTCTTATGTTGTTACTTCAGTGTTGTTACTCCAGTGTTGAACTTCAGTGTTGTTTCCCCTCAGTGTTGTTTTCCTCAGTTTTTGTTTCTCTTTAGTGTTTTTATCTCATGTTTTTACTTTTTCTCTCAGTGTTTTTTACTCTCAGTGTTGTTTCTCCAGTGTTGTTTTCTTCAGTGTTTTTTACTCTCCCGGTTTTTGGTTTTCTCTCAGTGTTGTTTTCTTCAGTGTTGATACTCTCAGTGTTTTGGGTTTTTTTTCCCGTGTTGTTTCTCTTTTTTGTTGTTACTCTCAGTGTTTTTTCTCTCAGTGTTGTTTTCTCTCAGTGGTTACTCTCATGTTGTTACTCCGTGTTGTTACTCTCAGTGTTTTACTTTTTCAGTGTTTTTTTCTTCTAAATGGGTTTTTTACTCTCAGTGTTTTTACTCTCAGTGTTGTTACTTTCCTTTTGGTTTTTTACTCTCCGTGTTGTTTTCTTCTCAGTGTTGTTTTTTCCCGTTTGGGTTTCTCTCAGGTTGTTAAACTCAGTGTTGTTACTCCCAGTGTTTTTCTCTCAGTGTTTTTTCTCTTTAGTGTTGTTTTTCTCAGTTTTTGTTACCTCAGGTTTTTACTCCCCATGTTGTTTTCTCTTTTGTGTTTTTTACCTCATTTATGTTACCCCCCAGTGTTTTTTACTCTCCGGGGTGTTTTCTCTCAGTGTTTTTCCTCCCCAGTTTTTGGCTTCTCCCAGTGTTGTTTTCCCAGTGTTGTTCTCCCCAGTGTTTTTTACTCTTTAGGTTTGGGTTTCTCTCAGTGTTTTTCTCCAGTGATGTTTTCTCTCAGTGTTTTTACCTCAGTGTTTTTACCCTTTAATTTATTTTTCTCTCGGGGTTGTTTTTTCCCCAGTGTTGTTCCCAGTGTTTTACCTCAGTGGTTTTTCTCTCAGTGTTGTTTTCTCTCAGTGTTTTACTCCAGTGTTGTTTCCCTCTGTTGTTACTCCCCAGTTTTTTGTTTCTCTCAGTGTGTTTTCCCCTCAGTGATGTTACTCTCAGTGTTGTTACCTCCCGTGGGTTTTTTTTTTTCAGTGTTGTTTCCCTCAGGTTGGGTTTCCTCATGTTTTTTTCCTCAGGTTTTTGGGTTTCTCTCAGTGTTTTTTTAAAATCAGTGTTGTTACTCTCATTTTGTTCTCTCAGGTTTTTACCCCTTTGTGTTTTTTACTTCAGGGGTTTTTACTCTCAGTGTTTTTTTACTCCAGTGTTTTTTCCCTAAGGGGGTTTTTACTCTCAGTGTTGTTTCCCCCTTCCCGGTTGTTTCCCCTTTAGTGTTGTTACCTTTAGGGGATTTTTACTCCATGTTGTTACTCCAGTGTTTTTATTTTCAGTGTTGTTACTCTCAGTTTGGGTTTCTTCCCGTTTGTTACCCCTCAGGTTGTTTCTCTCAGTGTTGTTACTCCAGTGTTGTTTTTTCTCAGGTTTTACTCTCAAGTTGTTACCCCCCCAGGTTGTTACTTCCGTGGTTTTTACTCTCAGTGTTGTTACTCCCCAGTGTTGTTATCTCAGTGTTGTTTCTCTCAGTGTTGTTACTTAAATGTTGGGTTCCTCATGTTTTTAATCTCAGGGTTTGGTTGTTCTCTTTAGGTTTTTTTAGGTTTACTCTCGAAAGGTTTTTTCCTCAGTTTGTTACCTCAGTTGTTACTCCCTGTGTTGTTACTCTCCGTGGGTTTTTTCTCTCAGTGTTGTTTCTCTCAAGTTTGTTTTCTCAGTTTGTTTACTCTCAGTGTTGTTTTCTCTCAGTGTTGTTTCTCTCGTGTTTTACTCCAGTGTTTACTCTCAGTGTTGTTTACTCTCAGTGTTGTTACTCCAGTGTTGTTACTCTCAGTGTTTGTTTCTCTCCCGTGTTGTTTCCCCTTTAGTGTTGTTTCTCTTTATTGTTTTACTCTCAGTTTTTGTTTTCCTCATGTTTTTGTTTCTCCAGTGTTTAATTTTTCAGGTTGTTTTCTCATGTTTTTTTACTCCATTTGTTAATCTCAGTGGTTTTTTAAATCTCAGGTTTTTAATCTCAAATGTTGTTAAATCTCAGTGTTGTTACTCCCAGTGTTTGTTCTCTCCGTTTTTGTTACTCTCAGTTTTTGTTACTTCAGTGTTTTTTACTCTCATGTTTTTACCCCTCTGTTGTTACTCTCCCCCCCGTTTGGGGGGTTTTTTCTCTCAAATGAAAATTTTTCTCAGTGTTTTTATCTCAGTGTTGTTCTTTCGTGTTGTTTTCTCCCAGGTTGTTCCCAGTGTTGTTACTCTCAGTGTTTGGGTTAAACCCCCAGTGTTGTTACTCTCGTGTGTTTTTCTCTCAGTGGGGTTTTTTCTTTCATGATGTTAACCCCTTTAGTGATGTTACTCTTAGTGTTTTACTCTCAGGTGTTTTTTTGTTCTCCGGGTTGGTTTTTCTCAGTGTTGGGGGCCTCAGTGTTGTTACTCTCAGGTTTTTTTCTGTTTACTCTCATGTTGGGTTTTTTCTTTAGTGTTTTTACTCTTTAGTGTTGTTTTTCTCCCGTTTGGGTTTCTCTCATTTTTGTTAACCCCCAGTTTTGTTACCCTCTTTTTTTTTTCCCGTGTTTTTACCCCAGTGTTGTTACTCTCAGGGGTTTGTTTCTCTCAGTTTGTTTCTCTTTAGGTTGGGTTTCCCCCTCAGTGTTTTTACTCTCAATGATGTTTAAAATTCAGTGGGTTTTTTATCTCAGTGTTGTTACTCTCAGGTTTTTTTGTTGTTACTCTCAGTGTTTTTTTAATTTTACTCTCATGTTTTTTACCTCAGTTTTGTTTCTCTCAGTGGGTTTTTACTCAAGTGATTACTCTCAGTGTTTTTACTCTCAGTGTTGTTTAACCTTTTTTCCCCAGTTTGTTACTCCAGAGTTTTTTACTCTCAGTGTTTTTACCCCTCAGTTTTTGTTACCCAGTGTTGTTTTCTCTCAGTGTTGTTTAAATCCTCATGTTGTTACTCTCAAATGTTGTTAAATCTTAGGTTTTTACTCTCAGTGTTGGTTTTTCTCGGTTGTTTTCTCCCCAGAGTTGGGTTTCTCTCATGTTGTTACTCTCAGGTTGTTTCTTTTCAGGTTTTTAAAATCTCGAGTTGTTACTCCCGTGTTTTTACTCCAGTGGGGTTACCTCAGTGTTGGGTTTCCTCCAGTGTTTTTTACTCTCAGTGTTTTTTTCTCTCCCGTGTTGTTACCCAGTGTTTTTTACTTTTCAGTGTTGTTTCTTCAAAGGGTTTTTACTCTCTGTTTTTTTTTACTTCAGGTTTTTTTACTCCCTGTTGGAAATTTAGTGTTTTTTCTCTCAGGGGGTTGTTACTACGGGTTGGGGTTTTTTTTTCATTTTTTTTAAAAAAAAAGGGTTTCCCCCTTTGGGAACTTTTTAAAAAAGGGGGGTTTTTGGGAAAGGGTTCTTTCCCCCCCCCTTTTTAAAATTTTGGAAAAATTTTTTGGGGGGCCCGGGGAAATTAATTTTTGGGTTAAAATTTTTTTTGGGGGGGGGGGGGGTTTTTTTTTAAAATTTTTTTTTGGGGGGATTTTTTTCCCCTTTTTTTTTTTTTTTTTTTTAATTTTTTTTTTTTTGGTTTTTTTTTTTAATTTTTTTTTATTTGTTTTTTTTTTTTTTATTGGGGGCCCCGGGGCCTCCTTTTTCCCCCGGGGTTTTTTTGGTTTTTCCCCCCTTTTTTTTTTTCCCCCCCCCCTTTTTTTTTTCAATTTTTTTCCTTTTTTTTTTTTTTTTTTCCCTTTTTTTTCCCCCCTTTTTTTTTTGGGGGGGTTTTTTTTTTTCCCGGTTTTAAATTTTTTTTAATCTTAGTGTTTTAATCTCATTTTTTTTTTTTTTTTTTCCCTTTTTTTTTTTTAGTTTTTTTTATTTTTTTTTTTTTTTTTTTGGTTTTTGGGGTTTTTTTGGGGTTTTTTTTTTTTTTCATTTTTTTTTTTTTTTTATTTTTTTTATTTTTTTTTTTTTTTTATTTTTTTTTCCTTTTTTTTTTTTGTTTTTTTTTTTTTTTTGGGTTTTATTTTTTTTAATTTTGTTTTTTTTTTTTTTTTTTTAATTTTTTTTTTTTTTTTTATTTTTTTTTTTTGTTTAATTTTTTTTTTTTTTTTTTTTTTTTTTTTTTTTTTTTATTTTTTTAATTTTTTTTTTGGGGGTTTTTTTTTTTTTAAATTTTTTTCCTTTTTGTTTTTTTTGTTATTTCCCCTTTTTTTTTTTTTTTGTTTTTTTTTTTACCCTTTTTTTTTTTTTTAAACTCCTTTTTTTTTTTTAATTTTTTTTTTTATTTTTTTAACCCCGGGGTTTTTTTTTTTTTTTTTGGGGGGTTTTTTTTTTTTTTTTTTTAATTTTATTTTTTTTTTTTTTTCCTTTTGGGGGTTTTTTTTTTTTTTCCCTTGGGTTTTTCCTTGGGTTTTTTTTTGTTTTTCCCCTTTTTTTATTTCAGTGGGTTTTTTTTTTGGGGGTTTTTTTTTTTTTTTTTTTTTGGTTTTTTTGGGGGTTTTTTTTTTTTTTTTTTTTTTTTTTTTTTTTTGGTTTTTTTTCCTTTTTTTTTTTTTTTGGGGGGGGTTTTTTTAGTTTTTTTTTTTTTTTTAATTTTTTTTTGTGGTTTTTACTTTTTTTTTTTTTTTTATTTAAAAAATTTTGTTTTCCCTTTTTTTTTTTTAAATTTTTTTCTTTTTTTTTTGTTATTTTTTTTTTTGGGGGGTTTTTTTTTTTTTTTTTTTTTTTGGGTTTTTGGGGGAAATTTTTTTTTTTTTCCTTTTTTTTTTTTTTTTTTTTGGGGGGGTTTTTTTTTTTTTTTTTTGTTTTTTTGGTTTTTGGGGGTTTTTTGGGGTTTTTCCCGGGTTTTTTTCCCTTTTTTTTTTGGGTTTTTTTGGGTTTTTTTTTTTTTTTTTTTTTTTAATTTTTGGGGGGGTTTTTTTTTTTTTTTTTTGGGGGCCTTTGGGTTTTCCTTTTTTTTCCTTTTTTTTTTGGGGGGTTTTTTTTTTTTCCCCCAAAATGTTTTTTCAAAGGGTTTTTTTGGGGTTTTTTCCTTTTTTTTGGGGTTTTTCCCCAAATTTTTTTTTTCTCCTTTTTTTCCTTTTAAACTAATTTTTTTGGAAAAGGGGGGGTTTTTTTTTTTTTTTTTTTTTTTGTTTTTTTTTTTTTTTTCCCCGGGGGGTTTTTTTTTTTTTTTTTTTCCCCCAAATTTTTTTTTTTGTTTCTCAGTGTTTTTTTCCCCTTTTTTTCCCCCGGGGTTTTTTTTTTTTTTGTTTTGGTTTTTTTTTTATTTTTTTTTTTGTTTTTTTTTTTTTCCCCTTTTTTTTCCTTTTTTTTTTTTTTGGGGGTTTTTTTTTTTCCCGGGGGTTTTTTTTACTCTCAGTGTTGTTTTACTCTCATTTGTTGTCCCATGTTACTCTCAGTGTTGTTTCCTCTCATGTTTGTTACTCTCATGTTGTTGTTACTCTCAGTGTTGTTACTCTCAGTGTTGTTACTCTCAGTGTTGTTTCTCTCAGTGTTGTTACTCTCAGTGTTGTTACTCTCAGTGTTGTTTCTCTCAGTGTTGTTACTCTCAGTGTTGTTACTCTCAGTGTTGTTGTTACTCTCAGTGTTGTTGTTACTCTCAGTGTTGTTACTCTCAGTGTTGTTGTTACTCTCAGTGTTGTTACTCTCAGTGTTGTTACTCTCAGTGTTGTTGTTACTCTCAGTGTTGTTGTTACTCTCAGTGTTGTTACTCTCAGTGTTGTTGTTACTCTCAATGTTGTTGTTACTCTCAGTGTTGTTGTTACTCTCAGTGTTGTTGTTACTCTCAGTGTTGTTACTCTCAGTGATGTTACTCTCAGTGATGTTGTTACTCTCAGTGATGTTACTCTCAGTGTTGTTGTTACTCTCAGTGTTGTTGTTACTCTCAGTGTTGTTGTTACTCTCAGTGTTGTTGTTACTCTCAGTGTTGTTGTTACTCTCAGTGTTGTTGTTACTCTGAGTGTTGATATTATGCTGAATGCTGTTATCCTCAGTGCTGTTACTTTCAGTGTTATTGCTCTCAGTGTTGTTACTATGTTGTTACTCTCAGTGTTGCTACTCACAGTGGTGCTACTCTTAGTGTTGTTGCGTCACTCACAGAGTTGGCATCACTCACAGAGTTGGCGTCACTCACAGAGTTGGCGGCACTCACAGAGTTGGCGTCACTCACAGAGTTAGCGTCACAAAGTTGGCGCCACTCACATAGTTGGCGTCACTCACAGGGTTTGCGTCACTCACAGAGTTGGCGCCACAAGGTTGGCGTCACTCACAGAGTTGGGATCACTCACAGAGTTGGCATCACTCACAGAGTTGGCATCACTCACAGAGTTGGCATCACTCACAGAGTTGGCATCACTCACAGAGTTGGCATCACTCTCAGAGTTGGCATCACTCTCAGAGTTGGCCCCACAAGGTTGGCGTCACTCACAGTGTTGGCATCACTCACAGTTGGCATCACTCACAGAGTTGGCATCACTCACAGAGTTGGCATCACTCTCAGAGTTGGCCCCCAAGGTTGGCGTCACTCACAGTGTTGGCATCACTCACAGTTGGCATCACTCACAGAGTTGGCATCACTCACAGAGTTGGCATCACTCACAGAGTTGGCATCACTCACAGAGCATCACTCACAAAGACAGCGTCACTAAGTACTGATGCTGACCTGAGTATGAGAGACATTTCTCGTAAGATAAGAATATAACATTTACTGACCTTGCAGAATCATGTTCTCTGGAATAATACATTAAACAATAAATATTAAAGGATTATTTGTATAAGTTGAAGATTCGCCGCTTCTCTCAGTCCTTAGGTCTTACCCTGAGAAAAATAAATAAATTAAAATTTATGTAGATTTTTCATATGATAATTTTTCTTCGGCATTAAACTAATTAAAAAAATCTTACCTTCAACAGTAAAATAAACGCGAAATGAAAAAGTTTTACTTAAACTCTACAAATATTTGCTAAACATTATAAACTTGACTTCTCTGAAAGGGCAGATGTTAAAATGACATGTTTCCCTTTTATTTCATAAGACCTGTCTGCTTCACGTTCTTTCTCATCAAGTAATGTTGATCATCTTGCTTCTGCTGTGCTTGAAGAATGACACACTTGTACAACATTTTTGAATATTTATAAAGGAACGTTTTTGCCAGCTAGTGGTTTCTTCAGTCCATTGCAGAGAAGATCACTGGAAGATGATGAGGTGTTGGAAGTAATCAGTCAGTCATCCTGGCGTCAATGTGTTTTGCTCATCAGTCATGATGGACTCAACACATCATCTGCAGACTGGAGACTGATTGCCTCAAACTCGTTCTCATCTTCCACCATTCCTCTCTGTACTGGACTGATAAAGCCATTAGCTAGCGAAACTTTTCCGTAATAAATATTCGCAAATGTTACAAAAGTGTCTCATTCTTCAGCTTTTCGATTTTCTAAACAATGACCGTCCTTCTGAGGTTGCATTTTACCTCGTTGTCCATGAATTTCCTGTCTGATATATTAATCTGGCTTGGCTTATTCTCGGCCTAACTGGCTTCTAAACATATAGTTTTACAGCTCAGGTTGAGAGCTACCTACCTCTCTCCCTACCTTCTTATCAATAAGAATTGCAAAGTTACTCCAAGCCTCCTCACTACCTTCCTACCTGCCCACCTCTCTCTCTACCTTCAAGAATTTCTACAGTACTTCTATCTTCCTACATACGTACCTCCCTCCTTAGCTCTCTTCGTACCTACCTCCCTCCTTACCCCTCTCCATACCTATCTACCTCCTCACCTCTATATCTACTTACAAGAATTAAAAGACTGCTCTAAGCCCCCTCCCTCCCTCCGTAAATCACTCACTACCTGCCTCCCGACCAACAAAGATACGCCCATCTGTCTCCCTACCTACATATCCACCTACCTCCCACCCTCCCTACATACAAGAATTACAAGGACATTCTTATCTTCCTCCTTACTTACCTTTCTACCTCCCAATAACTGTCACTATCTTCCTCCCTACATATCACGTTTTAAGCAAGTAATTGTTACGTGGCTAACTCGCTGGGGATAGAACTCTCGATATTTTAGCACGCCTCCCGAGTAGTCCACCAAAATCCCGTGAAGCCTTAGTGGATGCCTAGTGGACTAAGGCATCTCTTAATTTTACTGGGCTTCTCGGTAGGCGTGCTAAAATGTTTGGGGTTCGATTCCCCGCTTGTTGCATAATAATAATAATAATAATAATAATAATAATAATAATAATAATAATAATAATAATAATAATAATAATAATAATATCTTTATTTACTACAAGTACATGTACGTGGTATACATGCCTAGCTGACATCAATGGCATACTACTATATAGAGCCTTTCGGGCAAATTAGATCAGTTGCGTCCCAGGATGCGACCCACACCAGTCGACTAACAGCCAGGTACCCATTTTAATCTGTTGGGTGAACAGGGACAGGGACAGCAGGTGTCTTATGGAAACATATCCTCAATGTTTTCCAGCCTTTCTAGAGGAGATTCGAACTCCGGACCTCAGTGTGTACGAAGCAGAATCGAACCTACGAACCTTGGGATAAGGTACGCAGTGCCTTAACTACCATTCCACACTGGACCAATATCTTGGCGTCCAGCCAACGCTAGACGTTTCGATCCAGGGCAGCCAGCATTCAGACCTGCCTAGTATTGCTCCACGTATAGGACCAGTGTGGCACGGTGGTTAAAGCACTGCGTACCATGTGTGTGTCATGCAAAATAAGTAAAACTGGTCAATTAGCAAGAACTTATTTAAAATTAAGTCTGTTATAAATTTTTCTCTTATACGTTTCAATTATTATTATTATTATTATTATTATAATGAAGGGGAAGCGCTAAACTCGGAGGATTATACAGCGCCTGGGGGGGAATGTGGAAGGCATTCAGGCTTAATTCGAAGAACTGGAGCACAGATCCAATTCCCTAAATCAAGAGCCCCTCACCAACATCAAGGAACCTTCCTTGAGGGGTATACGTTTAAAAATATATGGTTTTCATTGATGTTAATATAAAAATTAATAATTTTGTACCATAATAACCTTATAAAACTTACCTAACCTTATCATAAACAGTACAATTTAATTTAGCCTAATCCAGCTAAATGTATTTTAGATATATTTACAATAATTTAATAATAATAATTATATATATATATATATATATATATATATATATATATATATATATTTATATATATATATATATATATATATATATATATATATATATATAATATATATATATATATAATATTTTAAAATTAAGTCCTTTCTAAAATTTTCTCTTATACGTTTAAATTATTATTATTATAAGCCACAAGGGTTATACAGCACTGCAGGGTAGGGAAGTAAGCGAGGGTATTGGGCGGTAGAAGTGGGGAGGGATGATCAGTAGGTTACAGAAAACAGCGGGGCAGGGGATAGTGCGGGGGTAGAGGGTAGCAAGAGATTGAGGTAGAAAGGGCTGAAGGTATCATCAGAGTTTGTGAAGTAAGTCAGTTGTTGTCAAAAAGTCAATGAGAGAATCCGGATGAAAGGTGGGTCCATCAGCGAGAAGGGAAGCAAAAGAGAGAGCAGCGGAGCGAAGACGACGTTGGAGGTATATTCTGCATGCTCGTTGATAAAGTGGGCAGTCTAATAGAATGTGGCTAATCGATAATGGAACCTGACAATTCTCACAGAGAGGAGCAGGGCGCCTCTCCATGAGATAACCATGAGTAAGACGAGTATGGCCAATGCGAAGACGGGAGAGAGTAGTCTCCCAACCTCGACTCTGGTGACAAGAAGACGGCCAGTAACCTATACTCGGTTTAATAGATTGAACTTTGTCACTGAGCAGAGTAGACCAACATTGTTGCCAACAGGTGTGAAGGTGGGTAACTATTGCAGCAAAATAGTCCGTAAATGGAACACCTCTATATGAAACTGGTAGGTCATGTACTGCTGACCGCGCAGCAGTGTCTGCCTGTTCATTGCCTGTACGTCAACATGACCAGGGACCCAACAAAAAACAATATCTTTATGCTTGGAAGAGATGCGGCATAGCCAAAGTTGGATACGGAGAACTAAGGGGTGAGGTGTATCAAATTTCTGTATAACCTGTAAAGCACTAAGGGAGTCTGAGACAACCACAAATGATGACACAGGCATAGATGCAATACGGATAAGTGCTGCAAGAATGGCATACAATTCAGCAGTAAAGATACTAGCCGAAGAGAGTAAATGCCCTCGTACGACGCTGTCCGGAAACACTGCTGCAAATCCTACGCCATCAGAAGACTTAGAGCCATCTGCGTACACTGAAATGGCATGAGACTGGGAGTGGAAGTGGTCAAGAAAAAGAGAGCGGGAAGCTACCGTAGACAGTTGGGCTTTCGAGCAAGGGAGTGAGAAAGAACAGACTCGAACAGCTGGAACTTCCCATGGGGGGTAGGGAAAAGTGAGATGCTACATGAACATAGAAAGGTGGTAATTGAAGAGAAGACAAGAGCGAATGTAGGCGAAGTGACAAGGGACTGAGTAAACAGGAGCGGCGAACAAATAATGTCTACTAATATCGGTGACCATTCTATAA
Organism: Cherax quadricarinatus; assembly: GCF_026875155.1. NCBI lineage: Eukaryota > Metazoa > Arthropoda > Malacostraca > Decapoda > Parastacidae > Cherax > Cherax quadricarinatus. The sequence goes on from NC_069399.1 coordinate 9,235,134, forward strand.
ATGGAAGGATTGCGGAGATCATGAGAGAGTACATAGTAGCGAAGGCAATGGGCATCACGGCGATCGGATAAGGATGGAACATTCGCTTCTGCACAGAGGCTCTCAACAGGGGAAGAGCGAAAAGCATCAAGGCATAAACGTAATCCTTGGTGTTGAAGGGGTTAAGGCTAGAGAGAGTAGCAGGAGAGGCCACTGAATAGATCTGGTCACCATAATCAAGTTTTGATAAAATGAGGGTGGAATGTAGGCGAAGGAGAGTTCGACGATCAGCTCCCCATGAAAGATGAGCAAGGGTTTTAAGAAGGTTCAGCCGGCTGTGACAAGTTGCCTTCACAGAGGTAACGCGAGGTTTCCAGGATAACCTACGGTCAAAGAGGAGGCCTAGAAACCTGACTGTATCACGTTCAGGGATACGGGAGCCATAGAGGTACAAAGGATGATCGGAGATGACAGAGCGTCTAGTGAAAGTAATTTGGTGAGTTTTGGTACTGGAAAATTTAAACCCATGTGTGGTGGCCCAATTGGAAACACGGTCGACCGCATGTTGGAGAGAAACTGTAATGAGGTGACAGTCAGCGCCTGCACATGTAATAGCGAAGTCATCAACATAGAGTGATGACCAAATATTGGATGGAAGACTAGAGGCCAAATCATTTATAGCAAGGAGAAAAAGTGTTGTGCTCAGAACACATCCCTTGGGGACACCTTCAGCTTGGATAAAGTCCGGGGAGAGCACACTAACCCGAACACAGAAATGTCTGTCAGTTAAAAAGTTCTTAAGGAAGGATGGTAGATTGCCTCGAAGGCCTTGGCTTGGGCCAAAATATTATACCTCCAAGTTGTGTCATATGCCTTCTCAAGGTCAAAAAATATGGCAATAATTATTATTATTATTAAAGATTAGCTGGTATTCTCCCGGCCCGGGCCTTTTCCAAGTGGTGGCCCGGACTTGGCTCCCTCTTTAGGGAGTGTCTGAGACCTAAGTCTCCCATGGGAGGAGGCACAAGTACCTCCTCATCTTTGGGACCAACTGTCCCCAGGCCTAGCCACAAGCTAGGCCTCTCTGGTCTGCCATCCCCGCCACAAGGGGGCAAATGGGAATGACAGTCTTATGAGCTAAAGGCTCGGGCTCAGGCACCTACCCTACCCTAGAAGGGTTAGGCATGGTGTCGATTATGGCAATAACTGAGTGGTTATTCGCAAAGGCATTACGAACATATATATCCAAGCGTAGTAAGGGGTCTATGGTAGAATGGCCCTTACGAAAGCCATATTGAAGAGTGGAGAGACTGTTGTGTGTCTCTAAATACCACACTAAACGTCTATTTACCAGGCGTTCCATCACTTTGCAAACTGCACTTGTAAGAGCAATGGGATGATAGTGGGAGGCTTCATGTCCCGTAGTACCCGGTTTGCGGAAAGGGAGAACAATGGCAGATTTCCACAGCTGTGGAAGAACTCCCTGTGACCAAATAAGATTGAAAAGGCATAATAGGACTGCAAGGGCTGACTGATGTAAATGTTGTAGCATACGAATATGAACGTCGTCAGGCCCAGCTGCCGATGATCGGCATGCTGAGAGTGTTGCCTCCAGTTCCTGAAGTGTAAAAGGCTCATTATACTGTTCTTCTCTTAGAGAAGAAAAGTCCAAGGGTGCTAACTCTCTGGCAGACTTTGAAGAAAGAAACAAGGGGCATAGATGAAGCCCCTGCGAAATACGGACCAAACGACTGCCAATTTCATTGGCAACATCTAGTGGGTTTGCTATATCAACACCGGCAACCCGCAGAACAGGAGCCGGGTCAGGAGAATATTTACCACTCAGTTTTCGTACTTTTTTCCAGACTGTACTCATAGACGAAGCAGAGGTGATGGTGGAGACATAATCTCGCCAGCATGTGCGTTTAGCGTCATGGATGACACGGCGAGCGATCGCATTCTTCTGCTTAAATTCAAGAAGTCTCTCTGTGGTTCTATTGTACCGGTACCTGCCCCACGCAGCACGTTTCAAACGTACTGCACGAGCACAAGCAGGAGACCATCAAGGCACGCATTTCTGAGAATGCCTGCCCAAAGTTTGGGGTATAGAATGAGAAGCTGTGGTTAAAACGGAGGACGAGAAGAGGTGTAAAAGCTCATTAATGGAGGACGAAGAAGGAATCTCACTAAAAACAGTTAGTTGTGAGTCAAAGTTCCAATTTGCCTGATCAAATTGCCAGCGTGGGTTACGATGAAGTGGTGAATATGAAGGGAAAGTAAGAATGATTGGGAAATGATCGCTGTCATGTAAACCCCGGGAGAACAGACCAGGTGAAGTCTAATGTGGCAGAGGAAGAGCAGACTGAGAGATCGATGCAAGAGAGAGTATGAGTCCGAGGATCAAAATGGGTGTGAGTACCTGTATTTAAAACATGGAGGGGGTGGGTGGCAAGAAAAGCCTCAAAACTGAATGCCACGGGAATAAACAGTGGACCCCCCCCCCAGGGGAAAATTTGATGGGCTTTTAAAATCGCCAAGTAACAGAAGTGATGGCGGCAATGACGAAACAAAAAAGGGCAATATCTGGGATAGATAAAAGACGAGAAAAGAGAGAGAATACAAAGAACAGAGCGTATACCACCTATGCAAGTGGATACAGGCTGCTGTGTAATGCAGCGAAGTATGAACAAATAGCTGATGGTACGGAATTCAGTGCATAGAAGGGCACTTTCATTTAAAAGGTCCCATCAGGAAAAGGATCTGAAGAAAAACAATAATTATAGCCTGAGATAGGATAGATAATGGCAAGGTTTTAATTTGGTTCTTATAAGCAAACACCAACAGGGGAAAACTGGGAGTGCAACATCTGAAGCTCACCCCAATTACCCCTGAGGCCGCGAATATTCCACTGTAAATAGGCCATGATTGGCAACGATAAAGATACCTGAAATCCACAGGTAAGGGTACCTACAGACTAGAAGGGTTAGAAAAGTCCACATGCGGTGGCAAAGGAAAACGTTCAAGTAGTGAAGGAACAGTGCATTGTGAAGAAAGGAGTTGTACAGATGGAGAAGAGGAAAGAGAAGGAACAGAGGGTGGATCAGTGTCCATTGATGGTTTGGTCTCATCAATATATTCAGATATGCTTCAAGTGTTTCGGAGTTCAGAGACTTCGTATGGGAGACAATATTGGAGATGGAAGGAGGAGGAGTTTGAGTAAAGATCGGAGCTGTAATGGACTGTACCAAGGTATGGGGGGGCGAAAGGGTGGAGGGAACTGGAGAAGTGTGGGAGGGGACAGAAGAGGCAGAAACCCGGGAGGTGGCAGAATTGGGAAAACTTGGGAGGGGGCAGGGGGGGAAGGCACAGTAACGAGGAGGAGGATTGAACCTCCACACTTGTGAACTGAGCCATTGAAAGGGGAAGACCTAGTACAGAGACCGGGGAAAGGTAAAAAATGTGGAGGTGGTGAAGGTGAAGGAGGGGTAAAAGGAGATTTTGTTGGACCTCTGAGTAGAGGACGATTGGAGGTGTCATACTAGGTCTTGTCGATACCGGGGTTTTGTTGAGGAGAACACGAAGAATGAGGACAGACTGAGGTGTTGAATAGGGACGTCTGAGCCCAGTACAGCGAAAATATTAGATACAGGAGTGACAGTGGAGAAATTTTCTCCAGGATGGTGGTTCAGCCCCCTTCAGCCCCCTTCAGTTCAGACCCCTTCACCCCCTCAGCCGCCCTTCATCCCCTTCAGCCCTCTCAGCCCTGAGGGGCCACCTAGAAGGGGCGCGCGTCTTGATTTACTGCTAGGTGGTAATTGGATCACAGATGTCGTATGCGTAATCAAGTGACCTCTGCCCTTGCAGGGGTGTTTGCAATGTGTATTTTATAAGAGACAGTACATCTCTTACTTAGCAGGACAATTAAGGAAAATCACTGCTCCCATTTATTACCATAGTAAAGATAAGTTTGTAGCATTGTTGTCTATGAATATAAGACAGCAAGAAACAAACATCTTCTTTGCTTCATCTAGGAGTTGAACAAATGATTCAAGGTACTAGGTCACGATTTTTTTTGTGCTAGGGCAGTGAAAGTCTTTGGGGTGGTTAAAAAAAATGAACCCAGACTACTTTGACCACAAGCTACGAGTAACACTGACGCCAGGATAACCAACCAAATAACACTGAATCTGTCTAGTGTGAAATAAAAGTGTCTCGCAGAACCGATAAACATAAGAGAAGTGTGATCACTTCCTTTTGATACATTGTGAACAATAAAGACGAATCTTGTAACATATATGTACCAGTGGTGCGTTTCAAGACAATGGAAGACTGGACATCCAAGGACACTTTCAGCTCTATCAAGTCACCGATATCTTGATCCGAAGGTGTTGAAACACCATAGCTCACTTTCAAAGAGTTCTAGGTATGTTTACGAATTTCTTGTAGATCGGGGGATTGCACAACTTGGAGTCACAAGGAGTTTGTACTCAACCATAATCGGCAGTAATGTTTGGACTTTTGAGTCCAAACACGTAAGTATTTGTCAGCCCTCATCGAAATGAAAAAGGCTGACATAACACCCCCTAGGGTACTTTATAGATACAAATGGTATCTCTTTGACAGCCCACTGTTGTGAAGGTTTCGACACATCTCGACCTCGTAACTGGCAGGACGGCTGTGTAATACTCAATGCCTGTTCATTAATCACACCGTGTATCATTCTATCATTAAAACTCGCTGTAACTGCCAAATTCTCAAACCAGCTTTGGTCCTTCGCACCGTATAAAGACCACACAGTGGTGTCCAACTCTTAGTACTACAGTGTCCAACAAACCTCTGAGCCAAGGACCTCTTCGAAACAAGCTGTAAAACAAAGCGATTTACAATATAAACAGTATAAATGAGTCCCCCAGACTCAATCACAGAGAATGGGCACCAACGGTGTAAAACGGCGCTCACGCCCAGGCATGTCCCCAAAGTAAAAACGGGCCTCACCCAGCGGACACCCACAGAAAACGGGAGCTTGGGTGACTCACCCACAACCCTGCCTCAACTCATGCTCCAATCTCGAGAAAATGCTGACTCAGACAACACCCCAGTTGTTTGTGTGAGTGTATATAAACACAGTGTTTATAATGTTTATAGACAGAAATAAAGAGACAAGATTGGTTAAAGTTTGTTACTTATAGATCTACCTGTTATATTAAAGGAACTTATATATAACGTGTAAAGCTTACAAATATATATTAACATGAAATTTAAAATATGATTAAGTAATATACACGTAGATTACAGTTATACATTGACATTTATAGTGTATAGTGAATGGAATTGTATAACATCGTTATTTACGATTACATCATGGTCAGGCTACACAGCAACCTCTAAGCTGTAAACCTCAGCCACATGTACTCTGTACCCTCAATGGTCATTAACCCTGAGGTTAAGCTAAGTGGGTCAGTAGTGTCTGACTCCGATATGCTGACTTCAGCATAACAAAAACTCATCTGTCTATAGCAAATACATTGATTTTATAAACACTCTAAGTGTGTGCTTAGAATTTCAGTATAACTCATAAAATGGCTTTTTTGGAAACTCAGTTTCAGTGTCTTTACAGACTAAGATTACACAATTATAAAATCTAATTTCACAGTCTGTCTAGGATTTAAACTCAAGAAACAAACTTAGATTTTTGACGATCTGAGGTCAAGTTTGAATTTATTTACACAACGTATGAAAATAATTAATTCAGACTATACACATTATGAAAATAATTTCTTGCATCAGATCCATCTTCAGATGAAATTAAAAATGTTTTGATACTTTAAGTGATCATACCATAAAGGGATTTGACAGGAGTACAGGCATCTGCCGTAAAACTCTGTCACAGAGACCTACTACTACTATGGTCAAACACCTGCTATATCAACCTGTAACAACAACAAGTTCCCATTACCAAGCTTAACCTACATTGTCATAACCTATTTTTTCCAGAGTCCTAATTATGAAGAAATTCATTAGTGGTTTTCAATCCATATAAATTCACTGAACTACATAGAAGAGATTTTGCTAGTTCACTTACCTTTAAATGTCTTTTGAAGGGAGAACCCTATGAACTGATAAAGTCATTTCCGGTGGTACAGATAATTATCAAATATCCTTTACTGTCTTAGCAGACAAAACTTCGATATGACAAGATAGCGTTAGGACATGCATCTAATATCAAACTTAAGCCACCCAAACATGTGTAATTCAGACTACAGTCCAATTAAAATCACATTAGACATAGTCTCAGATTCTCTAGATGCTAAATATGACCTAGGACAATGTGATTGGTTTATCAGTGGTATTGGTACAGGATAAGTTGTCACCACAAACAATTGAACGATTAAATATTATGTTCAATAAACGCTATTTCACTTGGTAGGAAATTCAATGGTTTCATCCAACAATAGTTTCATGCATGCAACAACGAACAAGATACGAAAAATCCCACAAATCCATTTGATAATAAACCTTCAACTCAGTATAAAAAGAGTATACGCACCAACTGCCCACAAAACCACATAATGGGAAATCCCATCTAGGCATTTATCAAAGCAGTGAATACAATAGACAGTAAACAGACGTCCCCCCCCCCCCCGAGACCCACCCCCCCCCCCCCCCCCCCCCCCCCCCCCCCCCCCCCCCCCCCCCCCCCCCCCCCCCCCCCCCCCCCCCCACACATAAACGTACACCAAAATGTGTACTTGTGATGAACACATTGGGCACAGTATTGTAGTTCAACACACATCAATGGAGGCACGTAAACAACGTGTTTCTCAGCTGAAAAGGTGCTCAAGTGTTTTAGGTGAACACAAGGGAGGAAATGCCCACTGAAGAAGTGTTTTAAATGCAAGGGGTATGCATCATCATACAGCATTATGATGGCCCAAATACCATTGCTGAACAGCATCAACTTCCACATAAATCAGGAAGTCAACAAGAACAAACAGCATAAATGTGGATAGATACGTTTAAAGCAACTGCTCTCCCGATAGCTCGAGTTGAGTTATCTAATAAAATATCACAAAACGCAATTGCAACACTAATTGAATCAAGGCTCACAAAAGGGTCCTCATAAGAAGATCAGTGTTTTACAGAAATCTGAATAACATCCCTATGCCTAAATACAGCTTAGATATAGCTGGGTTTTTTTTCCCATAATTCTGGTAAACATACTTATGACCTAGCCAAAATCACTGTTGGTTCTAGGAAACAGGAAAAAGACAGTAAAGCTTTGGTAGTAATGTTTTGCCTAAGTCGTGCAGATCCAGGGATTAAAAGAAACCGTTTTGCAGCCCTGAAAGCAGCTAAGGTCCAAGTTATCCCTGTCATGCCCCTACAGACGGACAACAATTAGTCCAATTGCTTTAAATCATTGGTGAAGTGATTATTATCACTGTTTTTGTTTTGCAAAAAATAGTAAGTAAACTTGATGTCCACTTGCTGAAAACATGCAGAGGCCACAATGAATATGTGGTCCCCCATTCCCTCTCAAATTGGGAAAGAAGCTGATATTGATTCATTGGAAAATGTACTAGTTACAGAATAACCGTATGATTCATTTACCACAAGCAAAAATTATCATTACTGGAAGAAGAATGAAACCAGTTGATAAGTTGTGGGATTTAGATGCGATAGGTATTATGAAATAAACCAAGCCCACAAGAGTCTCAGACTTATAACCAATATATGGACACTGTCAAATATAAAGATGGACAGTATTGGGTTTAGGTTACCGATGGAAATTAAATCCACCACATCTGCCTATCAATTATCGCCCCATGGCTTTCGGGACAGATGAAAGGCACAAAATACATGATCTCAAAAATCCTTGAGTCTACTGACTGTCTAATGATAATATCATACAGAACAGTTGGACAATAATTCATTGAGGAAATAGTCCGAAGATAATATGAAACAAAACGCTCATTATTCTCCCGCACCATGGAGTCAGAAAAGATTCTGAACAACTCCACTAGCGTGTTGTATATAAATTTGTCAGCGCACGTGCAAATAAGATGTAGCAAGTCATAATGACTGACTGATGACCGACCCTCCTAACTGAGAAGCTTGGAGACGTGCATATTGAAATTTCCGCATCAAACCCATATGCCTACTCGGCCTGATATTTTCCAATTCATTCTTAAGAGTAGGACTACAATAAAAGATATAGATTATACTCGATTCTTGTGGCCTGAAAATCCACATGATCCTCAAAGTCCTGTGAAAACTTATCGTTTCAAATCAGTAATATTGGGCAACAACATCCACTCCATTCTTACTAGAATCTACTCTAAATACACATTTGAAAAATCTGAAAGTCCCTTCAAAGAAAGGCTTAAAGAAAAGTTTTCTATGTGACAATCTTCAGTAATGTAATAAAGAGGAGGTTTGAAATCCTTATACCAGAAGATCTAACAAGGAGATGAACGAAGCAATTGCCTCTAAGATGTGGGAATACAAATTACATAGCAATTAAGGACTTATCAAACGAAGATTTCCCTGAAACAGAAATTCCTGATTGCCACAATATGCTGGGACTTAATTGGAACACACAGGAAGATACTTTGAGTCTCAAAAAGATAACAATAAAACATGGCAGTACAAACTCATCTAAACGTAGTTAACTGTCAGAGGTATCACAATGTTTTGATCCTCTAGGACTCTTCTCACCAATTACCATAAAAGGTAAAATGCTTATGCAAGATGCATGAAACTCATAATTGGATGGGAATGAGAACTTGCCTCTAGAAATGAGTCAAGCAGGGATGAAATATCCAAGGAGTTTAAAACAACTTCATCAAATTAAATTCCCAGACTAATAGTCAAGAGGAAACAAGTACACATTACATGTGTTCCTGTGATGCTTCAACCAGAGGTTATTGCGCCTGGAGCTTACATGCAAAATGCTGAATGAAGTAACACTAATTAACTCAAAGGCCAGGGTAGCACCGCCCTTAAGGTCAGAACAGTAACCTACAATTGGAAATGACAGCACCTATGTATGTACAAAATTAGCTGTCTATCTCAACAAAGTACTTGTCATCTACATCTCACTATTGAAAAAAAAACCGTGATCTGGAGTGATAATGAGGCAGTTCTCCCAGTGGTTAAGAATAATAAGAGTAAGCTGGTCTATGAACAAACAGTGTAGGCAGAAATAAAAGAGAATCAGAGAGATATCTCTTACTTCAGCTTCTCATACTACCCAAGAGAATCCAGCTGACCTGTAGTCACGTGTGTCCCACTCAAGAAAATAGGTGGATGCCTAAAATTATGGCTCCACGGCCGAACTGGCACACTGATGAAAAATAACTGGCCTCAGCAAAAAACTCACATTATGCAAAGAAACATTCTGCTTGAAACACAGCAGAAATAAGTGTGTAAAACTGCAGACACAACAAAATAGTCATTGATGGCTCTAAATATCATCTTTGGTAAACTCTTAAGAGTTACAGCCTTGTCTTCAAATTCATTAAAGGAATAAACACCTGATTATGAATGGTCTTGAACCAATTAAATTTACTGGGTTAAACTAATACAGAAAGACTTTTCTCTACAATTTAAATTCTAGAAACAGCAAGATAAATCCCCAAAGAAACCAGTATGGATTAATTCTTCCTTTATGACTTTTAATCTCGACTCAGAAAAATTAATGAGATTTCGAGGAAGAATTCATAATTCCTTCACTACCTAAAGAAGCTACCATACACCAATATTGATCCCTAAAGAATTCATTGCTAACCAACTGATTGGTGCAAAACCGCCCCTCAGTAACGTGGATACATGGTGGGGTAGCAGACACACTTTGGTACATCCGACAATCCTACTGGATACCTAAGGCGGTTTTGACAGATTAACACATGTTTTTTTTTTTTTTCGTTCGAATTTCTTTTCGATTTTTTTTTGTATCGTAAGAAAGCTACCTTTCAATAGTAATGTACCAAGTTTCCAATAAGATAGCTCAAGTAAACAACTGGAGAAAAAAATTATTTACTAATAATCTACATATTGCAAGGTGGCCGTCGAAAGGTTGGGACATGGAGAAATTGTTTTGGCATTATCTACGCATAAAACAATGCTAAACTGTATTTCAATGGATTGGCCGTTCTGTAATTTATCCTTTTCTTCATTCTTAAAAAAAATAAATTTTGTATGTTTTTTGACTTTCAAGCAAATAACTGAAACTTTTGCCCTCACAAAAATCAAAAACAAAATTATGATATCCTCAAAAGCGATCCATGGATGTAAAACAATCTTTCCTTTATGTTCTCTGTGAATTTCATTACATTTCCTGCTATATTAAAGAAGTACTTGCTCTATATTTGAATAACTTACTTCCGAGATAATCCGCGAAACAGCCGGACCCACCTTTTTTTTTTTTCTTTTTTTTTTTTTTCGAGAAAATAAACTTTTTCTCAGTCTTATTACTGCATTACGAGTGTATATCCTAGTTAACCATGTCGTTTTCCTCTAATATAAGGGACCCTGGAGGTGAGAGAAAGAGAATTAAAGCCCCTCTCTGAGAATGGGAATCTATTATTCCCGATGGAGCGCTCTGGGAATATCCATATATTATACCATCTTGAGTAATTTACACATACTTCTCTTGTTATTTATATTGTTTATTATGTCATATTAGATCAATTGTGATAGATAAAATAAGCCGTAGAAGCTGATAATGCGTTAATTGAGCCATATTCCCCGGCCACCCCCGAGACTGTGAAAATATTCCCATGAAAGTCAGCAAGACCTCAGCAAAATGGTGTCGGGAGGTTCCTGGTTTGTTGGAACTCTACGTAAAGTCCCACCCCCTGTATTAATGATACCAAACGTCAATTATTATCTTAGAAAAAGAATATACAGTAAAAACAACGAAAAAACAAACGGAAAAAAAAAATAAATTGACGACAGGTAGGCACACCTGCCGCGGGGTGGTGACCGTCACCCAAGTGTATTTACATGACCAAAATTCCTTGTAGGAATGTCGCAGAACAATGATTCTGTACCATTGTGTTCCCGAGAGTAAGCTATTTTTTTCTATAGAATTTAACTCATTTGTGAATTTTTTTTCGGAAAAATTTTTTCGTTTCGCGCTGAGCATGTCAAAACCCCCATCAAGGTCGACAAAGGTGTGAAAAAAACAAATAAAGACTGTATTACTTGTCGTCACTACGATATGCCGAGTATGTTCAGATCCAGGTCCCCACCTCCATATCCCTCTGAAAGATTTGTCATATCACTCCATTTGAGGTGACAGCGTAGATTACGACTGACCAATAATTTTAACCAAACAGTTGACAAAAGTTCCCATCAAGGTTAACATTGATTGTTCGACTGTGCTACCAACTAGAGCAGTACATCTATAATACCCCACTGACATGTCCTGCTGAAACATATTATTCAAATTATTCCAGAAGGATTGCTAGCCAGAAGGGCAAAGTCCCCAGACTGATGATTTCAGATAATGCAACGAACTTTGTTGCTGGTAGCAGCTTATATAAGCAAGATCTTTGACATCCGAAAGTACAAACAGATGCTGACTCAACCGCCAGATGTCGATGGAGTACATTCCCCTAAATCACCATGGCAACGGCGGATTTTATGAAAGAATGATCGGTTCATTGAAAAAAACGTTGTTTCAGGAAGAACTCTTCAATCGTCAGAGAATAACTTAGAAGAAAACCGTACAGTTTGAGTCTGAAATAGAAAATAGAGTCAACAACAAGACCTCAACTATGTTAACCTATGATCTGGACAATTTAGAAAGGTTAAGGTCCCATCTCATTTACTCCTTGTCAGAAGATCGATCCCTGTTCCTCCCATGAAGGAAAGAAATCATAGAGGATCCCACTATTTTCGAACCTGAGCAACTCAGACGTATATTCAAAACACCTTAATAAAGTAAATTGAACGTTGGGAGAAAATTTTGGCGAGAAGCTATCTCACCTCATAGAAGAACACTTCCTATGGAGCCTGATTTCCTGAAAATCATAAGTCCTTAAGAACCTGGTGACATAGTATTTATCGACAATGATGGTCCGAGGTACCAATGGCCACTTGGTAAAAATTGTGACCAAAATCCTGATGCTAAATGGGAAACATCAGGACAGTTTGATGTTTTGAGCAAAGGTGTAGATTGAATAACGGACATTAAATAAACTAGTCCGTTAGAATTACCCAGTGTTTGAAAACAAAATTAGTGATTCTCCAGAAACCACACAGACTAAAGCTGTTCAAAAAGACAAGCAGCAGTGTGGCTGAGTGAGAAAATTAAATAAATGTTAAGTGATGAATAGTTCACCTGCGCTAACCTCCAGCGCGCCCCCCACAGTGTGGAGAAAAATTTCGTCCAGAGGAGGGGTATCAGCCCCCCTTCAGCCCCCTTCAGAGCCCCCTTCATAGCCCCCTTCAGCCCCTTCAGCCCTCCTCAGCCCTGAGGGGCCCACAGAAGGGTCAGCGAGTCTTGTTTACTTGCTAGAGTGATAATTGATCACAGATGACCCGTCTGCGTATCAAGTTACCTCTGTCTCCTAGCAGGGGTGTTTGCAAACGTGTATTTTTATAAAGAGACAGTACATCTCTTACTTAGCAGGACAATTTAAGGAAAATCCCTGCTTCCCACTTGATTACCATTAGAAAGATAAGTGAACATTGTTGTCTATGATTAAGACAGCAAGAACAAACATCTGCTTTGTGCTGGCACATCGATGAGTTGACAAGGATGCAAGGTACTAGGTCAGCGTTTTTTTTTGTGCTAGGGCAGTGAAGGCTTGGGGTGGTGTACTGACGCCAGACTATCTTTGACTCTACTACGAGTAACACTGACGCCAGGATAACCAACAAAGAACACTGATCTGTGCGTTAGTGTGAATAAAGTGTCTCGCAGAACACGATAAACATAAGAGAGGTGTGATCAGCTTCTCTTGTGATACACTGTGAACAATAAAGACGAATCTTGTTGAACATAGTGTACCAGTGTGCGTTTCCTAGACAATGGAAGACGTGGACATCCAAGGACACTTCAGCTTCTATCAAGTCACCGATATCTGTCGAAGGTGTTGAGAACACCATAGCTCACGTTACAAAGAGCAAGGTATGTTACGAATTTCTTGTAGATCGGGGGATTGCGCAATTCTTGAGTCACAAGGAGTTTGTAATCAACCTATAATCGGCAGTAAGGTGTGGACTTTTGAGTCCAAACACGTAAGTATTTGTCAGCCATCATCGAATGAAAAATGCTGACATAACACCCCCTAGGGGTAATTTATACTTACAAATGGTATCTCTTGACAGCCCACTGTTGTGATGGTTTCGACAGCATCTAGACCTCGTCTGCAGGGACGGCTGTGTAGACGATTTGCTGTCATTTATCAGCTAAGTGTTCATTATATAATTATATCTTAGCTGGTAAGGCCAAATTCTCAACAGTGACTATGGGACTGGCAACCACAGAGAAGGCTGCAGAAGATGTGACCCCAGAAGTGGGGGGACGCTTTGAAACACGAGAATAAGAAACACGGGGCAGTCTCCCTTGGAGGCGGAGATGAGAAACCGCCTCTTTGAGGCAACGAATTTCGAATTTCCCGCTCATTTAAGTAGACTTGGCAACGGCGAGAGTATGAAGGGTGAGCCTCATGACAATTAAGGCTGGAAGACGTATTAGAATGGTCATCGGCACCACAGACTGGGCATTCGGCTATAGATCTGCAATATTTTGCTGGGTGGCCAAATCGCCAGCAATTCCTACACTCTTGCGGTGTAGGGATCACCTTCCGAACTTGTAACCGATGTCCTGCTACATAAACAGAGGATGGGAGTTCACGGCTGTCAAAAGTTAAACGAACCGCATTGCAACGGCATCGTCTTCGCCCGAGGGCAGGAAGAACATAAGCGTCTACCTTGAGAATTGGGAGATCTTGGAGTTCCAGCTGTTCGAGAATGTCAGTGCCACATGTCTGGAAATTCTGTTGGATTGTGGTATGGGGCAGAATAACTACCACTACAAGAAATGAGGGAATGATGTTCTTCGAAAGTGATAGGAATAGTGTCGATATGTGAAAGAAGAGAAAGATCATGAGCTTGGGTAGAATTCTGGACTGTAATGATGCATGTATCACTCTTAAGAGCATGAAAGGAAATATCTCTACCAACGTGGCGTAGGAGCACTTTGCCAACGAAGTAACATCATTAGGAGATTGTCGTTGACATTTAGAGGTGGGACCAGAGTCAGTCAGACGTGGGACGGGCTGGCGATTCGAAAATCGCCTCACCGTAGAGGGAGAAGCCGGAAGCATAGTCAAAGGAGAGTGGAGGTCAGACAAATCGAAGGAGTCAGTGGAAGCCCCGGTACCTGAAGCAGGTGAGGAAACAGCAACAGCAAGAGGTACAGGGGCCTTAGGAATGTCTGAAAAGTGGCCAAAAGACGAGGCGAGGTCACAACGGAGTGCAGTAACAATAAGGGGCCCAGGGGTAGCAGGGTCATGGATCGGGTAATCCATGGTTAGGTTACTTCTTTCTTTTTGTTTTTAAGAAAAAAAAGAAAGAAAAGCAAATAAAAATAAAAAAAATAAAAAAAGGGGGGACCGGGGAGGGATAGTTCCTAGGAGGAATAAAAGGGCCAGAAATCTCCCTCCTCGCCCAAGAGGACCTCAGCACCGCAAGTAGCGCAGATGCAGCATGGAACCCATGCCATACCCTACCCATCATGTCAGTAAACCAGCAATCCGGGATAGCAACCTCACATCTGCCGAGCTACCTCGGTGGACAAAAGCGAGGGCGGCCGGATATCCGTCACAAAGCATACCTTCTTCAGTCACCACCCCCGGAATCCAAAAGGCGGCTTCCAGAGATACACTCGTCGCCAAAAAGACACCCAAAGCCACCCTCTGCTATACCGGAGAGGGAACGGGCCATCCCCAGGCAATCCAGATTCCACGGCAAACCACGCCACCGCCAAGAACCTCAACGGAATGGGATGGACCCCGGTACCCTTTCCCCTACCTAGGAA